>CM044550.2:22627353-22909853 GCA_024416835.2 Perccottus glenii
TAGAGGGGGCTGATACAAATCATATGTGGGCAACGATGTGAAGTGCAAAAAAACTTTATTCTAATAATATAGTCATTATATTATTACTTTTTAATATTTAATACATTTTTTAGATTTAATACAAAATTTAATGCGTGTACTGACATAACACTAACTCACTAACTGGTCTTTTCTCTTAATTTTTTTACTTTTGTATGCTTCAAAATATCTTTAGGTTTAAATAATTAAGTTTTTAAGCTAACAGCATCTGACTCAGAGTGGTAATGGTTATGGGATTTTGAATTTGAGCCACTAAGTGTTACAGTCCAACATGTGCTTTATTTTTTTATTTAACTACTTACTACAATCAGCGCAGCAGCGCCTAGGAGAGTGGTTAAGAAAGGGGCGGGGAAAGACCGGGCCATTCTCAGGAGAGGGAGGGTGGAGCTGCTGTTTATCTGTAGACTACCCACCCAACAGAAGTTACTATCTGTACTCCTCACCAAAAGTTCCACTTTTGATAAGGTTGGCAAGAACCCATTCGGATTGGCTTAGTCCACCCTTGCCCCCTGCAGGCAATGGCCACGCATCTAAATAAAGGTTATTTGTAAGATGTCAGAGTATATAAATATAAAACCACACATTAAACAACCTACACATACGTACAAATTACATGTACATATTTTTAAACTAAACTGCATCACAAAAGTAGTTAGTCCAACCACTGTAAGGTAATGAACCAGTCAATTCTGTTGTGATTTATCCATATTTCCCATATAATCTACATTTTAGTTTCTTTGTGTTGTTGTTTTAAGGTACATTTTTGTGCATGTTTTTTTAAATTTAGTTTTTTGGGGGTTTCCTGGCTTCTTTATTTTTGTTGCGGATTTATTTGTGTTTTCTTGTGGCTTATTTGTGTTACAGTTATTTTTCTTTACAGTTTTAAAATTTATGTTTTGCTACTGCTCATTTAAATTTTTGGATTTGTTGTGTCAGCCCCAGAACCTCCACAGTGGACAGCAGTCAAAATCAGATTTTTAAAACAGTGATGGCAAAGACATTTGCTAGTTCACTCTTTTGTCCCAGTTCTCTAGTAACATTCTGGTGACTTTATCTACCCATTCTGAAAGTGCTCATCAGACCTGACTTTTTTAACCCTTGACACTACACAGTTCCACAAAAAAAAATAATAATAATAATAATAATAATTAATAATAATAATAGATTTGATTTATAGCGCTTTTCAAGGCTCTCAAAGTGCTTTACAGAGTCCATTCTTTATTCACTCCACAGTCCCACACTGGTGGTGGAGACGTGGCAGCCATTTTGCCCCTACGGACTCTCCAACCTCCAAATATACTCACACATTTAAATACCAGTGCCACAGACACTGGAGGCAAGGTGGGTAAAGTGTCTTGCCCAAGGACACAACGACAGTATGAACTGGGGAAAGAGGCAATCAAACCACTGACCATTCGGTTAGGACGACTGTTCTACCACTGAGACACTGCGCCCCAAATCAATGCACAATGTAATTCTGATTAACAACTATTCTAGAATTTAATTTAGTATTTTAATTTGGTTGATTTCAGATGATTTTATGCCTCACTAATTTTCTCATTTTAACATTGACATTTTCTGGAATAAAAAAAAAGCACATAAACTCTAACTAACCGTAAACCTGAGACAGACATCCACTGCCTTACACATTAATTCTTGTGGACAGTTTAAAGTAGCAGTTTATTTAGTCCTTTTTCATTAGTTTGTTCTGTGTGAGGAAGTATAGCGCCAGGACAGAACCCTTGCAGCACATAGACAACAAAGAAAGATTATAGCCTAATGGAGCTCAAACTAACAGCTTTCAGTTGTGCTAACCACTCTGTCACTGTGCTCCCAACAGGCAAACCTAACAACATAAATATTGCATGCATGCACTCATGTGCACACAAGTTTACACACTGACAAAGTGAAAACCCTTGATTAGGCAAATGGACAAATGTAAACAGATACACTCACACATACTTTGAAATAAAGTTGGCTAGCATAGTTATTGAGTTAGATTTTCATAGCTTACTTCAGAAAGACTTCAGAAAAGTCAATTGGACACTACGTTAAAACATAGCCTACCTGTTACATGCTAAATGTCTGCTTATACTGTAAGTGATAAGTTGATAAAGGTCAGTGATAATCATGATTTTCTATTGGAAATGCATGCAGGTCATTTTTTACCTAATTGTGGAAAGTTTGGGTAAAGTTTGGGTTCTTGATGGAACAGTTCAGCAGCAGGTTAATGAACATTGCTACAAAAAAGTGGCAGTGTTCTTTATTCTGCATTGATGCCATAAAATTAAACTGTGTAGGTATGGAACAGATTGATGCTTAATTGGGATCCTCAATAAACTATAGAAATAGAAAGAAATAATGTCAATGGGTTTAGTCTGAAGAGCATTCAAAGCAGCCAGCATGAGATTGACATTTCTCAGGTTTTTCATTATTTTATGAGAACAAATGCGTGCACTTCTATTGCCTGTGTGTGAGAAAGAGACATGCACAGACTGCAGGAATGGAACATATTTCCCTAAGGAATGATGCAGCAAAAGCCGCTTACATGTGTGTGTGTGTGTGTGTGTGTGTGTGTGTGTGTGTGTGTGTGTGTGTGTGTGTGTGAGTGTGAGTGTGTGAGAGACTGTTTAAAGACAAGCATATGCATTTTCCCTCTTTTATTCCCATTGTTGTTTATCCCCATGGGGGGGGGGTCTAACATCTGTGCCAGGCTTATGGGCAAACTGCATAATGGCAACATTTAGATGGCCACCTGCATATCACAGCTCGGGAAGCGATCGGTGATGCAAACATGAGCTTACAGAGAATGACTGCAGCACATCGGTGTAATTGCTTGATGACATTGTCCCCTAGGAAGTTAAATGTCTATATCAACATGGACACTCCATTGTTATGCTGCCATTTCCTGAGCGTGATTTATGCGAGGGCAGAAAGGAAAGATAATCAGTTCCCCAGTGCTACGCTTTATCTTGTGACAGTTGCTTTACTGTGCCAGGAAGCAGTTAGCCTTTCTCTGTCCAAAGCCATATAATTTAGTGATCCCAGTGGTCCCAGCCCTATTTAAAAATAATAATCAATCAATTAAATCTACAAAACTTGTTAACTTTATTATTTAATTAACTGATTATAGCAGAGTAAAATGCACAATGAGACGTATAATAGTTTTTATTATATTTTGGGTTTTGGGGTTTATTTGGGTTATCACATGCACTGTGAAATACAGTATACAGTAATATAAATAATTATTAATTATGCCATTATGTTTGTACAGTAAATGTTCAATAGAATGTCACCCTGTGAGGCGGGTCAATGACATTGAGCTAATGGACCTGAGCCAGATCAGGTCAAACCAGGTCGCTTGAGAATGTGGTATTTGCTCTACATTGTGAGCCACCATGGCACCCCACAGTTTAGGACTTTTATAAACTAATTTAATTTTGTTTTAATTTAAAATCACTATCACCAGACCTATTTCTACTATCTCAACTACTTTGTTCAGAAACAGCATGTCCCTGCAGGGCTACCATAGCTGTTTACCTGCTCTAAATAAGATGTGTGAGAGACTGCAGTCTTGACTTTTAGATAATATAAAAAATGAATAAAATAATAAAAACACACTGCATCTTTAACTGGTGGTGGCATAGTTTTAGAATGTTCATAAAAATAAAAAAAAGTACAGTAACTACTTAAAAACCCATAGTGGCCATAGTATTGTACAACCTGGATAGATGGTTTGTCACTATCGCCAACCAGTTTAGAGTTCACAATGCACAAACAAAAGCTTGTGAAACTTTTATTGCAGGATTAAGCAGCAATAAAGCAGCTGCTGTTATGTTTGTTTAACTGTTGGTGCTGTGTCCTCAGTCACAGATAGTCGTCAACAGTTAGAAAACCAGAATAAGTCATATACATGTAGACACTGTAGACCTCTGTTTTAAGTTCAAGATTTGAATGACAGAAAGCCCTCTTTAACAATTCTACCAGTGGCCACATGGGGTATTGCACTAAAAAATATCCAATGCACCCACAAACGGATTTCCCCATTGAACAGGATTAAAAAAGAGAAGTCTAATGACAGAATTGCTTGAAGTTTACAAAGTGTTTCCATATAGCCGTTTTACAACTGATAAGACCCGTGGCTGTTTCCCAAATGCCAGAACCTTCGTCTTTTGGAAAAGGCTTCAAAGTGGCCAAAGCTGCATCATCAAAAGCCCTGCCCACAGTTTTGCTGTTGTTTTATATTCTCTAAACTCAATACTTAAATGCTAGGTTTTTCTACAAGTTTTGTTATAGGGACATATGTATCATTAAATGTTTGAGCACTATGAAATGCAATGTTAAGCAAAATAAATAAATAAAAAATCTTTATAAAAATGAGTAAAATGAAAAACCAAGCCTAGCTTATGAGAAAAGGACAGAAACATTTGAGGAGCTGAGTAGTTAGTTACATTAGCTGACATTTACTTAATTTATTTAAAGGGGCATTATGTAACTTTTTAAGATCAAATACTGTTTTTATTTGCCCATATATAAGCCAACCATAATGAGATGAGACAAATGAGACCTTAACTGTTAAAAACTCTTTATTATCCTGTAGCCAGCCTAAGCTAGCTATTTTTATTAAAAAGGTAAGACATTGTTACAGACCTTATATAATATACTGTGGTGTTTTGTTTTTAGTTGTCTAATGCTAAATAACAGGAACGACTCAAAATAAGTTACTAAATAATGAGTTATGACCCTGACTTCAGAGGCTTATGAGTCTGATACATTGGCTGTCTTGTCTTTACATAGCAGCTAATGCTAACTTTGTGGCATTATAGGGTTACACTTTGCCTTTGACAGTGACTCTTTTCTTCCTGACCTTTGTTGGCTTGTTTGTTCAATAACCTTCACCAAATATAACGTGAGTCGTGACAACTTTATAAATGTAGCCAGCATGTAATATAGGATGTAATATAGGGTGTATATGTTATCACAGCCCATCTAATGCTAACTATGTCACATTTCTGGCTTTTGAGTATTTATTTACACTATTAAGCATTAAATGCAATACAATCTGCAAAACCAAAGCTTTTTTGTGGCCAATGTAACAAGGAAAAACCTGTGTTTATTTGAACAACAAAGCGATCTCAAACTAAACTTGTTTTCTGGTCCTTCCTCTTCTGAATAGACGGTTGTTTTGCTCCTGCACACGTCTTTATCAACTGCTTTTATCATGCCATTTCTTAATTCCAGCGCTCACTCTTCTGAGCTGCCTGGGGCACCGCAGCGGAGCAGATCCACTGGTCGATGGTTGGTGACGTCGTTCCTGCAGTGTAATTTGGGGGTTACCCTTCCACAAGTGGGTAGGACAACTTTTTATTATTTTAACAGAAAGCACAAAGAAACAAAAATAGACTCTAAACACATTCAACATATTTTAGGATATGGTGGTGAGGTGTACTGCTCCACGTCAACAGCAAGAATGAGTGGGCCCTCTGCAGATGCCACCATGCGCCTCTGGATGTGTACCTAAAGCTGAAATGGCACAGACAACTCCACAGAGGACAGGAATGTCAGTCACTCTCACAGGAAACATTATGTTTAGGTCTCATGGAGGAAGTCTAGCTTTGTTATTTATCAGCTATACACCAGAAAATCTAGGTGAACTTATCAATAATGCATGTGTGTTACCTCTCAAACATCATCTGTATGTCTGTGTAATATATGCCATAGCAAAGTAATGAAACTAATGCTATTACTGTCAAAATGACACCAATGCTTATTTTTTCTGTCTCTGTCTCTCTCAAGGACATGACTTGGCCACATAAACCAAAGGCAGCAACAAAATGACACAGTGGTTCAAAGCCAAGCCTCTCCCATGGTACCTCTTAAATGGTCGTCGTGTAAGGGCGCCGCCATACGGTGATTTTACAGCAAAATACAGCGATATACCTCCGTCCACCAGAGGGCAGGCTCCAAAAGCGGAAATATAAGGAGAAACCCAATGGCGACTTTACAAGAGTAAAACTCATGTTTACAGCCTGGTACAAAAGATGGCTCCGGTCTCTAGAGCTAAGTTTTTACTACATGACAACTCTGGGAGGGGGTGAATTTTTGATTAATATGTTTGTTTATGCTATCTAAAAACCATTGTTTTACAATGGAAAAAGCCCGGATGTAATGGCCATTTTATTGCCCATTCGTAATGACAATATTGGTGAATAGGGGACCAATGGGCGGATATCATCCATAATTATACTATCTATGTTCAAAGCTAAATTTCTTTTTTTATCATAAATATGTGAAGGGAACAATCTATAATTATATATCTGTATAAACCGTATAATTAAAAAAAATAACATCATGTGGTGGGCTGAGACACCCTGTTGGCAGCATTTGTTTTCATGATCTGTTTGCATGACTCTGCAGTTCAGGCAGGTTCGGCTGGTCCTGGTGTGGCTTGCCCGTTCTCTATTACATCCAGAAAAAAACCCTAGCAGACGTGTTACAAAAAACTGGAGAACCTCATCCTCCTCCCTGGGACAGCAGCTGTAACTGTCCCTGGAAAAGGAATAACAAGCATTGTTACAGATCCAGCTCTTGCAGTCACTGTCAGAACTCCTCCACAGGAGCTTGAAACTCTCCCAAGCTGGAGTCCTGAGAAGAAAACAATGAAAAATAAATTACCTATCATCATATTGTGTTAAACTTCATTTTGGAGGTATTCTGAATGACACCAGCAGTGAAATAGACAATAAGCTGAAATGATACAGGAAGGTTACATTTAGTTATGGTTCATAGAGTGGTGGTAGAGCGGTCGTCCTTCAACCTGAAGGTAGGTGGTTCGATTCCCGCTCTCCCCACAGTTCATACTGTTGTTGTGTCCTTGGGCAAGACACATAACCCACCTTGCCTACAGTGGTGTTCCAGCTGTAACACTGGTGAATGGAAACTTAATGTAAGTCGCTTTGAATGAAAACGTCAACTAAAAATGAAACACTGGTGTAAGTCGCTTTGGATAAAAGCGTCTGCAAAATGACTAAATGTAAAATGTAAATAGAAACAAGTAAAACTCCTTCGCTCGGTCACATTTTCTCCACAATAAATACGAGGTCATTGAGTTTTACTGTGGAGCTTGTCACTGATGTGTTACACAAGGTAGTTTAGGAGCAGTGCAGCTGTTTAGACATGACCAGATAAAAATGAAGTGCTCCAACATTTGTGCAAAGACTCGACAAAATAACAGTAATAGTAACACACCGTTATCCTGCTGAGACGGCGGGCCTCAGTGAAAGCTATGTGAGTTGTTGATGTAGCTGCTCAGCTAACGTTACCAGTTTTAGACAAACGTTACATGCAGTCAATAATATCATATACAATGTTAGCGTTAGCTCTAACTGCTGTATTGGGTTAAACAACGCATTATAAAACATGCCATTGTCAAACATTAGTGGTTCTCTTATCTCCCACGTCTCAGGAGTTCCCCTTTACTGCTGTAACAGCACTGTAACAAACAAAGAGAGTCAAATATAATTTACTCTCAATAAAGTTTGTCAAACAATAAACTTGCAGAAGTGTAACTTTTCTTACCTTCTCTGTAAAGGTCAAAGTCCTTTGAACAGCTGTACCTCTGGCTGGCTAGGTGATGCTACCTCCGTGAAGTTGGCCCCCATCAAACGCCACTGACTCCAAAACTATATAGATTGTTTGTGCTCAGTTTGTGTCCTTTTGAGCTGTAAAGATTTTAGTTTGTGCTGTTTAAATTTCTAAGAAATTATGAGTTTAATTTTTGTCCGATGACGTCATCCACCCATTTGTTGTAAAAATGCTTGAAAATGGACCGAAATGGTACCAAACGTTTATGCTTTGTTTGCGCTGGTTTGTGCTGTAGGTCTTTTTGTTTGTGCCATGTTATTTTTTTAAAGATATTATTAATAAATATTTTTGTGGGTTAGCTGGCAGGAACAGTGCAAAACAGAAATACGAACAGAAATACAAACATGAAACAAAATATAAATTTACTTACCAAGCTTTTCACTATGCAGAGGATTTACGTTTTGCAACTTTTTTTATTCATAAAATTCACAGACCCGACAAGAGCCTAGTGCATAACAACATCCAACACATTCTCAAGTGAACAGAAAAACAAAAAGGTAAAATAAAGTGTATGCAAGGGAAGTACATACAATACTCAATCCAAGGAATACCCACTTAAATAAGAATATAGTTTTTTGCTTTGGGTCCTTTCATGCATTTTAGAGAGTTTATAGAATATAGAGTTCATTCTTGAAAAAGGTAAAGTTGGGGGGACATTTTAGAATTTTTTTTTTATGAATAAAGAATTTACCAAGACACAAAATAACATTACCACTGAGTTCTTCTTTTTTTGTTCCTGATGAGTACGCTAAAAGTTATTTCATCTCTTGAAACAGAGGTTCTTGATGATGTAAATATGCAATTTAACCAATGTTGCATCTCTGTCCAAAAATACTGAACTTTGACAAATGAAAAAAAAAGACCATCAGCTGGCTGGAAATTACGCCGTTAACACCAAAAATATTTATTAATAATAATAGTAATTAAAAAGATATTATACCATTTTATGAGCATTTTTACAACAAATGGGGAGCTGGTTGACGTTATCCGCCGAAAATTAAGCTTGTAATTTATTAAAAACCATAACAGCACAAAAAAAACCACTATTTTTGGACAATTTGGGGCATTTCAAAGCATTTTGTAGGAGCTATAAACGAAGCACAAATGATCTAGATTTGGAGTCTGCGTTTGATGGGGGGCCAACTTCACAAAGGTAGTGCTACGGTTCTACGTCATGTTTGCTCCGCCCACCTACGGGCTTCGCTAGTGGTTACCTCTCCCTGGCGCGAGCCAGACTTCTGAGAAAGATCAAAGCATTCACCTCGCCAATCATGCCAGTGTACTGGCACAGCCTCAGGGGCTATTTAAACCCCCTCGCCCAACGCTCTCCCTTCTTCTCTCTCAGCACTTCTGAGATATTTAAAAGAGCGAAGATTACACATAGTAGAAGAATGGATTGTGCCCGAGGATTGTCACCTACCGGTGTCGGGCACCGCCGCTCCTGCCGCTCCTACTGCTCCTGCTGCGCCCGGCTGCTGCCCGAGGATGGTCACAATTGTTGCTTCACCTGCCTCAGATAACGTCATCAGCTGGAGCGGTCTACCTGCTCCGCCTGCCTCAGCCTTCCCAGATAGGAGTCCGAGCGCTGCATTCATGGGTCCTATTTCGCTGTCTCGACCCGACCCTGCCGCTTCCCCACCTCAGCTGGATTGGGCAGCGAGTAGTGAGGACGGGGAGGCCCATGGCGAGGACGCTGGCTCCACCTGTACTGGGTTTTCTGCCCCTGACCTCCAGCCAGCTCATCGGTACCCGCTAAATGACCTGCTGCAGCTGTTTGCCTTCGCTGCGGTTCGAATGGAGACCCCGCTCATGCCCCAGCCGCTTGAGACGGCTCCGGCAGACTTCACACTGGGGCTAGCGTCACAGACTCGTTCTCAGCCACGTGTGGCGACTCTCTGTCCACTGATCACACCCATCGCCCATTATGCCCAGCGAGAATGGCAGAGCCCGCTCTCGGCGAGAGGCCCTGCCCGGGGCTATCTGGGCTATTGTAACGTGGAGGGCTGGAACGAGATCACCGGCGTCCCACCTATTGAAGACGGGGTGAGGATGTGCCTGCTACCGTCACCTACCCCCTGGCCGAGCGGTAAGCCGGCTCTACCATCGGAGAGGGACTGGTTAACGGCGTCGCTGATAGATCACTGCTACGCTAACGCCGCTCAGGTGGTAGCGTTGGCTAGCAATATGACTTTCCTGGCGGGCTCCTTGGACAAGCTCACGCATGAGCCTTCTGTCCTCACGCCCGAGGAAATAGATGAGGTTCAGACCACAGTGGCTGTTCTCCTGAGGATATCCCAAGCATTCGCCGTGGATGGGGGCCGCACCATGAGCGCGACTCAGCTCGGCGCCAGACACCTGTGGCTCGGCCTGTATTCCCTGAAGGAACAGGAGTAGAGACGCATCCTCGGTCTGCCGCTTTCCACCTCATCCCTGTTTGGTCCTGATATTCAGTCTCTTGTAGACCGACTAGAATCAGCCTCCAAAATGTCCCAGCAGCTCGCTCCTCATCTCCAGCCGAGACGCCAGCGGCACGACATGTGGCGCCGTCGTGCAGACCGGCACCATGTGTCCGCGACTCCCCGTGGCGAGCTAGGGCACGCCCCACCGTTGCCGCTGCTGATCCTGTCCCCGCGTCTTATAGCGCAGGGCGGGAAAACGCCGGGAGAAGAGGAGGTTTTCAACGTAATAGGGGCGCTGGCTCCTTCCGCTCCCACAAGTCGTCCTTTAATGAGAATCATGTCAATAAAGGCCGCAGGGCCCGTTACTTCTCATTAAAAGAACACGCTTCTGGGTCATCCCTTCCGGCTCTTTATGGTCCGCCCCCTTCCACCAAGCCACGCAGACGGATTGTGCTTGGCCTAAGTGGCACCGGCGCACCTAAAGCAGTACAGGTGCCTTCCATGCTGCCCGGGGAGGGGCTTAAGAGGCGCTCCCCTGCGCTCTCCTGTAACTCAAAGGCGGCTGGTAAACGGCCCGGATTTCACTCTGCAACTGCCAGGGGCGGCGTGCAGATATTGGGGGCCAGGGGCTTGCCCCCGCAGTTATTAAGGCACCGCCAAGTGTTGAGCTGCAGGGGCGGGGATGCTGACCAGGGCTTGCTGCCCCCAGCCACACAGTCAGCTACTAGGGGTGCACCACCTGAAGGAGTGGGGCGACTCCTTCTGGGGACCTAGGGGGTTCCAGCTCAGACAGCAACCCACCCCCAGCCACCCACAGAACCCCAGCAGTGCCCCCTCCCGAGAGGGTAGGGCAGCCCTTTCAGAGGGAACCTCCAGTTGGGTTTGTGATGGCGGGTGGGCCGATGCATCCTCCTGTTCAGGGCATGGTGCGCCCTCTATCGCACTTCTTGGAAGCGTGGACACGCCTTCTCGGGCCCTCTATCGCCCTGGCTGGACAGGACATTGAGGAGGGGCTATGCCCTGCACTTTGCCCGTCGACCCCCTCCCTTCTGCGGTGTCCTTCGCACACAGCTCACAACCCGGGCAGCGGCTATGGTCAGACGACCCACCACTAGGGGTGGACGCGCTGGCTCGAGTCATGGCCCATAGGCCTCCTCTATGCCTTCCCACCACTACGCCTCTTGTCCCCTCTGCTTCACAGGGTGAGGTCGCAGGGCATTCACATCCTGGTGGTGGCTCCGGACAGTCCGGGTGCCAGATGGTTTGTCTGCGCAGCCGTGTGGGGGCCCGTGTGCTCTTGGGAGAGGCGGTCACGGGCTCGGCGGGCAGGATGGATGCTCTTGGGAGAGGCGGTCCATCCCCCGACCATGGACACTGACGTTTTGGAGTTTAAACAGGGTGCCAGGATGCTCTTGGGAGAGGCGGTCCTGGGCATAGCTTGATTAGGCTCACATAGGATGGCGTCAGATGCTCTTGGGAGAGGCAGTCTGGACACCGTGGCCTGTAGTGGGGCGTGCTTGGCTGCTCTTGGGAGAGGCAGGCCCGCATTGCTCCTGACGTTGTTTGTTCCCACGCCAATCGTTGTGAACCTGTCCAGCTGGGAGTACATTTATCCCCTACGGCCTTCGCCTTGGTAGGTAACCACTAGCCCGTGGGTGGGCGGAGCACACAGTAGAAATTATAGTTACCTGATGTAACTACAGTTCTACGAGTGTGTGCGTAGCCCACCTACTCTCAGGCCCAGCTGGACTGCTTCCCTCTTTTGAGCTGGTTCGAAGAAGGGAGAGCGTTGGGCGAGGGGGTTTATAAGCCCCTGAGGCTGTGCCAGTACACTGGCATGATTGGCGCGGTGAATGCTTTGATCTTTCTCAGAAGTCTGGCTCGCGCCTGAGAGAGGTAACCACTAGCAAAGCCCGTAGGTGGGCTACGCACACACTCGTAGAACTGTAGTTACATCAGGTAACTATAATTTACCCAGTCATGCACGTACGAGTGCACGTCAGTGAGAGCAAGCAGGACACTGACTGCAGTTCTCCACTGTTGTCAGTAACTGTTAGGTTTTTCTGAAAGTTTGCATAGTACCTTTAAGTCTTGTGTATTTTTTTTTGTAATAGAAGAGCAGCTGAACGTGATTTCCACATGAGTGACTTGATGTTTTAGCCAAATGGAGGACTACTTAGAAGGAAGTGGATTTTGGAACCAAGTGGGACACACATTCAACAGCTGGTTTTCTCCAGAGGAGTCCTCCCAAGGAAGGATCCTGGCAAGTGGAAAAAACAGCTCTGTATTGTGCTGCCTCTTGGTCAAAACTAATTATGTCAAGGAAAGTGAAACATGTAAATAACTGTGAAAGTCAGTGAATGCGCTGATGAGGAACATTCATTCAAAATCAGTGCAGGCCAAGATTTCTTCGGGGTACAGCTTTTTTTAGTACGTGGCTTATTTGCAAAAACACAAGAAAGATACCAAAGAAAGAAAAAATCCTAAATAGCCAAACCCATGTAGACAAAGTCATTGTAAACAGATTGGCTGCCCCTTTATTTCAGAAACAAACCAGCTTTGCTTCAGTAAACTACAAATATAGCACCTTTATGTTTGTGAATAGACATAAATCTACTCTACCTTAACACTGTACATCTGTGAAGCACTCCACAGTGGAGTTATGCCTCAAGAAACAGTGTCTACTTTTGCACATACATTTTCTCATAGATAGTATACCCACAGATATAAGGGGGGTTTTTATGTTTACAATTCTATAAGGAGACAATAAAGTGCAAAAAAGAATATTTCCCTCCAACCAAATTTAAACACTGCCAAGAGCCCTGGGTTCTTCCTCATCCAAAAGTCTGGGACAACAGGATAATTAGTGTCGCTGCTGCTGCCTGAGCGCTCAGCAACATGTTTGCATGGAGCACACTAATTTACTTCCATTATGTTAAGAATAGAATGTAGCCGGTTGTTGAGCTGACAGACCCAAAAGAACATATTCAATTTAATAGAAAAGGTTTTCTCCCAGGTACTCAAGAGCAATGGTAATGCGGAACCACTTAATTAGTTCCAAATATCAGCAGTGTGTTCTGACAAATGGAAGTGAAATTTCCAGCAAAAAATAGGTCAAAGTGACTTCTGACCTGGTAACCTGCACTGCAAAGCACTTGGAATCAAAAACATTGTAGAGTGCAATTTAATACAGGGCGACAGATAACAGCTTCACTAATGTCGTCAAATAAAATATGTTTGCAGAGGATGATTGTCTGTGCCAAAGGTAGACTAAAAGTTATGACAGCAGAAATGCAAGGACAGCTAATATTTTTTAAAACATTCATTCATCAGAAATACTATGATAATATTTTTTTAATAAGTTACAATAAGGAAAGGTGATGGATGCATTACTGACTAAGACTTCCTCAAAATGCTTTTTATGTATCAATCATTAATAGACCCAGCCTTTATCAGTTGGAAGTATAATATAATATACACCCAAAGCCGATGTGAGATTATCATTGATGATGCATTTATAATATTGTGACCTTGCTCTTTTATTGTGTGTTTTAGAGAATGAGTTTGCAAAATGCAAAAATGTAGCAGTCAAATCAGTTCCTGTCACACTGTGCTATTTTGTCCGTTTTTCAGTTGTGGATTTAAATCAAAGCTTGTGGGTTGCACACTGAGGCGGGATGAAAGACGACCAATCTCACAGTTGTACAAACAGAAATTCCATGTCACAAATACCCGACAGTGTCAGAAATGTTGTATGGTCAGCGGGATATGGCTGCTTTAACAGTTCATAGAATTTGGTTATGACACAAAAAAACATCTGCTAATCATAATGTAATTTATCTCAAGCTCTCTTTTTGACATTTACCCTAGTTGTCCTCTATTTTCCAAACCACAAATAGTACAGCTTCTGTTCTGAACTCCTTTATACTTTAACCCACACTTACTGTTCTGCTGAATGTATTTGTCCATAGTGAATTGTGGTTTTTAGATGCATTATTGCAGTGTGACCTCAGTAATTTCTTTCCTGATCATAGCCAATGCTTTTTGCACAGTGTGGCGTGTACTAATCTAATACGTAATATGAAAAACTGTGTCAAGTGGGGCTTTGGACTATGGTAAAAAAATTGACTATTTTCGCTTGTAGATTCTGACTGAGATTATTTACAGCTTTATTTGATCACTTTAATAGATTTTTCCATATCACATTTACATTTACATTACATTTAGTCCTTTAGCACGCTTTAGACGCTTTTATCCAAAGCAACTTCCAAGTGAGGAAAACAATGGAAGCAATTTAACAACACAAGGTAGCAAAAGCATAAGTGCACAAAAATTAGTCAGTTAAAACCCACCACAGTATACAAAGCTAAGGATAAGGAAGAGAAGGAAGGAATCGATAGAAAGGAAGTAGAATACAGATATCACATACCCCATTTGCAATATTTCACAGAGCCACCAAAACATTGGCTCTCTGGACAAATAAGCACAGTTTCTTTGCAAAATGGTCTTTCAAGAACAAAACACTTTGCATCAGTCTTTCACAATACATCACACCATTTTACAGATAATGCAGCTGACAGCATGTGTTTACAGTGGTGTAAAGTAACGAATTACAAATACTCTCATTACTGTAATTGAGTATTTTTTCTCAGGAATTGTACTTTATTAAGTAGTTTAAAAACAGTGTACTTTTACTTGTACTTGAGTACATTTTTAGTGCTGTATCGGTACTTTTACTGCACTATTTTCCCTCAACCTGCAGTCACTACATTGTTTATTTTTTTTTCCTGTCAATGATGATTGGCTAAGGAGAATAATCAGTCCAGTGATTCCCGTCCAATCAAATCGCGCATAGAAAACTTGCATCAGACAGACTTCAAAACACCTGGCGCCAATTTAGTTTAATCATGGAGGAGGAAGGAAGTGTGGTGGATGCTTCAACATGCAGTAACTCAAATACAGCACTTTAGCATCCTTGGCCGTACCTGAAGGAGCTTTTTACAATGAAGGCAAAGAAGGGCAATTGTGTCGTTATGTCATGCCTACTTTGCTTGCCCAGACCGGTTGAAATATCAGCATTCAAGAGTTCTTCCTCTAATTTAAAAAGCACATCGAGGTAAGATTTCATATTTGCTAAGTATCATATCTTAAATATTTATGTTAAATGGTATAATAAACGTCACAAATATAGTGTGGGGGGCATAAATAAAACTGTGTTAGGTTTTATGAGCCAATGTGAATTAGGGATGCACGAATGTTTCAGGCAACGAAATTATTCGGCCAAAAACAATTGCGTTAGCGATTAGCAACCAGCTTGGAGTGAAGGCACGGTCATTTTATTAATGCAGCAATATGGACGTGTTTGAGAAGACGCAAAAATCACAAGCAACGACTGCTTAATAAGACTATCTCGTCAGTCGTCGTCATTGATGAGAAGAGGGAGCGGGGTTGTTGCTGGTTATACTGTAGGCCTATGTATAATGACTTAAATCGCAAAATGGCTTTAAACCGCTACTAAATACACTGCAGAATACAATGCGCAATTTGAATGTAAAAGAGAACGACACTGTTATAAAGCTACATATTTATTTCACAGGGTATAAGGTGGAATAAGTCACAGCATAATACTCACTACTCCCTACTCTTGAGTACTTTTGAAGGGCTACTTTGTACTTTGAGTGGTATTTAGGACAGGTACTTTTACTCCACTCACATTACATTTTTTGGTAAGTAATAGTACTTTTACTTGAGTATGATTTTTCAGTACTCTTCCCACCACTGTGTGTTTATAATTTACACAGACTGCTGTTATTGTGACATTCTGTAATTTAATGTACTTGGTCATACAGTATTATACTCAATAAAACTCATACCGTATTCATAGATTTGTATAAATTTAACCAGAAAATAAAAATTAAAAAGAAAAGACTGTGTTTCTCTGCTAAATCCTCTGCTGTGGGCAATAGCATGGCCCTCTCATTTTGAGTTGCAATAGTGACAGAGGAGTAGAACAATGTATTTTCTTTTTTACTTGACCTTTAAAATTCTGCATTAGACAAAGAATCTCTTCCTGGAATGTATTAAGTTTTCCTTTGAAACAGTGTGTCTTTGAATTATTACGTGTGACTGAAAGAGTGAAAAATAGTTTAAAAACTATAAAACCTTGTAAAATGATTTTAAACATTTGCAAAAAATCTACTAGATTGACAGATTTTTACAAAAATGATATGTTATCTAAACAGATATAAATTCCCAGTCATGCTGTCTGTAGGGTCAGGCAGTCCACACAGGGACACAAACAGAAACAAACCCCCACATATATAGAAATGTGGTTGGTTGGCAGCTCTCAATGTTGAGTAGCTAGTTTTAAAGTGACTGGATCGATACAGGGGAGTGAATTGCCAATTTCAGTTTGTTCTATTGAAATCGGCCGGCGCTGCATTCTTGCGGGCCCGCACCTGATATTGGCAGTGGCAGAGAGGAATTAGATTTGTAAGGCCAGTAAGATGAAGGAGTGAGCTAAATGAACAAAGGACTTGGAAAATTCTCACGTTAACATTTAAAGGTCTTATTACGACATGGCTGTGTTACTCATGCTAAACTTTAAACCCAATGATACAATCCATGGCCTTTGACGGCTTCATCTAGCTTGACCCACAGGGACAGCTTCCCAACAGCTTGTCTTGGTTACTTTGATCGTATGGGCCACAATCAAGCTTTGGTGCTGGGAAAGAACATGATTGTGTCTCTTGGTAGCGAGGAGCTCATTGACTTGATCCTCACCATTCTGTTCATTGGCTGGATATACCCCGAAGCCATCACAAAACTATGGAGTGTAATTGCCCAGATGAATGTCTGACAATAACTGTAAACTTCAAGCATTGCAGTCCTTTCTATTGCCCCAAGCTAAATCAACAACAAACAAAAAAAAGTGTAGAGTATGTTAGAGAGTAACTAAATCCTAAAACAACTTTTTTTTTTAGTTAATGTGATAGTTAGTGCTGTTCATTGATCTGTGTAAAAGATTTGACATTTGAGTATAAAGTATATTAATTTTACAATATATGGTGTAAAACCTTCTGAGTGCTGCCCTCTTCAGGTTGAACGGTGGTTACCACAGTTGTAATTTTTCTATTTGAAGTTGCTTCCTTGCGTGACGTAAGCAGACTCTACCAACGGCTCACTGCCCACGCCCCTTGTTCCCAACTAGCGAGTATTAAAAACATCAGGCTAGCTATATTAGCATGTACTTGCAGTGTTGCTGGTTGCAACAGCACTGCTGGACTGCATTGCATTCCAGTTGAGTTGGAAATTAGGTGCCAGTGGTTGCGTGCACTTGGCAGCGGGCATTTTAAGCGGGATTGCTTCTCCAACGCAATAGAGGTGGAAATGGGACTACAGATGAAAAATAGCCTGTTGGCTAACTCTGGCATATTTACAGTCTTCTTTCTGTCTATCAATATGCACTGTTCCTGAAATAAATAAATAATAAATAAATGTGCTTCTCCAAACAGCGGCCGCTGAAAAGCAACTGATGGAGTTGCCAGAGTGTCCCAGGACTAGCTCTGCACCAATAAAGAGGAAAAGTGTGAGGTGATGACTCCAGCTACTGTCCAGATGGAAGTGAGAGCATTATGGACTGTACAAGGTAATGCGTTTAGTGCAATTACTTGTTTTAAAATTCTTTAACCCAAGAACACATGAGGTGTGTGATAATCTATAATTTTATTGTCCTTCAGATGGTTTAATTTTTGAAATAAAAGTGTGTATATATTTTTATTTTATTTTCACTGTTCCTGCGTCACTGTTGAAGATACTTCATCCTTCAAGTTTGCTGCTGTCTATCATCTTAGATACAGTCTCTGAAAACTGCAATTAGCACTATACTTTCTGAGACTTAGCTTTACTTTGCGGACTAAATTTAGACAAATGTAAACACTAGTACACTGTTGAATACACTCAAGATTCTTTAAAATTTTGGAACAGCTCATGAAATTATGATCAGCCTGTGTAACACTGGCTCTTGCATTTCCCCACCTTCACTCCCAATAAGTGCAACTGACAGTGACTTTCAAGCACAAAGTAAAAAGCCTGGAAGGGATGCTATGCCTACTCTACCAGCCTGGCCATAGCAGTCTGTCATCTACTTCCCTCTGTCCTGACCGTGCAGGATGGTTAACACACCCAAGGTTTCACCAGCACCACCTGCTTCTGGTGAGAAGGCAGTGCCAAAGGATGTAGGGGGTTAGGAGCTTCTACTTTCAAGTTAATTTGATAATTTACAAAGTTTTGGACCTGCCTTTAAATGATGTATGAGAATATACTATGACTTTTTTATTTTTGTTTTTATATTGTGTAAATATAAAATATTTTAATATGAAAAATGGAAATGCTTACTGTAAGAACAATATCTTGTTTTGTGTGTAACTCCAGGTATAAATGCTTTACATTTAATATATATATCATACCAAATATATTTAAAAAATCCAGAAAGAAGGTATGACCCGTACATGCTGGCCCAGGTACCACCTGACCACACTGCAGCAGACAAGTGTCTAAAACCGCTGAAAGAGTGGAGGGTAAACAAATAAAATTTACCTATTAAATTTTTTTCATGAAACTAACCTGTTTTAATGCGTCTCACCAAAAAGCTGAAGATAATTGTAACACTACAAGTGATAGAGCCTTACTACTTTGTTGGGATATAAATATTATATTTGGTGAGGATTGTGTCTTTTGTGCATATTACTTTTTAAATGAATAAACTGGACTTGACACTGGTCTTATTTCATAGCTATACCTCTCTATAACACATTCTCTCCCAGGACCAGTGAGATGCAGGTGCAAAGGTGTACCAGTTGAGACAACAGTTTTTTTAAAGTTGTAGAGGGAGACTTGAAATCTGTTTGAGTAATTATTAACACTAAATCATACCAAAATCAAACTAAATGCATAACTTTGTCAGCTTTGTAACTGAGCATTAGCCTAAATTAGACAATGCTAAAATTGTATAACTGGCCTCATTATCTCTTGAGCTGCCTCTTAAACTTCTACTGCTACTGGCATACCTCTAGTCTCCATCATAGCTCGTCTGACAGCTTCTGTCAATCAATCCGTCAGCCTGCGGGTCTCATGGGCCTCCGCTCGGTTCGTCCCCTCTGTCTCTACTTGGCTCTTCCCACTTTTCCAGCATTTTTCAAATTTTATCAGTGGGTGGAGGCTCTGACCAGGGGTTTAGTTACACTTTAAGCTGCACCTTTGAAGCCTGCCCAGAGCCTGTGGTGATAGACTACAGAGATCATTGCTCATATGGACACTTTAAATACCAGACACTGAAAAACTTTATGTCTAGGACATGGTGTTCAGAGGTCAACCCCTGTCGAGCAAATGGAGTCTGCATTGAGCCATATTTAATCTATGGAAGACTACTTTTTTGCTTTAAGCAGAGAGCCAGCAGTCTGTGGGTTTGTAATACACCCCGATAGCTCACATGGCCAGAGAAGAGGCAGTGTCTGTGGTGCATCGCTGGCTGACTACATGATGATTACTGTGTGAGAATCACTTAAAAAACTCCAGTCATTTGTCTGAACTCCAAAAGAACAAAAGGCGAAGGCTGTATAATGAGCAACTCCAGTTCTGTGATCACAGACTGGGTGTAAAGGATGACCTCACTTACACTTGAGCCAAAGAGGGAAAGAAATGATGTGGCTATTGCCTCTGAGAAATTTAAAATTCTCATGTACTGTTTATCACAAAAAAGGAAGGAAATCAGCAACATCAGGGAACAAGGTGGCTCACTTTCTTTGCAAAGGAAGCAGTGGAGGTACAAATCCTGTTTTTTTTTATCCTTCTTGTTTCCAGAGTTGAGGAGATATTTCCCCCCTTTGTTACAAGTCTTGTTGCAAGGTAAAGACTTTTTGCACGCTCCCATTGTGACACTGCACTTTTTAGTTAGCAGGACAGATAAAAAACTCACACAACGAAAGGTAAACTTTTCTCAATAGTATCATTCCTAGCTGACAGTATGTCAGATTGTAAATAAAATGGATGTAATCCGCCCATTGCTCCTCTATTCACCAATATTGTCTTTACGACAGGGCAATAAAATGGCAGTTACACCCGGGCTTTTCGGCTTTTACTTCATAGTAAAACAATGGTTTTCAGTTAGCATAAACGGACATATTAATCAAAAATTACACCATTTGCCTACAGTGCATATCTCAGAACTATTGATTAAAAAATAATTAGCTAGAATTAACTATTAGAAAGTTGATAGTAGTCATGAAAATATTATTATATCATTACTGAGCTGTTGACCTTGAGGTTGAATTGATTGAACACGTAAAAAAGACACACAAAATGCCACCTCCATCCAAATTAGGTTGGTTAAGATATTCTCTTGTGAGGTATTTTGGAGCCACAAGTGATTGTGACATGTTCAAATACTCCTCCCTTAAAAACGCTACAGCCAGATTGGCTACAGTCTACAAAACCAATCAGCTAATATTATTTCATGTAACACCATTATTACAATAAAACTAAAAGGTGATAAAATGATTTATGGCCACAGAATGGACCCACCCCAGTTTCAACGTTGAATTCTGCAATATAAAAATGGTCTGTATAACTGGAAAGTATATCTGTGGAGGTTCTCAGTCATCCAGGATATAATAAAGAAAAGGCTGCTGATGCCAATTTTTTTTTTTCCTTCTTCACTGGAAAGTAAAGCTATACAATCAATGTTACAATCATTACAAGTGAACCAACTCTGCAGAAGTCCATTCATTTAGCAGATACAATTAGAGGAAATGCACAAAAGTAAATGCTGTATACTAGAATCCACGCTGACCAAAGTTTTTTTATTGACACAGACTTTGTCCATCAGTTATTGGGCAAAAATGATGATGTCTTTTAAATGACCTCATAAATTACTTATTACTTATTTAACGATTTCTGTGTGTCTGTGTAAGAGTGCACATGCATGCTTTCGTACATAGATGTGGGCGTTATGGGGTAAAGTTTACTGAGATTGTCTTTGCTGAGTCATGGTTTACTTAAAAGCAGCTGAAATGCATGACCTGTTGGCAACATGACAAACATGCAGCCTCACACATGAACAGGCGTTGACATTGGAATCAAACGAGATAGCATGATTGATTGCAAAAAAGGCAATAGGAGCATTTGGGGCTGCACTTGTTTTCTTCCACTCCAGATGGTTATCTGACATTTTACAGCTGGAGGTGCTGTATTATGAGATTGTGCAACATACTCCTGCACACTCACACAGAAGGCAGTGGAAGGAGTGGTGAGCCCCTGTGACAATATATCCCGAGGATTATAGGCTGCTATATCTCGCCTTAACTCGGAAGAAGTTTGAGTAGCACTTTGCCCTGACCCAGAGTGCCAAGGTAAGACTCCTGTCTGTCTTTTTTAATTCAAACAGGCATTCATTTGAACACAAATTGAGATTGCAATTGTTGTTTTGTAAAGATTTAGTTACTTTGAAATGATCTTAATTTTATTACTGCAGACAGTGTATTAACAATGAATGTCATGTTGATAGTTTACTGTAAATTTTAATTCAGCTTTAAAGAACAGATGCAGATTTTTTAAAGAAAGAATTAATGCTTTAATATCCACACAGTTTTAATGTAATTAGTCATACAATTTTTAATATGTTCTTTAATTAACAGCAATCATTTTACTTGAAAATTGAGTTACTTGTAGTTAATTGAAATGCAAAGAAGGTTGTGTAAAATTATACATGCTTTTAAATACACACATTTGTATAGGTCTAATCCCGTATTTTTGTAAATTGTATGAACTAACATTGCTCAACCAAGTGCACAATGCAGTAATATAATTTGCTTTGCATTGCGTGTGATTTAGTGTATTTAAATTTACAATGACCTGATACAAATTAAACATAGAATAATATATCCCATTTTTGAGAGATGGCTTTTCTAATTGTACACATTGCGTATTTGTAATCTGCCTCATAAGGTATGTGCAGTATTTGCATTAAAAGCAAAACTTTTGTGTCTTTTTATGTTGTCCCACCAAATCTTTCACAAGTACATTGTTGATAATTTATCAATAAAATTCCTACCCAGAAAAAAAAAAAAGTTTATGGATCCAAACCATGACCACTGATTTGATCGTTGATTCCAAAAAAATGTAGATACGGCACTACACTTCTGGATGTCCTTGAAAACATATCCCATAAAATTAGTCAATTTCATGAAAAAAATTACCCTACAAGAAACTGTGTCCAAGAAATTAAGCTCAAATTTGGAGTAACTTATACGTGAACCACAAAGCTAAATTCTTAGTTAGAACATCCTGAGACATTGCCTTTGTAAGTAATGGTAATGAGACAAACTGGTATGTTATAACTCTATCTGTGCAGAGATATGAGTGAGAAATTTTTGGAACATAGTTAGAACAGAGAGGAAGTTAAAGGTTTTTGTAAAGGTAATAGACTTTCCATTGCTAAATTTCTCTCTCATTAATATGTTGCTGATTGTAAACACACAGGGCGTGCACACATTTGGCTCTCGATTTGTCTTTGCCCTCGCCTGCTCTTCACAGGACATTAAACAGCACGACGATGAGCATCTTGCATTTCCCCGAATAGACACCGTGCACACAAGTCTCATACAGACACTCACTTTGTTTTTGTCTTTTTACAGTACTTTGGAGAGAAGCCTAATTGTTAAATGAATATGATGGGTGCCTTTAACCCTCATGTGGCGTCAAGGTCTGTCAGCGCCATTTTCAAATTAAGTAAAAAGCATTTAACATTTTTTGTACCGGTGTAAATTCTACCAACCTTTCAGCAATAAAAAAAAAAAGAAATAAAAAGGAAAAACGTTGATGGTGGACATGTTTCACATCTTGGAATTGATAAAGGAAAAGATTTGTAAATGCGCAGAAAGAAAACAGCTCACTTTTATTTTTTATATGTTACCCAATACAACCCACACCCAAACACAAAACATAAATTCTGCACACTCATTGTCAACTGAGATTGCGACAATGACTAAATTAAAGCTTGTGAAACTGCTGATTGCTCCCACATTTTGTTCTCACAAGAGAATCTCACTTTTTATTAGGTAAAAAAAACAAAACTTGGAGAAAGGCACAACACAGATGTGCCAATTAGAGGAGATGCCTTGACAAAGTCACACTGTCCATACTGTGTTCTGTCGCAGTGGTTCTCTCACATTTCACACCAAGCAGGAGGCTACTAGCTCAGAAAATATTTGGCACTGCAAGCATCATCCTTGTGGCAGCCTAATACAGACGTTTAGTCCTGTTTAAAGCAACACTGTAACACATTATCGCAAAATATGAAATAAAAAAAATCCTTAAAATAATAGCTTTACATACATTTTGATTGTTTCTTGTCATAACCTGTAAGAATAGGACTTTTTTAAGACAAAATGGACCTCATTCAGCATACACACCTTGAGGGAATGTAATATGACATGGGGACGCTAGCATCTTGTGAGAACACGTTGCCCAAACCTGTCACATCAACACAAATATAAATCAAAGCATAAACATAAAATAATGATTTAAAGGTAAATCCCACATGTAGCAGCTTTTTTTAAATGGGTACATTCTAAAAGTACTGCTATTTTATTGCTCCTCAAATACTTGCCTTGTGGAAGATATTTGGGCCGTGTTTGGCCTTAGATGGGCTATTATAGTAAAAGCTCATTTTTACCCATTCAGTGTAAACTATTATTGAAAACATTAGTTTTAAGTCTTTGTAGCTTCACTAATCTTTTTTCATGACACACATTACATTATGCAACAGTTCATCATAGATAATCATAGATATTTGATTGCCTTTGTATCTGTAATGTGAGCTTGTAATTTAGCATCCTGCCATACACGCCCATACTGTTTTGCAACAGTGTGACCCAATAACTTAACACATAACACACTGCACAAGGGCTAAGAAAATATGTTGTCTTTACTGACCTGCTGTGGAATTAACTGAACTGGATTTCATTTAAATGTATCGTTTTCATTTCTGTGACTATCTAATGTCCCTGGAAGTGTGTGATAGTGTGTGTGTGTGTGTGTGTGTGTGTGTGTGTGTGTCCCACCAGTGGGGCTCATTAGGCAGTTTTACAGACCTCAGAGACCTTTAGTGACATTGTTGTCATTCATGGATGTTAATGATTAAAGCCTTTGTGTGTGTTGCTGTGTGGCAGATGGGGAAAAGGCGGTTCTCAGGACTGGAGATGGTCCTTATAGCCATGTTCTTATTGATGACTGTGGCCGCTGTCATTCTCATTGTTCTATTTATCACCGGGCAAGGAGGCACTAAAGATGGTAGGTAAAATACTGCAGCCTGCACATAAGCACATAGAACCTCTATTTCACTCTCCACTTTTGTTGCAAGTGTCTAGTTTTGGTATTTAACATTATCAATACCATGCACCAAGAGTAGCCTTACCTTTAACCACTTCCTGGAGACAGACTTCAATCAGAATAAGACCAGGTCAGAAGTGGATTCAGAGCCATTTACCATAAGAACAGAAACAGTAAGTGACGTGGCTAATGTTTAGAGCCAACAAGACTAAAAACACGCAGGTCCTGTCAGAGTAGTGCAGAGAGGAGAGGCAGAAGGCAGGGGTCACAGGTCAGGCTAAAGAACAGCTGTAGTGAAAATGTAGAAATAATATCTACAATAATAAGACCACAAACTCATTTTAATTAGTTTGTCATCCATTAAATACAAAGCTACCAATTCCTAATTGTAGGACCTGTTAAAAGCAGGCTTTACTCACTTACACCAATAGTTACTAGTCCATAGTCATACATTATTATAGATAATAAAATGTCAGTTCTTAATATTAATATGTTTTAGAATGTGATAAACATATGTTTCCAGGGTCTGTGGAGATTCTCATTCATTTACTTTTAACAGCCTATGTTTAAATATGAGAGTGAGTAAAAACAGTTTCCCTAATTGTTCTCTTGCTCTTTGATATCATAACAGTTCTTAAAATACACCTATCCCAGCAACTTTGGGCCTTAGGCGGGGTGCTCCATGGACAATGGCCAGTTAGTCGCAGGGCTGAAATCAGTTAATTACACCTATTACACCTAAATAATTTCAGACCACCCTAATACATTTTCATATATCTTTATGTGTTGACCTCTGTGTTTCACTCTTTCTCTAAAGCTCTAAACCAAGAATCACTTATGGTTAATAATATGTTAGTAGAGGTTTTGGTGGTGGGGCTTAATGTTAGATCTTGTCATGTGGCCCAGAATTCCTGGCAACGTTCCTGCCTGCACTGCTGAGGGGTCATTTAACAAACCATTGTAAAATTCACACTAATAATTGTACATTCCCTTACTTCATTTTACTAAAAAGCTAGTGTAGTGTCTGCTAATACAGGTAATTCTGGATATGTCTTATTTGCAAATGTTTGCTAAAACTTAAGTCTGCTAGGCTAATGCAATGCAACGTGTTTGATAGCCCACATGTCATCCTTCTAGCATGGCAACTGCAACATCTGCTAAAAGTGCAGCAAAGATTGTTAGGGAAAGACAATTTGACAACACAGTGTCATTATATTGTTGTAATAATTGTATTTGTTGAAGGCAAAAAGAATGTTAGGCAATAACTGAAATGTCTGGACTTACAAATGTTATGTTGGATTTTGTGCTGCAATAAATGTGTTTTTCTCTTTTTTGGCAGAAAGTACCGGCACATTTGTTCCCCAGTGTCCAACTATCGCTATTGATAAAAGAGTGGACTGTTTCCCTGATGCTGGAGCCTCAAAGGTATGAGCTACTTTTGTTTTTTTGGAAATTTGTAACATTATTTTAAATTTCCCACAACAGAAAGAAATGTGAGACAAACATGATTACATTGTAAGGTTATTAGCATTTTACATCACATTACAAATTTCTGAACAGCCCCTGTCCTGATTGTCCTGTTTTTAGCTAAAACCAAAGCCATGCTCTGTGCTTGCAATTCAATTATCTGTGAATGTCGATGTCAATCACACTGTTACCATGGCAACTCAAATTCAAGTCGATTGAGAAACATCAACAATGCTTTGTAAGTTTATTTGTGCATCCATGTTGTCATCATCTGGAACATAACATGGAACTCTTGTGGGGGCCCTGGCCAACACGGTGAATGCTCAATAAAAACACATTTCTTTTGCTTATAGTTTAAAGTTTGAACTTTTGTATAAGCAATACAATAAACACAATATATTTAATGCCACAGTCACAACTGCACCCTCGTAACTTCTCTCGCTGAGAGTAGAGATGCTAGCTTTAGGAAATGTTGTTCCCGTGAGGAGCATGTCATAGTGGAATCAACTGATCACTGCAGAATATTAAAGAGACAGTAAAAATACTGTATAAGCAGTCTTTTATCATCAATAAAATATTAGTGAATGCTAGATTAAACAGCCCAACGGGCCACATGTGGCCCCTGGGCCTTAGTTTGCCCACCTCTGTATCAGAGTAATCAAATCTCAACTCTCCTCTATGCCTACCACAACAGCAACTATGTGAGGCTCGTGGATGCTGTTGGGGCCCACTGAATGAGAGGAACATTCCCTGGTGTTTCTTCTCCACAAACCACGGATACACAGTGGATTCAGTGGATCAATCAAATCCTAATGGTAAAGCTTTTATTCCCTCCTTTACACTGCTTCTTACAAGACTGACAGAACAAAAAATTGACCTCCTGTTTAGTTTTGCCTATTTTCTAAGTCTAACAGCATCTTGTTTCATCAATATGTCTGTCTTCACATCTATTCCCCTTTCCACTTACTTGGCCCCAGGCATAACTTTCTGTGAAATATGACATGGATGGCCTATCAGAAAACATGATTGACTTTGCAGCATGCAGGTTTTCTTATTTTCTGCTTGATTTCCTCGCCTGGTGCGAACTCGGTTATTGTGTAAAGAACAAAGATTCATTGGGCATTTTATATAAATTTTCTGCCACATTGTTGTAATAGCATAAGATCATTTTAGGAGAAAAATATATTAGAGTGGGGTTGTTTTTTAGTATGGCAAAGGTGGTTAAAGTGAAAAATGGGAACAGCTTAGACTGAGAAGAACGCTATCAAATGCAATCAATTGTCTGGGCCTGCAGAGGTAGCCTTGTGATTCATCAGGGACTCTCAGTGACATCAATGAAAGCCTTCTGATATATGTTAAATTGTCTTCAGATATTTTTACATGTATCACTTGAGGCTGCTTTGCAAATAAAATGTGTTTCTCTTAGAGGCCTCAACTTTATAAGCATATTGCATCCTTTGATCACAATGGTGAATGGACCACTTGGGAATATGTCTTTCAATGGCTTTTCATCTCTCCATAAGGGTTTAATTTGAAATGCTCAAGAATGCTTTGTTGGTTTCTGAATTGTAGCATTAGGCATCATTAAATATACTTTATATAACGTGATGCGAAATGAAATGGATCCTACTGTTGTAGTGCCACCTTATGCATAACTTAACTGTGTGTATCTATTACAGTGTTAAAAGCCAGTCTAAAGAGAATGGCCTCTCCATCTTTGTTTGGGGCGGACATTGAACAGCTGTCGCTTCATGCAGAAATGCAAACACCAAACCGCCTTCACTTTAAGGTACATTATGAGCTAGTAAAATTATTTTTGTCATTAATCAACAAAACTGGTATATGCTGTAACCTTTTTACTTTCTCACAAATGCTTCAGAGGTGATTACATATACACCCTTCCACAAAGTATGTCATCAAAATGATATATACGCCCATCTTGCAACACGACTAGCACTATTTCCTAATTCTTTATTTAAGTGTTGTGTATTTTACCTTAATGCCAGCTATAAATATGTAATCTTGTCTATTTGCGTTTTTCTTCATGACACTTTTTCTTCTGTGTAAGCAGACGTAGACAGATTTGGAATAGCATCTCTTCCTGTAAAGTCTTTCATAATAAAGCTGATGATAATTCAAAGACCATTCTTACTACAATGTGTTATTGATGTGTTTTCCACAATTAAAAGTCACCCCACTATTTAACATGTATATTCTTGTTGAAAGAAACACCATATTTAGTCAAGGTGGATTAACTACAATAACACTTCCATCAAATTAGTTTTTAACAGAACGCTTGGGAACAAAAGGGACAAAATGATAGTGCAAAGTACAAACGTGACTGTGAGATATGCAGCCTCTCTCACACTCTCTGTGCACGTCTGTTTCCTCTCCTCAGATCTACGATGCCCAGAGGCAGAGGTTTGAGGTCCCCCATGAGCACATCAGCGGCCTCAACAGTCACCCATCCAGCCCCATCAGCGACACTGTGGAGATCACAAAGAAGCCCTTTGGCATTACTGTGCGCAGGAGAGAGAACAAAAAAGTCCTGTGAGTACCCACTTCAGTATGTGTGTTTGTGCGTTCCAGCCGCACTGAAAGGTAGAGCGAAGAAGAATAACAATGTGGAGACAAGACAGAAGACTGAATATATAAGGTATACTTGGTTACCTGAATACTGTAGCTGCTGCACAATCTTTGATGGAGGTTTTCTATGCAACACATGATATCAGTATATCATGCATAGTATGACATAATGTTTAATACAAATAAAAAATGATAGTCTAGGAGAGAAGGGGTTTGGTTTTTATCACATCTATCAAGATAAAGTAAAAAAAGGCTCATGTCCAGGACTGTCGCTGTATAATGCAGTCTGCATATACTGAATGTTCCTGTGAATCAGAGATTAGTGCCTACCTTTACAACACACACAGAAAGGCCAAGCTTTATCTTCAATCTACTACTGGGTTTAATATACTGAAATGGGCAAAACCACATTTGTTTACACTCAATGTTTAACATTGCTGAAACATACAAGTGCAATATACAGTGGCTGACAGCTAAGAGGGTCACAAGGATAAGATGATAACATGCTGCGTTCATCTTTTCCTGTGCCTTTGTAGCTCACACATACATCAGCGCTCCACCTCCATGTTTCACAGTAGGAATGGTGTACTTTTCATCATAGGCCTTGCTGACTCCTCTCCAAATGTAATGTTTATGGTTGTGGCCAAAAAGTACAATTTTGGTCTCATCACTCCAAATGACTTTGTTCCAGAAGTTTATAGGCTTGGCTCTGGACTGTTTGACATATTGTAAGCGGGATGCTTTGTGGCATTTGCGTAGTAATGGTTTTCTCGACCATGCAGCCCAGTGCCTCCTTATTGTGAATCTTGAAACAGCCACACCACTTTTTTTTTTAGAGATTTGTATTTCAGCTGAAGGAATTTGTGGTTTTTTTTTGCATCTGGAATAATTTTTCTGGCCGTTGTGGCTGAAATTTATGTTGGTCTACCTGACCTTTTCATTTTCCACTTCTTTATTAGAGTTTGAACACTGCTGATTGGCATTCTCAATTCCTTGGATATCTATGTATATCTTTTTCCTGTTTTATACAGTTCTGTTCCCTTTTCCCGCAGACAATTCTTTTGCATCCCCATGACTCAGAATACAGAAACATCAGTGCTGCACTGGATGAAAGAATGAAAGATGTGAGGGTCTGTCAGGAGCCCAGAAACTCACTGACCTTTTATACACACACACTGATTACAGGCAAACAGATCACAGGTGAGGATGTCTGGCTGGAAGGAGGTAGGCGGTTCGATTTCCGCTCTCCCCACAGTTCATACTGTCGTTGTGTCCTTGGGCAAGACACTTAACCCACCTTGCCTCCAGTGGCTGTAACACTTGTACAATGTAAGTCGCTTTGGATAAAAGCGTCAGCTAAATGAATAAATGTAAATGTAAATGTCTACCTTTAGTAGCCATTCAAACCTGTTGTGTCAACTTGTGTGCATGTTATCAGGCCAAAATCACCAGGGTATGTAAACTTTTTATCAGGGTCATTTGGGTAGTTTCTGTTGTCATATGATTTAAAAAGAGTAAACACAGTTGTTTTACAATAAATGGCTTCACCCAACCACTAACTGTAAGCGAAAGAAATGTTTTTGTGTTATCATTTATATTCTTTAAAAAATTACGTAACGATCACAAATTCTGCCAGAGTAACTAATGAGCACTAGCTGCTTCATGGTTTTGTAATACAAGGTATGTGCAACTACAAGTTACAGTGAAGAGGTTCTACAGCCAAATTGACAACAACAATACTTTCTTTATGATAGAGATAGAAGTAATAAAAACACCATAAAATGATGTGCTTTTTTTTTTTTGTTCAAAGAAAACTGTTGACGCTATCAGTAAACTATGATTTCTAGACAAATAAAGATAGCAAATGAATGCACTAGCAGTAATTAATTAATCATCACTTTGCTCTTTGATCCGAGTAAGCTTATAAACTGGTTAATGTTGTTTACGTGGACGCTGCAGCATGTGAGAAGCATTACCCAGTCCAGTAAAATCTTCCATATAAACCAGACATGTCCAAAGTCTGACCAGGACTTTGCCAATCATGGCACATGGTGAGATTTTATGCGGTCCTTAACTTCTGTGATAAAATGTATTGTTTATGGCCCCAACAGTGACATCTTTTAACAAACACTAACTTAAACCTGTTTAGATCCAAATAAAACATGTTCAAATTTGACGGAAGTCCACCTATAATCTATTTAAATTGACCTAAATCAGTTTAAATCCAACTAAAACCTATTCAAAAATCTACGAAAACTGTTATTTTAGTGTAAGAATCAAATCAGAAGAGCCCCTTGGTCTCCTCAAATTTGGCCCTCTTTGCAAAACGTTTGGACACCTCTGATATATACCATTACATCGCTGCCCCTGTATATAGTATCTACTGTTGGCTTGAACTATCAGAGTATGTCTTGTTTTGAAGGCATGAGATTTCCTACCCTGAGGCCTTATTACAGCTTGATGGGCCGTTCTCTCTGTTTCTTTTTCTCTTTTTACAGTTCATCTCCTTCACACTCCCACTTTGTCTTCTCTGTATCTCACTTCAGTCTCTTACACATCTTCATTTTTCATCCTTCTAACCCACTCTTCTCATTTGTCCCACTCTTTCATTCAGTCTCACATCAGCCCATCCTCTCACTTCCCTTTCCTTCTACTGATCTGGCCTTATGTTTGCTTCTTATTTTTTTCAGGTTTGATACCACCATGGGTCCTCTGGTGTTTGCAGACCAGTACCTGCAGATATCTGCTAAGCTGCCATCCAAGAATATTTACGGCCTGGGGGAGCATGTACATCAACACTTCCTCCTTGACACTAATTGGAAAACCTGGCCAATTTTCTCCAGAGATGCTTTTCCCAATGGGGTAAGTGGCACATATGTAAGTCAAACAACAACCCCTTTTTTCCACCAACATTTCCAGGAACTTGAAATTAACTTGATTCCACCTTTCCCGTAAAAAGCTGGCTGCTGAAACTTTTCACAGACAATGGCAGGCTAACAGCAATTGATATACAGTACAACAACACACAGCCCCACCCCTCAAGAATTCTGGGGAATCTAAAAGGTCCTACCCCACTATTGGACTTTTTCAGGGAAAGTTTGAGGAAAATGTTTTTCCTTAGGTAATTTTGATGGAAATTCCTGGGCTAATAAAAAAAGTTCCTGCGGTGGAAAAAGGGTTAAGGACTGACACACAGTGATTGTGAATGTCAGTGAGAACCTTAAGTCTTGTTGCAGCTCTACATGGTTTAAAGCAACAATGTAATGCTGCAACAAGCACACAAGGAGCTCGTTCACTAAAGACACAAAAACCTTTGACTCGAAGCTGGAAAATCACATTGACTTTAGAACAAATATGACTGCAAGCAGCTAGCATTGCAGCCTAGTGTTTTAACAAAATGAAAGAAGCTAGATTTATACTATAAGGAACAAAATTGCCACCAACCATCATACAAGTCGCTGGTAATGAATACAGCGTTTAAGTTTAAAATTTTGCTTTGGCCTATTGTTCTAACGTGTCAAGCAAAACTTTTATTTTGTGATTGGTTGCAACTTCAGCCATGTTGCATCATGTCAAAACTTGAAATCTTCGCTCAGGTTGCTGAATTTGAAAATAAATGACAACAAGTTTCTTTAGTCGCTCATGACGTCTTTATTGCTGACATTATATACCCTTTATAAATTTTGTCTTTGTGGCCAGAGGCTATTGCTAAATAGCTAGCGTATGGTTTGACTTAAACTTTAAATTCTGCTTTACATTGCATTTGTAATAAATTATATCTTTTGTATATATGCAACTAATTGGAAAGTTTCGAGTACATGAGCCTTAAGATGATTACTATTAGCTTGGTAGAAGTTTAACTACAACCATGCACAGCTCTGTTTGTGCAATCTGTGTTTCCTTAACAGTCAGTCAGTTCAGAGCTGTAGTTGTAGACACTCTTATTTAATTTGTGTGTAAAAGCCAACTTTATGAATGATGAGATATGGTATGAATATTTGCACCCTACTTCCCAAAGGGGCTATAATTGCATGTCTTGAAAACGGATTAGGCAGTATAGTCACCCACTCCTTTCAATCCACCCCCAACATCTCTCCCTTACATCCCTTCATCTCTCTGACTCTCCACTTTTGCTGCAGGGAACACATAACCTCTACGGACACTATACCTTCTTCCTGTGTCTGGAGGATGAGAGCGGAAAGTCATTTGGGGTCTTCCTGTTGAACAGCAACGCTATGGGTAAGTATAAGACAAGTAAGCATGACAAAACACAAGCATTTAAGCTGGAATGCCGGTTGGTACGTTTACACACTCAGATTAGCATATTCCACATCAAAGCATATAATTATTAATGTGGATATTCCATAACACATAGTAAAATATGGATAATATTGCTGTGAGCATTAGTAAAACAGCCATAAGCATAAGATTTTATAATGGTTCAAAGACACATAAAGCATCAGATTGTCTCCATCTGTTGAGCACAAATTGATCTACTTTTGCCTCAATCAAAACTGTGCTGACAAATCAAAGAGAATATTGCATCTCTGTTGTACCCAGAGGACGATGACTGAGAGCAGTGGAAATGTCTGATGACATGCTGCTTTCACATGAGTATGGGCGTCTTACAATGCATATTTAGTGTTTATTTTATCTTCTTCCCTCTGATAGTGTCAATTAATTAAGGCCTCGTTTCAGAATTTTAGGCTCAACATTGTTTTTTTCTCACACACTGACCGGGCGTCAAACTGGGTTTGGTTACTTTTGGAGAAGCAGGACCTTGGAGCTCTTTGTGGGACAGGCCCATGTGAATCAAAGCAGCTCAAGACTCGAGGGCAAAGCAACATACAAGCTTGTTTTAGTGCAACAATCCAACATACCAGTGATAATGCAAAGCAAGTGATTAATGTATACAAACTACTGTAAACAGTATGTATCAAGAAGAAGACAGCAGTGCATTTGAAATTTGTATAATATGATAAATAGTCCACATATTTTTGCCCAACACATGGAGCCTTTCCCTTATCCAAGCTTAGCCTATAATAGCATCTTCAGAAAAGCATGACTTGTGACAGTCATATTCCAAGAATAAACAATGTCGTTCTTTTAGATTTATTTGTAGCTTAAAAAACAATATGCCAGGCATTAAATATAAAATAATGAGACATTTAATAACATTTAAATGTAAGAAACTGTAGCAGCTCTCTGAATTTAACACTGACAATGCACTGATCCAACCTGTTCCATACCACTCTGTGAAAACGTTCCTTCAGAGTCTCTATTAGGTAAAGAACACATTAGGATTATATTTAAAGTGCTTTATCATCTGCCTTTTTGTGGTTTCTTACAGAGGTGACTTTGCAGCCAGCTCCAGCTGTGACCTACAGAACCATTGGAGGGGTACTAGACTTCTACATTGTCTTTGGCGACACACCAGAGCAAGTTGTGCAAGAGTTTCTTGAAGTGAGCCTCTTGTGATTTTCAAAATGCCAGAAATACAGAGTCTGGCAAAAGCCAAGTGTTTGAGAGTAGCTGTGCCAATGCAAATGCATTAACCATATGTCTAATTATGTTGTCCAGCTTGTTGGCAGACCTGTCATCCCTGCCTACTGGTCACTGGGCTTCCAGCTCTCTCGCTGGGACTATGGCAGCCTCAGTGAAGTCAAGAAGACCGTGGAGAGGAACCGTGCTGTGGAGATTCCATATGTAAGACCTAACCCTGGAGTTTGACTTGAAGAGTCTTCAAATCATCCAGTCTTCCAAACCAATATCCAAACTCCACTGATACATATTCATGTGTGGAAATTTCTGATAGTAAAAGGGGAATAATAATATACACTGGATTGGATGTATTCTGTTCAAACATTACCATAAGACAAACATATTTTGTATACTGCTTTGGTTTCAAATCAATTCACAACATGCACTGCGAAGGCTGACTGTGTAAAAAACATACTGTATACTGAGTGGGGCCTTTGAGCCGTATAGCTTTTGAGGCAGTTGGGGGGTGCGGCAAATCAATACTTCACCTCATGCACCCCTTGTTAAATCTAAAGCACTCATGCACTACTGTGTGGTTCTAGAGGCAAGAGCCTTAACCACTACACTATCTGCCCAGACGTGATATGAAGGTTGAAGTAGGAGTTTGACAGACAGAGTGATAGGGGTGGCCTTTTGCTCAGACGGGGTAATCCAGCTTTCTGTCAAATAATGGAGAGTCTGCCGACCGCTATAGGTTCAAACCCAATAACGGTATTTTTAAAACGTCGCCCAATGTTAGTCCCGATCAAGGATCAATCAAGCGAGTACCTTTCATTATCTCACTCATCCCTGATCTGAATGTTAAAGCTAACTTCCTCTTTCCACCTGCGACGCCAGATAAATAACAGTTCTGCTTGACATTTTCTTGAAAATGAGCTCTAGGCTTATCTTGGAGTGGGCCTTGTGAGCGTTGACTTTTCACACAGAGATATTTAGGCTTCTTTTATTATCGGTTTCTAAACTAAACTTTCAATGTGAATCTTTATATGACCCCATAAAGTCGGGATCACTTCGCAATAAAGGCACCAATCAAGGACAAGGTTTAAATCTTGCCTTATCTAAAGATACACTGTGAACAAATTCCCAACCCCTTTTTGAATATTTCGCTCTGGTAATCTATAATCTCGCTTTCAAATCCAAAGACATTAAGATGCAGCTGCTGCCTCTCCTGCTGTACTCAGGGACATATTTGATAACCATTAGATAGACCACAGAGGGCATTATCACATTCTCCCTAATATGTCTGGAGCTGATTACCATTACAGCAAGGATCTGGCAGAGCCTTCACAACCATCTGCTCTATCGATATGAAGTAGGTTTTGGCAGACAACACAGAAGAGCTTGGAGAATGAGTGTGCATTCGCGTTCCGGCTGAAAGAAAGAAAAGACAAAATGTGTGTTAACGTCTCCATTGTCCTCACAAGGTTTAGCCTGAGCATTAACAAAGCTGTTTGCAGTCAACTCAGGTCCTCCCGAAGTCCGGCAAAGGCAGGTCAATAGACAAACTCGCAATTAAAACTTTTGCTTTTCATCAGCGCAAGTGCTTAAGGCTGTGTGTATCAGCATTAGCGTCCTGCTCGAGATGGTAATGTACTGTACAAGCAGGCGGTAAACAGTGAGTACACAAGATGCGTAATTTTAGTTTTCAGTGAATACATGAAAGAGATTGAGAATAATTTGGAATGTATTACACACAGATGCAAATGTGATTTTTCATACATATAAGTGAGCCATGCCGGTCCATTTAGAATTTTCAATTAGACCTTGAATATCTAATAACATCCAATCTATCTGATTTAAAGCAGTAAAATGAACTATGTAATTTAATATTCATAACTCGTCGAAAAGGAATATTCTTAAGGATATGTCTCTCTATTCTACAGGACATCCAGTACACCGACATCGACTACATGGAGGATAAAAAGGACTTCACGTACGATAAGGTCAAGTTTAGGGAGCTGCCCCAGTTTGCCGACTACCTCCATGAGAAAGGACAGAGATATATCCTTATCTTGGTAAGAAGTGCCTCATTTACATTCATGTACAGTCTTACTGTTTTTAATTTTACGCAGTCATATAAGTTTTACGTTTCAGCAACTGACTTTTGCAGAACAGATGTTGTCCCACTTAGCGTTTATGGTTTGCTAGTATTCTCATTTTATTGTCACACGCCAAATCTTGAGGCTTTAGTAGGTAAATTCATTCATTAGAAATTCACAAATCTTAAGTTGGTGTAAGTCTAGATCAAATTAACCAAGTATAATAAAAAATTGAGCTTTATGTGCTACTGTGCAATGTTTACTGAGTCTGTATTATGTAGTCCACACTGTGCATCTACAATAGTTTATCTTTATGACTGCTTCCTTTTTCTTACAGGACCCTGCTATAGCAACCAGTAAGAGGGTGGGAAATACGTCTTATGAATCTTATGACCGTGGAACTGCCAGTAACGCCTGGGTCTTTGAATCTGATGGAATAACCCCTCTGAGGGGAGAGGTGAGATGCTTCACTCTTAGGCCTTGGCAAAATGTCTGCATCATTTTTTATTAAATGGATTTCTTGCCAAGAGCATTTTACAAAATATCTTCATCCAAACACTAGATGATGATATACAACCCTCCAACTCAAGATACCTACATTTTGACAGGTTTTAAATTTGCATGGGCAGGCGAAGCCGAAATTGTCATTTATCATTACTTTACCAAAAAAAGTGGTGGGAATGGATAACTTTTAAAGCTCAGCAAACTCATTCCAAATACCAAAAGCCTGTTGTCATGGCCACCATATTTGTGTCGTTACTATGGGTATGCACATGCTCAACACACAAAGCAAAGAGCAAATAAAACTTGACATATGTCATTAATGCATTTCAATCAGATCATTTGTGATATATTTTGTAGTCCTTCTGTACATCACATTGGGTGGAATACTGCACATTAAGCCTAAAAAGTCACTTTTTTAAATTGAGATTTATGGTTTCTAGTCAACTAATGAGGTCACGGTCAACTAAAATCTCACAAGTCAAATTGTCACACACGTTACTTTAAGCAGAATTATTACAGGTGGGTCTACTGTGAGTGAATGCATCACAGCTCCAGCTCTGAATAGAGTCGGTCTCCCTTAATAACTTCACCGGTTCACAAACTGTGATTAAGTCATGATTAACTTAAAATAGCTCTAATGAACTCCAGCTGTGGATAAATATAATTTGACTCATGCGTCAAATGTAGTGATACACGTCTGGTGCAGCGTTTGATGCACCATCTGTGATAAATGGTGCTTTGGCTGAATTCTGCTATATTCTGTTTAACTAAAAGACAAAACAATCTAGAAAGATGCATGACAAAATTAGAAACACATGTTTTTTTTAATGCTTTTTATCTGATGGGCCCTGCTTTTAAGTGCACTTAAATACAAGGCATGAGTTACGTGGGTGCGTGCTGCCATGGCCGCTCTTAATTGACTCTGAGGTGGAGTGATAAGTTATGTTTTTTAACACACTAATTCTTGTCTTGGCCATGTCACTCTTGGAAACAGATTTTTATTCTCAATGAGGATATCACCTGGTTAAATAAAGGATATAATAATAAAAAAAAGAAAACCATACCAAACACCAAAAATCCATATAAAGAGTTTTGAATTCTTTGGTTGATCACAGTCATAGTCACAGATGTTAGGATGAATATCTTGTAGTAAAATTATTATGTTGATTGTAATGTATGTACCAACAGGAATGCATACTAAGGGTATGTTTCATGTCCTTCTTTTTTCTTCTGTGTTTCATGTTACATGCAAGATATAGTCTATTTCCACTCCTTCACAGCTTCACAAACCATAATACCATTTAATGGAATTTCAAACCTCCTGTATATATATATATATATATATATATGATCTTCTCCCTCCTGAGCGCACATTGTAAAGTGATCCCCTGCAGTGAGAGGTGAGGCGGGGGGTAAAAGTCTTTGGCTCCCATGCTTTTGTGGCGTTGCTTCTCATTACGCACATGATTAAGCCCAGTGCCTGTGCTAATCGCTTTTTCATTCAACAGGTCAAACATACGCATTGATTCCACATTAGTGTTTAATCTTAAAGTGTTCTGCACCATGGCTTCACAGATTCAGTATGAGCTTATGTGTTTAGAGATACAGCAAGACGAGCGTGTGAAGCTATGTACGTGCATTTTAAATGATAAGGTATTCTCGGTTGTTGTTGCTTCATGTCTGTTCATGCATGTCTGTGATCATATTTGATCTGAGTTTATTTCCATATGAATGTGAGCGTCCTGGTTATGAAAACAGTGGAATCTTTGTAAATTTACCTTTGTAGCAGCTACAGTATGTCAGAGATGTAGGCGGAACGTGGTATTTTCTTTCTGTTTTTAAGACAGCTAACTGCTCCTGTAGATTTAAACTAACTTGCAACCAGATAATTGTATTGAATATTGGGATTAACACAGTTTTACACAGATGCCCAGTAACATTTTAAAACCAAATAACCACATGTGCATATGTGTAGATTTTTTTTCCGGTTTTGCTAAACATGTTGATTTTCTCAATAGTCTAAAGGTAGTTTAAGTGGATGGGTACGTAAAACTCCAAACATTCAAAACTCAGCACTTTTAGATGGAAAGCCCAGGTTTATGTCCTAAGACAGGTTCCTTGCGGAGTTACAATGAGGTGTTTCAACATTTGGTCAACACATGCTAACAAAATAAAATCCCATATGTTTATTTATACAGTATATACAGTAAATAAACATTATACAATAAAATCTATTCCAGTTGCTTGTGAACAGTCTCAAAAACCACATTATAAAATAGTAAAAAATTGCTGCAGGAGTTTAAAACCTGAGTGTGACGTTACTTTGCAGATCAGCTGGATTCTAGCCAGATTTGTGACTTCCAGAACTCATAGACCTCCATCTTGTCCTGTTAAAAGCTATAAGATTTCCATTAAACCATGGGGTGGCAGCACTGGTATTTATGGAAGACTTTTAGGTTTGATAACCAAGCTACTGTTTACCATAACTAATATAAACAACATGGTGCTCTGATTGGATAAAGTTACCTGGTGATAGGTGGTTACTGGCAGGCACCAAGGTATTTATCTAAAGTACCTGCCTTTTGCAAGTGCTTTCTGGAAGCCCTCCAAAATGGTTTTGTGTTACAGACCATCTGGCCATTCAGGTTTAGAGTAAAGCACTACAATTGAGATATTGGACGGTGAGTATTTTGGTTAGTGTAAGAAAAATGATGGCTTTAAATGCATCTGTTATATACAAATATGTGGTTATTGAAATATCCATTCTTCAGTTGGGTTTTTTGTATATGTTGCTATATGAGCCTCCTCCAAAATTAGCTGATAAATGAGTCCAGTTTTTTTGATGGACATTGCTAATTGACACATACGGCCAAAAGGATTTTGTCATTTATTATTATTTCTGCAAGGCAGGTGCAATCAAGTTTGTGAGACAAGTGAAACTTATGAAACCTGTGCAAGTTATTTCCATGATATATCATTATAAATTTAAACCTTTAATGTTAAAGGGGATTCAAATATCTATATTGGCGATATAGTCGACACAATAAACCACATAATTCTGCAGATTGCTTTGTTTCCTGATAAGCAGCCCAACTAACTTTTAACTTTACACTGATTTCTTTATGCATTTTTATCATTATAACTTAATTGATACAGTAGTTTCTAATTGTTTCAAACAATTCTAGATAGATACATTTAATTTAGGACCAAGTTGAGAGACAAGGTTCAAATTGTACCAGACCTCATGCAGGCAGGAAAACTCAATGACTGTAAACAAAACAGTGGGGAACTTATAGGTAGGATTGACAGTCACAAAACATCAGCGAAGCAAAGGGAAGTATGGCAGACAGGTAGACACAAATAATAGATCAGAGCTAAATGTACAGGCAGACTGTGTTATTGAGTGGTAGTGTGCCAGGAAGGTACACAGGAAGTCAGACAAAGTGACAGACTAGAGACATAAAGACAGTTTATCAGGTAAATGCAAAAAGACCTGCCATTGAACAGAGAGTTTGACACTGTGTAGCAAATAAAAACAGACAGATACAAGTGGCAGAGAGGCAATGGAAGATCATACACCAGACAGGCAAATATAAAACCAGACATGATGCTGGCGAGATAGCAGCGACAAGAGGCTAACAGATTTGTTAAAAGTGTTTACTACAGTCTCAGTATTAACAAGAAGCTGGAGATGTTACAGGAACAAATGGATAGATAGCAACAGCATGGGTCTATCAATAACCTATGACCTTGGATTTCTGACCAGCTGCCTAAAACATCTGCCTATAAATCTATTTGTGTGTGTGCAAATATGAGCATACCTGATTCATGTCTTTGCTTCAAACCAAGTTGTAAAGTTATTGGCAGTGGAAGTACAGACAGCCGGTGTAGAGCAACCTTGGCATTTAATACCAACCGATTTTGCGCACTAAATGCACACGACACACACTGGCACGAACTTAAACACAAGGATAGGGTCTTTCGGCGCGGATTAATCTATTTTTTTTTTAATACATGTCATTAAGGATGACTTCTAACACACAGTTGAGAGATTGCTATTGCATTATCGATTCCCCTTTCCTCTGTTCTCTGCCTGAACTGTTTTCTCACTCGCTCTCTTTTTTCTTTTTCTCCTTTACCTACTCTCATCAATCCTGCTCTCTCACTTTTGTCTTTCCTCATCTCAGAGCGGTTTCTTTGTCATTTTTTACAGCTGTTTCTATCATGTATTGTAGTTAACATGCAAATAGTGCAAGGGGTAATGTATCTGTTCTGATTAAGTATAAAAGGTACATTGGCGATGTGGTGATGGTTAAAATGAATTGTATGCACAGTTTTGGCTGACAGGTGTATCAAAAAGATGTTACGTCTGTATCATTTAGTAGAAAAAATGCATTTTTTTCACAACACCAATTGCCGAATGTGATTCTGTTTCATGACGTGTAGAGCCACAAACTTATGTTGTTTCTGCACTCTGTTCATTTGATACTGGTTCATGATTGGTCCAAAAATTTGCACAAATGGTCTCTTGAAGGAATTTAATTTTAGGACATGACTAAACAGAGGGGTGGGGCTTATGAAATGTAGTGTTACTGTGCAGCAAGCAAACTTAAAATGGCTTAAAATCCAGCCCTGACAAAATGTCCAACAGTAACAACAAAGGGAATTTTACTTAAATGCTAACCCTTTTTAAGATTTATTTTGTATTTTGGCTTGAGGAAACAAAGGAGACAGTAGATAGTAATGGAGTATGACAGAAGAAACAGACCCAAGTGGGGAGTTGAACCTTGGTTCATCTGGTCATGTGCTACAATCTCTTGCAAGTGAAAGGACTGCCCAGTTTGGTGCACATTTAGTCCTAAATTATTGTGGGTTTAAGACTGAGTTGAGTGTCAGTTGGAGACCCTTGATATTTTGTATAGCACTGCAGAAACAAGAGGATTGTGACTCTATGTTTGGTGATTGTCCATGCCCATATATTATAAATAAGACAGTACAAGACAAGGTGGACATTAAATAAAATGGTTAGGTGCATTCAAAGTACAATACGTACTTGTATTTTCACAAAGGTCTTGTAAATATTCCGTAGCTTTTTAGAAAACAAGGTTATGTGACAAAACAAAGAATAGAAGGCCTGTTGGGTAAAGTCAGGTCACGATGATGGTATATCATTTTGCCTTCCAACAGTAAATCCACTACAAGCACTGTCCAATGGAAAGATCGGATAACTGTAATGCCATAAAGTTGTAAGAGAGTTGTTTTGTTCAAAGTCTATTCAATTTATTGCCGTAAACTGATCTTGTCTTTGTCCCTCTCAGGTGTGGCCAGGAGAGACAGTGTTTCCAGACTACACCAGCCAAAGCTGCATCGACTGGTGGGTGGATGAGTATGAGCGATTCTCCCGGGAGATCAAACACGACGCCCTCTGGATTGTAGGTGTCATAAGTCATAATCAACAAGCTAATTTACTGATTAACTCATTGGTCTCTAGTTAAAAAAAAAATCCCAAATTGTCTTTTTTTCAAAGTCAAAGAGCTCTGTGGGTGAATGTTAGTAATTTTCAACTGGCTCTCTCCAGTGTAGGATGAATATTGAGGTCAATGAAGAGGAACATTCGCAGGGAGACACAAAAACAAGCTTACATTTCTGTTATTCTGATAATGATTTAAATTTGGATTTGAATAGCTCATAATCCAGGCTTTTGCTGCACTGGAAACAATTTCACAACTGATCAAACACCTCAGTAAAAAACGAGGTCAACTAGGTTAGTAGTTAGGCAGTAGAAATAAGAAATAATTATTGGAAGTAAATAAATCCCATTTGCCAAGAAAGCATTCTCAACAGCATTTACAAAAGCACGGTCTGAACAGTAAATTTTCAATTCTCACATTACAGTATGTCTTATGTCTAAAAAAATAGAATACATTTTATTTCGAAAGAATAATTCACATGGGAACCAGTCAATTTCAGTCAAACGTTTTCCTTTTTTTTTCTCTTTTGTTTTTTAACACATCATCATAAATATTACCAGTATATATCTATACTTTTTTCTGTAGTATATTAAACTGTCCTTGACCTTTTTAGAGAATAAAGGCATACAATTATGATATTAGATTGTTTTCAGCTTTCACTGCTTTCTGCATTTGCAGGACATGAATGAAGTGGCCAATTTCCAGAAAGGATCAATTAAAGGCTGTGCTGACAACAACCTGAACTACCCTCCCTACACCCCGAGTAAGATTTTTATTTTCTGTATTTAATTTCCAGTCGACCCTTGGCCTTCAACATTTGAATGCATGAATGCATGAACAGATGCACAATTCCTTGACTGTGGTTGTTGAACAGGCTTGATTAGTTCAGAAAACATCGTTCACAGGTTTCATGCCTTAGTTAAAGTCATTCTTTAGACAAGATCTTAAAGTTGCTGGTCTGGGCAGTTTGGGGGGGACCACAGACAAGGCTGTCTCCCCGGTTTTAGGCCTCATCTTAGAAACCGCAAGCTGGAGATAACCCATGGATACAGACCCAAATATACAGTGGGTCTTGTACATTGAACAATTTAAAAACAAAAACAACACGAAGCAAACGCAGGCAGACCAGAATAGGAGATAGGGATGGGCTGCGCCAATATTTTCCTTTCAATGCAATACAATTAATTTATGGTAATGATTTATCAAAACCAATACTGAAACTCAAATGATTACATAGTACTGACATTACATTACTAACTGTATTGTAAGGGCAATATGGACTATGAATAAAACTCATACATACATACTTGAATACTGAAAGAAATGCTTTAAAAAAAATTTAGCTTTTTAATATACCTTTGGTCATGGGTGAAAAATAGCACCACTCATGCTTTATTTTCTCTCTCAGTCATCCGTGTGTGCTGCTGCTAAGCTCACTTGCTTGACTGAGGCTGACATCTGATAGGCTGCCATAATCATGTGACACTGAAGATCATTTAAAATACACCTGCGCTGGTTTTCACTGAATGGCTAAAACTCTCAGAAGAGAAACAAATTGCACATAATATTGCTATATTTAATTAAGTATCAATTCCAAATTATTAACCAGCTGGTATCGAAATATTGATACCTGAGTTTCAATAAGTCCATCCCTAATAAGAGTTATGTGCTTGTGCATCTCGTGTGTTACATGTGTGCTGTGCCACAATAAAGCCAGAATTTGTATAAAGTATTTACAATACATTTCTTGGTAAAACTTGTGAAGATGTCCCAACATAACATCCCCCATACAATAAATACTTTTATCAGCTGCTTAGATTTAAGCAATACAAATATTTAGGCCCCAATGGTAATGAATACATCCCAATACTTTATAAAGTAAGTTATAGTCCTAAGAAAAACGCATCTAAAATAGTAAATTTCTGGAGCTGAATACTGAAATGACTCTTCTGTCATGTCTTTAATTCAGCCTGTGTCCCAGACAGGATGATCATAACTGGAAAAGGCACGCTCCCCTGGTGCCACCATTTTTATTGCCATTCTCCTTAGTCATCCTCTCCCTCTATTGCTCTTTCTGTCTCTCGTTTCCTCACTCTTCACACCTCCTATTGCAGAATTCATCAACATCTCCCTCATTCTTTTTCTTCGGTCCCTCTTTTCCCTCTCATCACTCACCTGCCTTCAAGCGGCATCTAACATTTAAATCCAACCCCTCTTTCACCTCACAATACCCCATCTCTTCATCTGGTGTGTGTTTTTCCTCCTCTCCAGAGATCCTTGACGAGGTGATGTACAGTAAGACTCTGTGTATGGATGCCAAGCAGGCCTGGGGGAACCACTATGATGTCCACAGTCTGTACGGCTACTCAATGGTGCTGGCGACTGAAAAGTGAGTGCGTTCACAATCAATAATGGACTTTGTTCAGCTTGTGCAACCCAGGCCAGCTTACTGCCACACTCTCAGAGCTACGAGCGGCATTGGCAGCCTGCAAACATAATGTTAAAATAGCGCAACACACAAAATCAGTGTCGGGAGGGCGCACATTTTTGAGTAACGGCCACGGGATAGATTTGTGGAGCTGACTTGCAAATGTGCGTGGCAAAAATCAGCCTGTTCAGTGCAGCGCTGTGACTTATAACCTTTTTTTTTTTATTATAGCCTGTGACTCTCACAGACCAATTGTGAGTGAGGTACCATGTGATAAGTGCAGAAATATGTTTTAATGAGCACAGCTCCCAGGGAGAGTGAATGAATTTCTCATCTAAGCTTGGCGCTAAAACAGTTTAAGGGTCCATTACTTAGAGAGAAATCAGTGTGAGTATAGAATATAATCGTTGATATATGGTAAACCCAGTCACAGTTATGTAAATTTATGCTTATCCATCACCAGCTACTGATAAGTTGGCATAGCTATAGTCCATTTAAAGAAATATATGAGTATTTTCTATTCCACATATGCTTTACAGCAATTTCATATCCCTAATCACCCCCAATCTATTCATAAAGTCATGTTCTTTGTTCTTACTGTGGAAGTGAGTTTAGAGGCGCTATAGTGATGTAGGTTTTACAAGATTTTGGAGAATAAAAGACAGACTGGAGAAGTAAGTGACTGGCTTTAAAATATTGCTGAACAGGAATGCAACGTTGACTCTAAAACTACCCAGAAATCATTAGAAATATGCAATAGCTGAAGCCACATTGTGTGAGGTTGCTGATAGTAAAATATGCAGAAAAGTGCATCACTCTCCATAGCAACCATAGCAACCTATTATAAAGTGCCACAAAGTTTTATCACCTAAACTACCTTGAGTTTAAATTATTTTTATAAAGCACTTTCATAAAATTTTAATTTGTAATTTAGGTACAATCAAAAACATAAAAACTGAAAGCAAGAGAGTAGTATGTTTCTAGGTAAAGATAAATGACAGATAGCAAATTAACTATATGCTAAGGGAGAAACAAAATCACTATAATCTAAATGGTAAAGCCATTTGCACAAGGCAAAAAGGTTTCCAGCATTCTAGTATGCATCAGCAGTGAGGGTTTGGAAAATTAAATCAATTAGTTAGCAGCATGCACCTGCACTAATGGGTTTCAGCTGACGGGAAGTAAAAACAAACACACACAATGCTATACATAAAATATAGCAAAACATACCCAGAAGACTTGATCTATTTATCTTTCTACATATAGCAATGAGGAGCCTTTGTCAGGATGACCACTACAGTTAGGGAATGAGAATCAATGAAGAGCCAAAAACACTCTGCATTTTAGACCCTAGACGTTGTATTATGCATATTTTCAGGCAGGGTTTGAACAATCCTGTAAACAACGGACATATAATTTTGCAGTGGGTATATTTTGGTGGGGTGCGATTAAATGAGAGAAACTTATTCAAAATGTCCCTCTTATGTAAAAAAAAAATAGTAAATTAGTAAATAACTAGTCAAGAGTAGTGTGGCTTTACAAACATTCTCCTCCGCATTGTTATAGAAAGCCAAAATTGTTCTAGGTTGACACCGAGGCCTTTAAAAAGTGGTCTTCAGACTAGAGTTTTACAGCAAACTGCAATGCACTGTGTGTTAAAAACAGCATGTGACACATGCATGTGACACAAAATTCCTTCCTCATCAGTCATTTTACTTAAAGGTTAGCTCCTTAAGGTTAAAGGTTGAAGGTCTCTGTGACATTTCAATAGAAAACTCTCTATAGGTCAACCTGTAGATAAAGTGATTGTTCATAGATTGGTCAATAAGACGCATGACACGTCAGTTAACAGTGACATCCGCCGAACTTACAATTGATACAATATATCACGGCATGACATATTACCAAGGCTTCAAAATCTTTTATAATTAACTATACAAATCTGTGGCAGGCATAAGTGACCTGCTGTAAGGTCACACATATTGTATTTTCAATGAAAAACCTTTTGAGGTCCCCTCTGCTGACTCACTGCTTCAATAAGGCCAGCTGCTTCTCCCCTCTTCTCTTGGGTTCACTAATTAAAATGTATTATTGGCAGGAGACACATTTTGTGAACATCACCAGGGCTTTGTATTGTCATGGAAATCAATGCTGCTTCGATTCCTCTCATTAAGCAAAATAATTATGTACAATAGAGTTGGGAAAGTAGCTCTGGTTTGACTTTCTAATGTCTCTTTTCTTATATCTTATGTTGGTGAGAATAGAGTGTATTAGTTTGCAGGTTTTATAAAAGTCCTTTTTGTGCAGTCTTTGTTAATGATGTACTGTATCTCTCTTTCTTGTCTTCTCTGCAGAGCTCTGCAGCGTGTGTTTGGGGAGAACCGTACCCTGATGTTGACCCGCTCCTCTTTCCCAGGTGTGGGAAAATATTCGGGTCACTGGCTGGGGGACAACGCTGCCAACTGGAATGACATCAAATGGGCCATTCCTGGCATGCTAGAGTTTAATCTCTTCGGGATTCCCTATGTAAGTATAGTATCAGAACTGAGTGAGACAAGCATTAGAAAGGAGCGAAAGACCTACAGACCCTTTTACAGCTGACAAATTTTAAAATACGTTAACAAGCTCTAAACTGAAAATGATCTATTTTAGGAGCAGCAAAATAACTAGTAGCATATTGACAATTGATTTTACACTGCTTACAACCATTTCAGGTTGTTAGGCCAGATTACGCTCCATATATAGTCTTACAGCTTTAGACATGAGTCAATATATGCTGTCTACATTATATTTAGTATGAATTATGGTCAAAATTAGATGGGATGACAGCTTTTATGAATATTGCAACAGATTCCGAAGCACATTCTGACTTAAATGTATAGAGCAGCTAAATATTGAAGTACTTTAACCACTCACCGACAGCACACACTTATTCAGACTTTATTTTGTGGTCAGTGACCTTTCAACTGTTGAAAATATATTGTGGTCTGCTTAACTACTGTTGCTAAATGTCTCACCGCTCACTGCTAAAGGGTCTAAATGAATCAGGTCACAGAAACACTTTTGTTACCATTTTGCTGTAGGGCATACAAGACGATCTAGGAAATCCTTTTGGAAATGAAGCCAGGGCCTACTGCAGCTGTTAATGGGTCTTCCAGTTTAGTTAACATGCTGTTCTGGCATTCAAATGTTTCTCTCCCCCTTTTTTTCCCCTCTTTAAGGAGATTCAACTACTAATTGAGATCTATGTTCAGGCATAAGCTTCACGACAGAGGGGCTGGCAAGAGAAAGTGTGTCTGGAATAAGATCTATTAAAATGTCTGAGAGAACACCAGTTCATCTTGCAGGAAACAGCAACACATTGAAAAAATAAAAAATAGATGTGAAAACGCAGTGCTAGTCAGTACCCAAGTGCACTCCGGACTGTGTATATTAGACACTTCGGAACAACGGGAATCCAAACACACTTTCCCCCAGCTGTGCACATCGGGTGGTCTTATAGATGCCAACTACGTCCTGGTGTTATTGTGTCAAGCAGATTTTGAGGTTCTTTGGTACACACACAGATGCACACACAAAAAGACAAAAGAAGAGAAAGAAATGAGAAGGAGGGAGGGGTACGTTGGTTGGGTGGGTATCTGGATTGATTCCATCCCTTTGAGTCTGTTGTAAAATGCGGCCAATAGTAAACAATAGCAAGCAAGGAGCCTCCGCGGACTGGCCTTCCCCAGTGCAATTAATGTAAATAAAGATCACCAACCACATCCAGCGTCTGCCAATATAAGATCTAGGAAATAGAGTAAGCTTTAAGAAATACATTTTAAAAGGAAATATCTGGCTGACTATTACATCAGTGTCACTGTTTTACTAACTGCAGGAGATTTGTTAACTACAGATCAAATAGGCTTTTCATAAATTGTCCTTTAAAAATGAACCTATACTAATACTGTACAAAAATAAAAGTCCAGAGTCCAGACTCAAAAATGGTCTAATTGTTGCCACAGATGCTTCACTCTGCTTTGATAATACTGTAAAAAACAAAATAATGTTATTTTAGTTTCAATATGAATTATCTTTCATTAGAGTTTGTCAAATGTCAATCCAACTGTACCATATCATGAAAATGTATAACATTTAAGAAATGGTCATTTCTGGCCTAATGTCAAACTGTGGACTGTGTTTCAGATCGGAGCTGACATCTGCGGGTTCTTTGACGACAGCAGTGAGGAGTTATGCCGTCGCTGGATGCAGGTGGGAGCCTTCTACCCCTTCAGCCGAAACCACAACGCTCAGGGCTACAAGGTACTGTAAAGACATTTTGTTCAACAATTCTTTTATTAGTCTGTCATTTTTAGATTTATATGTCGCGCAAGTAATGTTTGGTCCAAAGTGCTGCGGGGCCTTTGCCTTTTATTTCATAACACTGTAAAGTCTGTGTTTTTTTTTAAATAGAAGCTTCTTTCAGGACCCATGGAGACTGTCATTATAAAAGGCCTTATAGTATTGTGTTGTATGATGAGAGCAGAGGGACCTGTGTTTTCTAGGTTAGCACAGGGAAGGAAAGTTGTCCAAAATGATTATAGTAGTTCTGGGAATAGAGGCACTAGACTGGACTTAAAAGGAACTTTAGAATTGTAGTTGTCAACTGTTAAAGAGCAGTGGTGTTTCTAGAGACTATAAGGGGCTCTAAGCTGGTGGTACATGGGGCCCTCAGAACACATTAATTAAAATTAAAACATATTTCTCTCTCTCTCTATATATATATATATATATATATATATATATATATACTTAAAATACTCTATATATTCATTTACATTTACATTTATTCATTTAGCAGACGCTTTTATCCAAAGTGACTTACATTACATTACCAGTGTTACAGTCACTGGAGGCAAGGTGGGTTATGTGTCTTGCCCAAGGACACAACGACAGTATGAACTGTGGGGCGAGCGGGAATCGATCCTACTACCTTCCGGTTGAAGGACGACCGCTCTACCCACTGAGCTACTGCCGCCCCATATTCAGCAATAGAAGAGGCAATATTTGTTATTTTTGTCAATCTGTCCAATTTTCTGGCTACCCCAATGCAACACCTATGTTGAAGTAGAGCTAGTGATGCTTATTAAAGGCTTTGTATGAGGCTATTGGCAGACTTAGATACAATCATTTTACTTTGGCATTTTACAGTGCTGATGTCTATAAATGTTAACTCTGCAGTTAACTGACCATTGTTTAGGGTGTATCCCACCTTTGGTTCAAAGTAGCTGCATGGATAAAGATATATGTAAATAATAAGATATTATTATATCTCTTTTAAACCACAGCAGCAAAAGGTTCACACCCTGCACGATTAACTGACAAACATCATCTTGCATATTCCAGACATGCAACAGGGGCCATGTCTCACTAATGCAACTCAAAATAAGACACAAAATCTATGGTGCTGTGCTTACATTCTCCATTGTACCGTTTCCTGAGCATTTACATTACATTTACATTTACTCATTTAGCTGACGCTTTTATCCAAAGCGACTTACATTGTTCTAATGTAATCACCAGTGTTACAGTCACTGGAGGCAAGGTGGGTTAAGTGTCTTGCCCAAGGACACAATGACAGTATGAACTGTGGGGAGAGTGGGAATCAAACCGCCTACCTACCTAGCAATTTCACACTTCTCGTAAACAGACCGAGTGTAAACAAATGCTGCATTAGGATGATGTAGAAGTGCACTGTCATCCAATCTGATGACGTAACTGGACCCAGTCCCAGATTGTTGATGCATGTGTGATTGCAGATCAGCAGTGGCCAGAGAACCCACTCATTTATGGGTAGCTACAGCATAGTTCAAATGGGTCAAATGGCTTCACAGCCAGTACTAAATTCAGAACAATTTGTCGTTCCAAACAAACTCTTTTCAGAACACACATTTATTGTTTAGTGAAGACCACTGATTGCTCCCAATGATGGTGGCTGTAATAGTATCAATACAACCTGCATGAGAACTGCTGTGCCATTATGTCTTTACCCTTTTCAAAGTGGCTCTCTAGCCATTTTTTTTTTACTTATTTTGCAGGCTTAGCAGCACATTAGAAAATGAAGTCAGGAGTGGGATAGAGACATTCAAAATGAAACAACTGGAAAATTGTGATAATCGTTACAATTGGGCTAAAATATTTACTTTTTATTCTTTCTGTTTCTGCGGCCTGGTCCCAAATGTTCTGTAGCTCAAAACTGGTTCTTTCATCATGTGGTTGGGGACCCCTGGCTACACTATTGCACAGCACTAGCTTAACATTCTATACAGGCATCCTTAAAATGGAAATAAACAGTCAAACCAAAGATTAAAAATTATGAAGGTCCTTAAAAGTATATGGGGCTGAATGCCAGAGACATACAGTAGTTCACTCTGGCATTGTTGATATTGATGCCACATACTGAACAATTATTTTACTTGGACATTAAGTGTCTTCTCAGCATCGAATAGCGTGAAAATTGATGCTCTGGCAACATTCTTGGCGTGACATTTACGTGCTCATCAGTGCTGCAAAAATAGCACTGCGTGGAGGTAGGATTGGGGGGTAGAGTAGGGAGGAGGAGGAGGGAGAGGGGGGGTATCGGCTAGAGGACAGGGACATGATGATGATGATGATGAATTTGAAGTACGGTTTCTTCCAAACGAGACGGCTAATGTGTGACCTTTGCTTTGACCTAATCATGGCTCTCATCACACGGCAATGCAGGCCCGGCTGCGAATAACACACACGCATGTACACGCCGAGTTCTCATCACATTCTCCCAGGGCATAAATGATTAGCACGATGAGAGGAGCACGGCCCGTTAGCAGCTAATCACCCTCTTACTCTGCACTATCATGGAAATTAAATCATACTTTTCGGTTTGACACTCACTTTTTTCCCTTTTGTTTCAATTTCACAAGTTCTTTCCTTCATTTTCTTTCCAAAGTGTTCCATAACAATTCTCTCCTAATGATTATGAATGTCATTAAGGCCCACTTATTTATCATGAAATGTGCTGATCATTTTCTCTCATTGTAAATCTATGTCATTCGGCACAATGTAGTGATGCATCAGTCTAACTTTTTGTACTCAACCGCCAGTCCTGATATGTCTGATTAATTTTAAAAATAGAGCACCTTGCTGGTACGTATGACTCAAAACTAAGTAAGAAGGAGCTTCGCTAAACACAATAGCTTTAGATTCCATTTTTTTTCTCATTTAATGCCAAGCAATTTCTAGCTTTTGCATAACAGAATCTGTTGTCACGTGTTAGCTTCAGAGTGCACAGATTAGCCACCGTAGAAAAAATAAATAAAGTGTATGCTCATGAGATTTAATTTTAAGTCATTAAGCATGACAAGATTGCAATATGCATGATTGTTGTTTTGTTGTTGGGAGAGCACATTCTAGAGTCAGAGACAGTTTCAAGTTTACAAATCTCTGAAAAGATGGCATTTCCTCTATACAGGGATAGTCCTAAAAGAAACATCCATAGATACTGCAATATTTACTGTTGATGTTGTTGTTGAGACGGATCAGCAAAACAGAGGAGCAGATGTATGTGACGTGCATTTTGCCACGACTTTTTACTACAAAACTCTAAAGGCCACCACAAGCATAAAGCTGTGCAACCTTTTACTGAACAGAATTACAAATAGATTCTATTCAATTTAGCTGTAATTTTAAGATGCTTAAAAATGCCCTTAGCGAGCAAGAAAACTAATTACAGATTAAGGCTTTTAAATGACCAGAAGGACATAAGATAAACATGTACTGGTTTAATTTGGTAAGTTATTACACTAGTGGACTTTGCATCTTTTTAGACTCTAACCAATTGAAAATAATTTCCTACCGCTCCATCACTGTATTGCTCCTTTCCCTCCTCTTCTTGCCTCCTTTCAACTATTTAATTAAACAGACACCTGAGACAAATGGTTATTTTCTCTGCCCCTCCTTCTTCCTTGTTCGTCCAGCCTTCGCTTTTCATCCATCTTTCTGTCTCCAGCCCCAGGATCCAGCTGCGTTCGGCCCCGAGTCCACCCTGGTGAAGAGCTCCAAACATTACCTGAACATCCGCTACACGCTGCTGCCGTACCTCTACACGCTCTTCTACAAAGCCCACACCACAGGAGAGACCGTCGTGCGGCCCGTAATGCATGAGTAAGTCAAACATGTTGCACATATTGCATCACATAACCAGTCCTGCTGAATTATCTCATTGTAAAACATTTACATCAGCTAACATATGCATAAAATTATTCTTCTAAAGTGCTAAAATAATGTCATGAATATGAATGAGAGTTGGAAGATTGATATCTCCCTGCTGGATCTTTGTAAAAAAAACAATTTAGGGCATTTACCACTGTAGTGATTTCTTACATATTTGTAATTTTTAAGCAGGGTAATTGTTAAATTTGAAGAGTCATAACCGGAAAAAAACAGCATTTTCAGTTTTGTAGTCAAAACTAGGGATCCAGATCAGTGCAGGATACAAACCAAGGTCAATGGATTTTGTACAGAAAGAGATATCAGAAAATAGTTTCTACATTCAGTGCAAGTGCAAGTCACCACCCATAACTAAAAAATGGCTGCTTTACAACCAATGTAATTAAATGTTTCAAAGAAGCCTCTGGATGTTGTGTTAGAAATGTATAGAAGACCTTTGTCCCTCACTCAAGAAACTTTAATTCGATGGTAGACTGGTGAGCAAGTTGCCTTTTTTGTAACCTTTTATTGGATTATGACCTGGACAACTGAGAATCTCTACAGACATTGTACTGCAAATGGCATCTTTAGTTGTCTTAGAAAATAGAACTTTTTCCTCTCGACTACACATAGTCCATTTAATCCGTTCAATTCTGAGACGAGGTGGAGACCTTTCAAAAGTCTGATCTTCACACACAAGTAGTCTTATGTATTAATTTTATATATATATCAATGCAACACTTTTGTTTTGGCTCCTTTTTTATACACTGGGTTCAAATTGAAAAACTGTCAAAACTTGTTTATAGTAAATCTTAACCACTGACGTGAAAAATGGGCAAAAAAAATATCTGTTGTTGATTGCAGATAGGACTAAAATAGGTTTGTGGCAGTAAAAATATCCCCAAAAAACTGATTACTTTCTTCCCTCCTTCCCTTCTTCCCCTCAGGTTTTACTCAGACAGTGCCACGTGGACGGTGGACAGACAGTTCCTCTGGGGAAAATATCTGCTCATTACACCTGTTCTGGATCCGGTGAGGCAGCACTCAGCCAAACAAACACATTATCCTAAAATGCATGCTCTTACCATATCAGAGCATATGCTCCAATGCTCCCTGATGCATTTTAGTGCTCAAAACAAACACAGAGACCATATTCAATGTCTTTTATTATGTAATACTGTTACATATGAAAAAGCACATAAAATAACTGTAAATGTCTTGCAGCGAGCGGATCACTTACGAAGTCACTGAGTGAGTCACACACAACATAGGCTCACAGTGTGACCTCCGCTGGGAAAACATGACATGGGATATTCTTTGTTGCCCTCTCCTCCTCTCATCCCTCTTTCTCCTCTTTTTCATAGCCTCCCTCTTTCCTCGGAGCTCTAATGAGAGTGCTGACCTCATTACCAGCAGATTAGAAGTGCAGATAGGAGTGTGTATGAGTGTGTTTGTTCATGTTTGTTAAGGTGTGTGCGTGGATGTACGTGTCGCATTCGCATAGATTGCGGTCATGTTAAAGTGGCCTTATTAATAAGCAATTTAGCACGGCCCCTTGTGAATTACTGAATAGAAGGAAGAGAATTGGATTCACAGAGTTGGCGATTAGGCAACTTCTATAAGTGTGATTGTGGAAAACTTTCTAGCACAAGAAATGTAGGGATTATCTGAGTTAGCACTGTCCTGGGGGCTGGCTAATTCAAAGAAAAAAGAAGAAATATCCAGAGGTTAAATTTTTTACAAACCATGTTTAAATGTGTAAGAACTTCAGCTCCTTTCAGACCAAAGCATAAAATAAAAATAGTACACAAATACATTTTGCACTTACCAAAGGTCAGCGCTGAACATTCTGCTATAAAAGCAACGTTTAAAGTGAGGACATTTCTTTGCATAACCTTCCTGAATGAAGTATCATAACTTTATGTACACTGTATTAAACTCAGACTTTTCACTCTCTGTGAACCTTTAAAAAGTCACTTATTTCAGCAGTTGCATATATATATATACATATATATGTAATATATTCCAAAACCAAACAGCTTTATCTTAATGTGAAATGAGAATTAGGAAGCGCTATTTGGGGTACACTTTTATAGATGACCTCTACACCAACGCCATTAAATTGGGATGATGGAAAGGACCAATGAGAGCATCAGAATAACTTAACTGCTAACAGGTGACCATCCAAAAATATGTTTTATTTATATGTTAAAAATGACATATCTGGCTTTTAACGATGGTCTGGCTGAATACTATTATGATCGGCTGACAAGTATGCAACAAAACCTGTACAGTGGCTCAGGAGGTAGAACGGGGCATCCAACAATGTAAGGCCTACCAGCTTGAGTGCTCATTGTCTTCAGAACACAGTACCAAAAAAACTCAAACTGGCTGCAACAAAACCAAAGTTAACGTTAATATTAAAAGCATGGTCTTGTTTTGACAATGTAAAAGCTCTAACAAATTGAATATTCATCTTTCTGAAGTTGGAGAGCCCCTGTGTTGTGGTCCCAGCCAGGATTAGGGATTAAAAACAGCGTGGACTATCGGTTACACACACATCAGACTGTGACGGCCCACATAAAGCTCAAGTGTTATCTCTTTGAGTGGGGTCACAGTCTGATCTTTAACAAGACCTCCAATACCCCCACTTTCTCTTTTCATTATTCTCATCCACGTGTGTCTCCCTCCCTTCATCTGTCCCTCTCTCTGCCACCCTCTCACATCGTTTGATGATCCTTGAGCGCTGTCATTCAGATCAGTTGACGCTCTCTAACCTTGATCTCTAATGCTGATAAACTGGATCTCCTGCTCCTCTTCTCTGCGCCGTCCCCTCTGGTCTTCACTCGTGCCTCCACTCTCCCTCCTCTTGCCCATTACACCCTTTTACTTTCATCAAATGTTCACTCCCTTATCTAATCTGCATTCTCTTAATCAGCGGCTGTCAACTCAGCCTTGTGATCCCCTTTCATTTTCTTCAGTCTCTCTTTTGCCCCCACAGTACACAGCTCTACCTCTGTGCATTACGAGCTACCATCTGATTACTCTGCCAACCTGAGTCTTCGGCCCACCTGATCAAATCTTACCGTACGACTAATGGGGCCTTCCTTTGCCAAATGAAGATGTAGGCCTCGTGGTTTGTCCTTCTCAATCACGGTTAGCAGCTGTGCTAACTCCTGCAGTCCCAACGCATTAGACGAACATTGAGTGATAGGTGCCGCGGGCAAATCAGACACCAGAAAAAAGAGACCATTTTCCTCTGCTGTCATCTCAGCAGCTGGACCTCAGTTTTGACACGATTTAGAGCCTTCACAAATGGACATGATGTCATTCAGTTTGAGTTTATAATCTATAATTTAGACTACTAGTCATAACATGTTAGCATGGTACATGGCTTTTGAAACACTAATGAACCATGTGGACACCTTATGAATTTTATTTCTTTAAGCAACACAAAGTTAATAAAACTGTAATCTTTAATTTGTTCATTTGTCTGAAAAAAAAAAAAAAAAATTATAGGTATCTAAAATGCGTGGACAAGGCATTAGTCAATGCAGGTCATTGTATATACAGTACATTGTTATACCCCTTCTCAAGTGCAGTTATGTATTATGGTTTGAAAATAATGAAATTGTCATAATCATTTGCTATTATAATGGTCCTGGTTTAAGACAAGCTAAGCTAATATTTAATAAATTGTATTAAACACTTACAGTGCTGTAAGTGCTGTAAAGGTTGTGCTACAATAGGCATCAATTTTGAATAAATAGATAGATTACAAATTGGGAAGATAGATTAGTTGGTAGGAATAGAAACCAGTGAGCATTGTTTTAGCTTGAAATGAAAAGAAAAAGCATTTAATGCCAAATAAGTCATTAAGATCCCTTTGTTTCTACACGTTCCTATGACTTTAAGCTTGTTTGCTTGTGACTAATAATATAGGCCAACATTGTTCTGATCAATCACTGTAATAATCTATCCTGATTGGGTCTTACCGTCTCCTTAGAGACCCACAATGTTACTTAAATACATCACTTTGTTGGGTTAGAAAACCTTTCCCCCATTGGGTTGGCATTTTGCAGGGGTTTTCAGCAACAAAAAGTTTTCCATTCTGCTAAAGGGAGAACTAGTGTAAAATACTTTCTATTTACTCATTGAATTATTTGTTTCCACTGTCTTACATGTTTAGGTTTTCCTGGCTTCTTCTTAGCCCTGTTTCTTGTTCCTAATGACTGGCCTCAGAAGGCCGTAAAATAGAACGCACTGCTGAAGAGAGACAGAGCGATAGGGAGCAGGATGTTGGTGCCGTCAGCACCTCTGACAGATGGCCTAAGACTGTTTGTTTGAGAAGGACCTGGTGTTCCTTCTTTCTTTTGCTGTCCCCCTCTCTCTCCATCTTCGTTCGTTGCTGTCAGAAAAAGCCGGGAAGTGACAATGCTATCAAAGGCCCGCTGCTCCGCTATTGATTGCTCCTGTCTGTCCAGCACCTTAAGTCGTCAAAGGCTGTCACCTATCAGTCGTTGCTTGATGCTGTCTATTCCATCATCTCCTGCATCATAGAGGCGCAGACTAAAATGTCACCAGGGCTTTGTGAAAACTTTATATCAGATGATCGGCAGTTTTGAAATAACTTTCTTCGACACAGGCATGAATAGTATATTATCTTGCTGGGGTTCTCAGCAGTCACAAGATTTCTTTGCTGGGGTAGTTGAAAATAATTGAAATTTCTTTTTGCTTTTATAATTGTGTACAGGGTAGTGTCCATTACCAAAAGCTGCAGAAACGTTCAAAAAAGATTTACCATACTACTTTGGTAACCTCTACAGCTTTAGGGTTTCTAAAGGTGGAGATTAACCTGCAGTCTGTTGAATGGAAGACAAAGAATCCGTACTTGGGTGACAACAAAAAGCAAGGGGCTTGTTCTTGAGATAAACAGTGATGTTTCAAGGAAAAAAATAAAACAATGTTTTTTTTTATCTTTTAGCAACACTTTTGTCTGTTTTTAGATGGAGATGGTGTTGTACGGCTCTTGCTTCATAAATGAAAAACGTTACATCCACTGTCTGCATTGCATTAAACACAAACATAACTTGGGACAGTGACTAATGTGGGTAAAATGATGCCTCTCAGTTTAATTCTCTGGAAATGAGTAACGTTTAGCCTAGTTAGATATCACAGTCACGGTTGGCGCTGTATAAAAAAGCATGTGTTCTTGCCTAGAAACACAAATCAAACACAGACATGCTTTTACACAAAACATCTTTTGATGTCAAAGTCATAAATAAAAAGCACATAATTGCGTATTTAATATTCAAAACGCTGAGATCAGTGTGAAGATGACTGTAAAATAACATCTTTGTTCTTGTTTTCTGCAGGGTGTGGATATGGTGCGGGCATACGTCCCAGATGCCGTGTGGTATGATTATGACACAGTAAGAAAACTTCCCTACTTAGAAGCATATATTATCTACAGTATGTGCCACAGGAGACACCATTAGCATATGCTCATTGTGATCACAGCTTTACATCTGTTGCTTTTGTTTCCCTGAAAGTGTACACACTGTTTTAGAGCCAACAAAACTGTGCAGTATCAAAGACAGCAAAAATATAAAATGTTTCCCTTTGACAAGTGCCTAAACAAAGAGTTTAAAAGTTAAGTGTGTTCATAGACATCACATGAAGTCTCAAAAGAAAAAAACTTAATATATGAATGTCCCAGTTTAAATGTAAGATTATATTTCACAGTAGTGACACAATAGTTAAAACAATTAAATAAATACACTATAACCTTGGTAAATGACTGTAACATACACTGCAATAAGAGCATTTGCAAACACACCACTGACACTAACAAAACTCAAACCTCAAACAAAAATCTCTAAGTGTATAATCCACCAGCTGTCCCACGGTGCAGTGTACTCAGTGGAACAGTCAAGTAATTTGTTCATTTTAGTAAATGGTATTCTAGTTTATCCACATTAGCTCTGCAAACTTAGGAGTCACACTTCCCTTTCATAGCTAACAAGTTTGAGACCAGAACAGCCAGGTTTAGTTTCAGGTCAAACCCCTCCCTCTAGAGATAAAGCTCAGCTCTCTTACCAGTTGATCTCTGAATTCATAAAGTCTTTTGGAATCAGAGACGAAACGTCTTCACATTGAAAACTGAGTCCAGATGCTTTTGCTTTAACCTTTAAGATGACCTGGATGACTGAGAACCTTCACAGACATATAATATATATATAACTTTATATACATATTTTAAAAATGGCTACTCAATATAGACAGCAGACTAAGAGAAGTAAAGAAAGGACAGGAAGAAGAAACTTCATTTGTGACATCAGCAGCCAAAGGTACAAGCAAGTAATAAAGTAATATTTAGGATTAGTCATCTTTGCTGTATTCTTAAAACAGGTTAGTGCTGCTAAGTCGTTCATTTTTGGGGAACAGAGCAATAATCTTTTCCTTAGTGCAACCCCTTCAGCAAGACATTAGTATGTGAGTTTCAGTGTACATTTTTGGAAATCAAAATCCAGTATTTTTTGTCTCATTCTGTCAGCCTCATTAAGGATAAACAGTCCAGTAAGATATTAGCATCTGGTGTTAACTATCTTAGCCACTATACTCAACATCACAGACCACATTACATGTTAGGATGGATAAAGATGAAGACAGTCGAGGAATAAGCTGTTCTACAGAGTTTTATTTTGTGACTTAATGTGATTTATTGAACACTTTTTATTTCTCTGTAAAGGTCCTTTACTACCGTAGTTAATTGTGTACAAGATGAAGTAAGTGCTTTATTTATGAATATGTATTTCATTTAGAAAATAGCTAATACCATTAACAGCAGACTAAGCAGCAAACTTGATTGAGGTTATCAATGCAAAATCTCTATTTCTGTAAGAACAGGACAATAACACCCCTCTCATACTGTCTGCTGTGTCAGAAAATAGTCTAGTAAGACTTCAGGATTTGGAGTTATCTATTATAGCCTGCTAGCCGAACTTTCCTTCTCACCACATGTGTGTTTAAAACAGAAATTTAATTTTTGTTGGGACAATTAGATAAATAATGGACACAGTCTATTTAGGTGTTAGCATCAGGAAAAATCGATGTATTATCTATATCACTTTTTCACTTGCTGATGCCAATTAGTGCTGATGTTGTAGAATATGCAGATGAATCTAATTGATTGTAAAACTAGATGTTACTTTCATTCCAACAACAATTACAATGGGCCCTATCAGTGTCATCTTACGTTAGGGGCATTAACACATACAGAGCGAGCATGTATCACATAAAAGTGTTTGCCTGGAGTTTTTTCGTTTGAGACCGAGCCACGGTGGAGATAAGACAGTGCGAGAGCGAGGACAAAGCTCGTGTGAAAGAAGGGACAGGGAAGAGAGGAGAGGAACTATCTCACTGACAGAGAGATAAAAGAAGTGGCGAGTTCCTCCGGGACCTTATTTGGGCGTCACAGTGGCAATGTAAAGCGCCCGCTGATCAGATGAGCGATTAGATTGGCTGTCTTGCCGCCGGCCCCTTGTCCTGGTTGGTCCCCTGTGATTATCTGGAATAAAAAGAGGAACTGAAGGATGGTGAAAGCTATTGATGTGATAAAAATGACCATGAAAAAAAAAAACACGTTACATAGGAGACAAATAATGAAAACAGAGGAGATGGAATGAAGAAACAACAGGCGACTTGGAGAAGGGAAGCATTAAAAAGACAACACATGGCGAGACAGGTGGATTTGAAAATAAAGGGGTAAGGGGAGAGAAAAAAAAGGAGGCAAACAGGATGGGTTTTACCGCTCAGGAAAGACGAAGGATTGGCCAGCAGGGATGAGGAGTAGAACGAAGCTCCTTAAGGCAGACAATGAGGGGGTGATAAGATCTGAAATTGCTTATAGACGCTCCACTAACTCCAGCCCACACACACGGCCATAGTCTACTGTACTGAATAAAAGTCTTCATACGCACACACAACCTCAGTGGGAATAAGGGAAAATGGGATGAAAAAAAAATAAAAAAAGATTTAGAGCACCACTAGAGAGAATAGCAGGCCTCAGAGAAGCAAGTAGGCAGACAGAGAATGAGGGAGATGGAGAAAAGAGAGTTTCAAATTGTTTTAGGCTGGTCTGAGGATTCGGTCCCCATGAGATCTGAAATTAACTCTGCTCTATCTAGGCCCCCAAAGAAATGAAGGCAGAGAGAAAGACAGAAAAGGAATGAGATGGCTGGGTGTTCACTAGTTTAGTGCAAGCTAAATGAAAGCGTGGCAAATTTAAACAGTAAAAAGTCAGAAATTATAACTATAAAGTAAAAAATGAAAAATAAAATCATTTTTATTTGAAATCAGGACTGGGTGATATTTAAAATTTTAAGTTATAAAGATCAATTTGATATACTAAGATATGGGATGAGACTATATTGTTTAAATTGATTTATAGTTCACGTTAGGTATGTACATTTATGAATGACTACGACTAATTTTTTTGTCACTGAGTCCACTTCATCCTGGCCCTTTGCACCTACATAGACCAAAATAACAAGAGCTTTTGGAGGCGCCCACACAGTCTGCAAACGCACAACCTACAATTCTGCACAGGCCACCAATGCAATTGCTGAACACTGACAGAACAATACAGATAATGTATGACTTGTTTAGAATATTCAGCACATTGATTTAAAATTAATACATGGATTTAAAAATTGCACATTGTTGGGAAAAACTGCTGACCGCCTTATTGGACTTGAGACAAAGATAGACTGAAAGACACGTATGACTTAGAGCAGCAGAGATTTATTCACCACCAAGACTGGCCTGGAGACAGAGAACACTCAATACAAAGTACGAGCGTTGAATATTCAAGTCTGACATGCTTCTGGAAAAGTACAGCATATGTAGCTCCATAGTGTGTCATTGATTAGGCGTTGTTGTTTAACCTTGCCCTTGTTTGTGCTAAACGGGGACAAAGCTACAGAGATAGAGATACTGAAATCACAGCTTCAATGTGAAAGAGGCCTCATTAGGCACTCAGACCAGAGCACACAGTTCTAACAGAGATTATCACAGCTTGACGTACAGATCTTAAATTGGGTTAATAGCATTATATGTAGAATGGATCCTTTTCCAACACACATGTAAACTACTGAGCATTTACTGTAGGCCTTTCCTACGTTAATTGTTGAGCAGCTGTTTGTGGAGAGGTAATTTTATTGACAATCCGTTGTCCTCTGATTCAGATGGAGCAAATTAAACCACGCAGACAATTTGTTGACTTCAGCCTGCCAGGTGACAAGCTCGGTTTACACATCCGAGGTGGCGCTGTTCTTCCCACCCAGAACCCGGCAGTCACCACCACACACAGGTACAAAGTATAAGTCAAGTATAAATTCAAGTTGGAAGTTCAATTAAAGGTCCCCTAAAATGTTCTTTAACATACATGCTTTGTTAACAGCATCTGTGAGCTTGGGGGAAAAAGGGATAGAAAGTTTTAGGCAACCTTTAAAAATTGTTGCAGACAAAACAATGTTTTAAACATGTGTCTCTGCTGCCTCTACATTTTACATGTTTGTGTGTTATTCTCCAGTCGCAAAAACCCCATGGGTTTGATTGTGGCTCTTGATGACAACAGCCAGGCGACAGGGGAGCTATTCTGGGATGATGGAGATACTCGGGGTATTGTTACTTTTCTCATTTTCTGCCTGCTCATGTGTGTGTGCCAAAGTGTTTGCAAATCCACTCCATCTTGTTAATATCACTCATTAAATGGATTCTTTTATGAGCACAAATTAAAGCTCTTATGTTGTTTGGCACAAAGTATCTCATGAGTCAGATGTGATCTGTTTGAACATTGTTAGCTCACGCACATTAACAAGTGAAGGTCAATACTGTTACACTGTGGGGCTGTTTATCAGCTTTCACAAACACTGACTTTGCTTCTTTTTACAGAAACTGTGAAAAAAGGAACGTACATCTACTACAAGTTCTCTGTTATCTATGTAAGTTTCCACCGACACATTTGGACCTTGTCTTTTACATTCAACCAGCAGATTTCTTCTGATGTGCACTTTAGTTCAACTTTCAAACCACCAGAGAAATGAAACTTCCCCCAGTCCAGAATAGCAGTCATGATTGATCCATGTTCTGCTGCTGGAGCTTTGTTGGATCAACTGCCCCATGTTCCAGCTTCACACGGCACAGAGAATTCCTTACATGTTTAATGTATTCTCCACCTCTTCCTCTTGTTCCATTAAATTATTCTAGTGCAGGGGATGTATGCTCTGACCTTATCTCTTTGGGGTTACTTTATACTAACATAAATTAATGTTCTTTATTTTTTTTTATAGATTTTTTTTAACAGATTTATGAATATAATTGTGTAACGCGTGGGTTTATGGTGGAGTAATAGCTTCTCTCTAAGAAGAAATGACAGGATAGAGTTGGATGATTTCATCAGTAGCACTTTACGTATTGTTCATGTAAACCTGTTGTCATCTTGTTGACACAGATTATTTTCTATCACAAGCAGGGAACAGCTTAACATAAGTAAATGCAACATTAGGCAAGTTTAATACATTTTGACATACTCTACATTTATTTTTGAGCATAACAAATGTGAATAGCCCCTTTGCTTATATTCCATACATTAATAATAATGATGTGTCTTTCTTTTTAGGGAATACTCACTATGCAGGCAAACCATGTTGGCTACACGGACCCCAATAATCTAAAATTTGAGGACATTACAATCCTGGGTGTACCACTTGCTCCGATGGATGTCATTGTGACACACCTCGGTTCTGGAAACATCACTCATGTGCCCAACACCAAAATCGAATACAGCAAAAACAATAACGTAAGCACATGCACATTACACTGCATTTCTTTTTTTGTACAATTGTTTAGTAAAATGACTTTTAAAATTCTCTTCTTCAGAGTATTTTTAGAATGACGCAAAATGTCTAATTTTGTCTAATTTAATAACCATTGTTTTAGTGGCTTTGCTGCACGTTACTCATCATTGTCGCATGTCTCATAAAAGGAAGCCAAACTTTTTCATAAATCCATTTTATGAGGAAAACCTTGTTGGTGGACTGCACTTAAAGGGTTTTTACAGTGACTACCCATGTACTGGGTTTCCATTTATTTCAATTGCACCAGGAATGAAACAATTACTGTCCTATCCAAGGCTAGCCTCTAAGTGTAAGAAAAGGTATAAATTTATATTTGTCTCATGTGATTGTGTGAAATATCATGTGCCACAGATAAGCTATACTCTTACTTTTATATCTCTGCCATTGCATGTTTGAGCATACAGTACATGTGTTAATGCGTGTAGAAGTGTAATTGGGCTCGTGTCAACACTCAAGGTCTCTCTGGTCACACACAAAAGCAGACATTTATCAAATGATTCTCAGCGGTAATCATTTCCTGAAGGTGAAGGGTAAACGTGTTGTTAAGCCGAAACTGATTTGTCATGTCCATCAGTCTTTGTACGGCTGGTCTGACTGGGCCTTGAGTGGTCGTCTCAGCCGGCAAACACATTTAGGCCAATAAACAGTTGAAACAAAACACTTTATAACAGAGTTACCCAAGCTTTTCTTGGGACACAAAAAGTCTCAGAGGCTGAGTCTGGAACTGCCTACTGCTTAAGCTTTTGAGTGGGAATTGTGTTTTGGGGCTTATGCACAATTTGTTCTATTCTTTTTCCCCCTTTTATTACAATTATGTGCTATTCTTTAAAAAATATATAATTTATGAAATTGTGTAGCCTACAATTAAAGTATACAATATTTTGCTACAATGCAAGTCTGATAGTATAAAAACACTGCATTAATTTTAAGGCTGAGGTATGTGTGTAAAAGTAACCTTGCTCTGCAGCTCCATTTTTGCAAGATTTGTGAGTTTACAAACTTGCAAGAATCCATCTTGACCTGCTCCAAGCAAAGTATTCATGGTCCAAACCTGGCTCCACCGGCTTGTTGTGTCCAATGATGTGACAGCTCTGACAGGTCTGGGAGTTGCCTGGTGCACCAGACTGTTTTCCTTTTTTCTAAAGGAGGACGGTCTGGTCCCTTTCTCACAAATCACTTTCTCTGCGATTTTGCGGACAGACCAATCACAAGTCGTTTGTCTGCAGCAGGGTGTGGTTTGTTGGCTACATCACACACAACAGCTCGTGCTCTGCGGATGTTGCTACCAAGAGGCCGTTTATTCCTGCTCTTGTCTGGTTTTGAATAACCAGTAAAGTGTAAAAACAATGAAACTGCTCTGGTGTCCGCTCTACTGCTGCCCATGTTAACCAGCGGCACTAACGTGCGTTTCTCTGATTGGTTTCCTCTTTCCTCTCGTTAACCCCGCCCTTGAAATTGAATGCAAGGAACAGGGTACCAGACAAACTTCTTTGTATAGAATTGGAAAAGAGTTAGTTGTGGCTGGCCAGGTTAGTCTGGGAGTGTTTTAGGTTTGAAGACGTAGCGATCATTTTACTGTTGTGAATGCAAACAAAATGGCATTGTTCTAATTGATTAAACTGTGTTTGATAAATCCATCAACCAGGTATTTATCAAAAATGCTTTCACCGGGAGCCCTCCCAGATGGTACTGTGGAGCAGACTATGTTCTGTGGAGCAGTTTCTCACAGAGTTAGGCTAGTGTAAGAGTGCTTTTTTAGGGCCTAAGAAGAACTATCTGCATAACTAGCTTCATGAATGAGGCCCAACTCAGATTCTTTAAAATTTTTGAATTATTTTTTTTTTAATAATGCCCCACTCCTGGCCATTTAGCTAATTTTCAACTTATATCTATAAAGTAACAATCACTAAACTTCCTTTTCTGAAACTCTCAATAGTCTTGCACTGCTTATAAATACAACATTCTTAATACCCTTCAGGTTTTTAATTTATGAACTGAACTGAAAAATGCATTGCAAGATGACATGGCACGTATGATTCAAGTCTTTTCACCAGCACTAGATTCATCAGATGTTTAATGTAGTGACTATTGTAAATGGGGCTCCCTCAGAAGGCTTTTGAGAGTGACTCATAATTCCCACCAGAGATTGTTGAAACAGCAAAGGAAATTAACAGCTGTGTCCTAATTGATGGCACATGCATCATGGAACACACGCTGAATCTCAAAGAGGCATAAATTTGCACAGATGCATGATGGGAAATGGACTGTATAAGAAAATTGTGTCCTTGTATTTAAAATCATTATTTTCTTTTTTTTTTTCTATGCCCTCACATTGAAACATCCAGGTCTTATTCCTGCGTGGTCTTTCTTTGACGCTGGGGGAGTCCTACACCGTCCAGTGGAGTTTGGTTCCAGACGGCTATCAACGGTTCAACTGCTATCCAGAAGAGAATGCAGATCAGGCCAAGTGCAAGGCCAGAGGCTGCATCTGGGAAGTGAGGATGGACAAATAAATATATCTGCATATTGAGGTGTTGTTGGGAAGAAAACACTGTTATAATTGTAATCATATGTTGTTTTTATCTTCAATTTAGCCAACCGACATTGAAAACATCCCATGGTGCTATTATCCGGATGACTATGGATACACTTATACAAAATTGGATCAAACAAACTCAGGCATTACACTTGATATCAGTAGAAACCAAAAGCACAGAAGCACTAACCGCCCCGGCTCACCCGACATTGATAACCTCAGAGTTCAAATTACTTTCCACACTAGTGACATGCTGCAGTTTAAGGTGTGTAATTGTATATTTGTACACTGCAGAACACTCCATATATCGTTTAATGGTTTGCATTGATATCTTCTTCTATTTTAGATTTGGGATCCAACTACTGAACGATATGAGGTCCCAGTACCACTAAATGTTCCAACTTCACCAGACACTGACCACAACAAGAGGCTTTATGAGGTTAAAATTGCCAACAATCCATTCGGCATTCAGGTCATAAGAAAAAGCACAGGAACCAAGATGTGAGTAATGCATATTCTCAGTAATCTTTTCAACTCACAGACCAATTCATTTTCAGCCAAAACCTAATGTAAAAAAATGGACAAGTTTTTTTTTGGAGGTAATTTGCAAAATTAATTAAGCTGGCTATGTCTGAAATCACATCTATGTAGCAACCCATATAGTAATACATTATTGGGATTAAATATGTGCTCATTTAGCATCAAGAGCTAATGTATAAATAAGTATTTGGAAAGAAAAGTTATAATAAGTACAAATGCAGCATCTGCAGAAAGGCTTTTATTTAATAAATAAATAAATATACAATAAATGTTATAAAGCAACATTACCTAAAACGTCTCCATAAAATATATAGCGTCAAAGTCTTTTAGAAAATACAAATCCAAATGGAGAAAACAGCAGACATACGTCAAAGACTGAGTCATGCAGATATGACAAGGCTTATCTTGTTTTCACAATTCACATTTCTAATTTAGTGACACAATCAAAGTCACTTTTGTTAAAAATTTAAATGTTTGAATGAACGGGGGAGGGCTTGTATTATTTTTTCTATCCAAAGGGGGGGCTTGGCAAAAAACTTTGAGAATCACTGTAAAGTAATTGTGGCCACAAACATCCAGAGAACTAGCTAAAAAGCTGGACTCTAACAAAGACATATTGGCACCAAAACGTTCTTAGTTCTCATATTTATGCCAGTGTAAAAAAAAAGTTTGGCGTAATAGCCCATTGTGCATTTGTTGTCCAGTTTGTTGTCCACTTTCCACCAACATGTAAGTTAGTAAAATTATCTCTATGGTTTCAGTATAAAATCATTATTTTAATTTGGCCAGGGGTCTGATTGTAGTAAAAACAAGATTGTCACTGTCAATGCAAGCAAAACCCATCTAGGTTAATATTATTACAACTTATGTAACAAGCAACAAGCATTTCAACTCTTCTTAACCACAGCCTCCCACTCTCCAAAACATATATTTATATTTATATATAATTAACATTGTAAAACCAAACTAAATCACCACTGTAAAATTACATCAAGTTTACAACAAATCTCTGAATTCAGTGTCAGACCGTTGCAACCCCCCAACTTTCTAAGCCTTATTAAACTTCTTGTGAATGCATTGGCAATATTTATCTATATTTCACTTTGCTTCTCTCTTCTTCTTCACCTCCATTTATGTTTGTCTTTTTGTGTTTAGGCTAAGCAGCCATTGCAAGTGCTGGAACAGACTTTACTTTTACTTCCAGTAATGGAATCATCACTATACATACTATTTTGCACAAAATATTTAAACTGATCAGAATCATTGTTAATGCCAATTTTTGACAGTCAAAGGCCTAGATAAAACTCCCCCCCAAAATTCAAATGTTCCTTTATGGGATTGAAAAAAAATACTTTTTGAGTTTTTCGCAAAAAAAAACCCAACAGACTTTGATTGCTAAAACTGGCAGTTAAGGGGTTAAAAATATGAAAATTTATAAATATGTGTTATGCATGGTGAGGACTGGAGTTAATAATGACATTTATAAAAAAAACTATTTTGAAAAAATATGTTGACACATAATATTTCTATGGCAATCTTTTAATGTGTGACCAATACTTATTTATACACCTATTTACTCCTGGTAAATATAAGTCTAACTTTCTTTTGCTAAGTCAGATATTTATTTTAAAACACTGTGGATACCTGATGTTAAGAACTGTCAGAAAGTCTCTTTAAAAGCATATATTTAAGCAAAGCTGGCATTATTCTGCAGTAAAGCCTTTGTGTTTGTGTCTAAGTGTCACTTGAAATGTTACTAATTAATTTCAAAGGGGATGCCAGCACATTCTATATATGCTTATTTCAATCTATTTTGTTAATTTAATCCACGGTTGTTGTTTGTCTTGTTTTTGTTTGTTTTTTAGTTGGGACTCCTCGTTGCCAGGTTTTACCTTTTCAGACCTGTTCATCCAAGTGTCAACAAGGCTCTCATCAGAGTTTGTTTACGGCTTTGGAGAGACGGAACATCCCTCTTATAGACACAGCCTTAACTATCACACCTGGGGTATGTTCGCCAAGGACCAGCCTCCCGGTGTAAGTACCACACTAGAACCCATACAGAAAGACACACACACACACACACCAATAAGGTTTAAAGGAGAAGAGAATTAGTCACCATATGCTTTATGCTTTCACCTTCAAAACTAAGTGCAGATGCCTTTGCTTTAACCTTTCTTCTAAGATGACCTGGATGACTGAGAACCTTAACAGACATGTCACCATTCACTATTCTGTTGCTAATTTACGAGAACAACAAACCTAACCAAATGAGCTAACAATCAGCCACTTTGCCACTGTCGAACATGCTATTTTTTGTCATGTCTGCCTTTTTTTTAACAAACCTCCTAAATGGGTTGAATGCAAATCTTTTTGTATTTTCTCTTCTGATTTGGTAAAAGGAGACGGGATACCAAAAAATGTACTATTGTTAATGTTTAATGGTAAATGGTGTGCATTTATAAAGCGCTTCCCTCTCCAACCTCAAAACATTCATACACCAGAGCTGTGTATAGTGTCTTGCCCTAGGACACAACAACATTACAAACCGGGGAGAACGGGAATCGAACCACCAACCTTGCGGTTACAGGATGACCATTCTAACACCTGAGCCACTCCCACTGCTAATAATATATAAAATAATTGAATCTAAAGTTAAGATCATTTAAGTTTGTGGGTTCATTGAGAAAACACAACTTTTGCCAATCACAGCTCAGAGCAGAAAAGACAGTCGAGCAAAACTTTATCTGGCTGGAGTTCATTCAAAGGCCAGAGTAGACCTGTATTTAGCTTCTACTTCCTGGTCATATTTAAAAGAGGACACAGAACAGGGGGTCAGCAGGGTTCACAATCACTTGTGTATAGAAATTCTGAATAGTCTGCCTTTCAAACCGGGTTGCATTACCTATTAATGTATGCTTGCTTGTTATTACACAGTTACCACACCTCTTGCACTCATATGCACTGTTTAGAGACTGCTGAGGTGACTTGTAAATAACCCCTGTGTGCAGTATGTAAACGTGCCTCTCTCCCCGTCATGTCACTGTCACTTTGATGTGCTGGTCTCAATATGAACAGCGGTTATTGAGTGTCATCATGTTTTCTCTCGCCGTGTCAAGGCCAGACAGGAGGAGATTTCCACCTGTGTCAGCATTATCTGCCCTAATTGCTGAGCTGTCAAGACAGCTCCACAGGGTTCAGACAAATGTTATAGGGCTCTTTGGAGAGCGGGGGAATTAGATGGAGGGAACACATTGACAGAAATGCAAAAGTGGATGAAAAATGATGTGTGGAAATCAGAGGAGACAACACTCCAGATCTAGGCAATCTTTGATAACCCTTGATGCAACAATGACTACACAAATGTAAGGTGACTATGTAAATGCTATTTGGGTAAAATTATGTCTCGTTGTTAAAAGTTCTTACCCATTAGACTATTATATTAGTTATAGGCAAGAAATTAGCAAAACTCTAACAAAAGAACAAACTATATATCATTAAAACATGCTGGGCGCCACCTACAGTAAATTTTCCCACGGGGATAATTAAGGGATAATAATAACAAATAATACAAATAAATAGACCAGGGGATGAACTTACACATTTTTTTGTCTTTTATGTGTCCCCTGAAAGAAAGTAAAATTTTCAATATAATGTTTTTTTTGTGTGAATGTTACTGTTTGTCCACTTCGAGTTTAAATAAAATTGAATGAAATGGTGGATTGACTGTTTATCTGAGACAAAAACAAGTCTACTGAACAATTTAAATAAAATTTGAAAAATGATGGTGGAAAAAAGTTTATCCGTGTTATGTACAATCTTTTACAGTTACTGTATTTGTCCAGTAGGACTCCTTCCAGGGTGACATAAAGATCACAAAATTGTAACTTCCTGAACCTGAATACTTTTACATTTAGAAATAGAACCACTACTTCATTTGTATGTTTGTATGATTTGTAAAGCTCTATTATACTTTTTGCTTATTGTTCATCTGCTCTACAATTTCATGTGCTACAGTACAAGTTGAATTGCTACGGAGTACATCCTTTCTATATGGGCCTTGAAAACACAGCCGACGCTCATGGTGTGCTGCTGCTGAACAGCAACGCGATGGGTGAGAAAAACAGTGTATTAATTCCCACCAAAACTTTTTGCATTACTGACTTATTGCATTACTCAAATAGACAAACATTTTTTACTTTAAATACACAATTTCAGTATAAATCTGCAGGCTGTGTTCATTTTCCTGAGCCCTGTACAACTGCTGTCTCTCTGGAGCTCTAAGCATGTTCATGTAATACAGGATTTCATGTTTCTTGTCAAAGGTTTTGCTTGCCACAATCAACCATGCTGCTTTTGTGGATACCTTTTTCACACTCTGAGCATTTATTTCCTCAAACACACTTTTACCTTCCTGTCGCTGATTGGTCAGTGAACTATGTTTCAATCCTCTACCTGGAACTTAAAGCAGGTTAGCCATTAAGCGTTATCAAGTTTCCTCACCAACTCTCAAATCCAGTTTTATTGTACAGGACCCCAATCTCTATTTAGAATTAATTACTCTCAAACATTACCCTCTGAAAAGCTGAGACCCATGTGTTAAACCTTTGGAATGACTCACAGAATGCGCCAGGGCAGCGAAAGCATTCATTACCACATATTGCTAGAGATTTTAAACTAAAATACAGCCTGCAGTTGTATCCAAAAGTCTTAGTGTGCGGTTGCTATGTGAACCTGGACATTGCACAATGCCCTGTCAACATTACAGGGATTTTGATTTTATTTTTTTATTTAATGTACTACGATTAAATAACTAACTATTACAATAAATGCTATTTAAGCTCTTTTATTTTCAACACACAGTTAATTATTGTTGTTAAAGGCTATATATACGCTTCCATTCACTGTTAAATGCATGAGTCACACACATCCACTTGCCCTTTATGTGCTACTTTATATAAAATCTTTAAGCAGCATAAATGTATAATTTGCTTTGTGTCTAGATGTGACTTTCCAACCAACTCCGGCGATAACTTACCGAACCCTGGGAGGCATTCTTGATTTCTACATGGTTCTGGGACCTACGCCTGAGTTGGTGGTGCAGGAGTATACTGCGGTAAGTTCCCCAGTCTTCAGCCTGATTTTTGTGAGTAACTCGGTGCACTGTGTGTGTTGTGCGCTTGTGTGTCTGGCCCTGGGCCGCCGTTGATGGACTGCAGCAGCTGGGAGTTCCTTGCTTCATTGCTCGCTCTCATTTGGCCAATCTAAACACACACACAGGAAAAAATCAAACAAACACTTCATGGAGGCCATCCCATTTCACTGCAAAGGAACTTTTTGAGCTTAACTGCACTAAGTTCCTTGTTTGTTTTTCTTCTTAACAGCTGATTGGGCGGCCTGTTCTAACTGCCTATTGGTCCCTTGGGTTCCAGCTTTGTCGTTATGGTTACGCCAATGACAAAGAGATAGAAGATCTCTACACTGACATGAAGGCAGCAGGTATACCCTATGTAAGTACAAAACAAAGAAACAGAAGTGTAGTATTTAACTGTGAATATAGCTGAATGCCAAAGAAAAGATATCAATCCATGAATCTATTAATCCATTGTCTCTGGGTCCAAGTTGCAGGGGCAGATACAGTATCTAAGCTCATTCTGGGGAAAAGCATTCTCAGACCAGCCTAGAGTCATAGTGGTCATGTGATAATTATATAACGGAAAGAAGTAAGAGAGGGTTTTGATTTTCATCAGTCTTCTGTTTATCTGGGGCGAGCAGTTTGAATGGCCAGACTTCCCTGTTCCCAGACGCTTTCTCCAGCTCATCTGGAGAAATATCAAGGTGCTCCCAGGCCAGCCGCAAGAGGTATTGTACTCCAATGTCCTGAGTTAACAGAGGCCTCCTCCTGTTGGGATATTCCCAAAGCACCTCCCCAGGGAGGCATCCACGGAAGAGATGCCTGAGCTACCTCGGCTGACCTGGCTACATAAGCAGCCACATCCCCTCTGCCAGATTATTCAAGTCTCATGTGAACTTCAAGCCCAAAGTCTACATGTTGATTTATAATAATTATTATAATTATAATTATTATTATTATTATTATTATTATTATTATCTGTGGAACTGCCAGTTACCTGTCTTTGTCCTGAGTACTTACCGATTCATCATCGTCGGCTCAAACCTGCCATTCCTGTTTTGTCCTGCACATCCGTTTTGTGGTGCACATTGCCAGCACTAGCCCGCCGATCCAGCGCATAGTCCAAATAAGAGTCTTGAGCCACACCTCACACTTGTATCTAATATATATTTTCCTTTTGCACATGACTATAGCTCAGGGCTCTAGTATCCTTGTGAGGATATACTTACATCTTACTTCTCTGAAGTCAGTCCATTCTCAATATTCTAAGAATGTTTCAATTTGATCAAATTAGTGTCTTTGTTCAAGGAATCACTACATTGCTTTCAAGCAAACTAATGCAATGCAATGTTTTCTTATTGTATACTCTAGGCACAATATGTGGCATGCACTCAGTTGGATAAACCTAGATTTTATAACACAATTAATTCCAAGGCAAACACTAACAAAATCAGACAAAATCAGACATGGAATGTTCAGTTTAATATGATCAAATGTGACCTCCATTTTTATTTAGTCTAAGGTACATTTTACAGCCTCTAGACATATTCAGTTAGCACAAAAAGTAATTCAGATTGACATTAATATATGGACTTTAGATATCAAATCAAATTCTGATGAAACCATCCGCACAACAAATGCTTAAATCTTTTCCATTTTAGTACAAAGTGCACAGAGAACACAACTTTCCCATTGTGTATGTTGACTTTATTGAAGTAGGACCTTCAGCATCTGAATCGAGTGCTGCATCACAGTGAGGCGTTCAAGTATCTTAAGATCTTGTTAATGATTGAGAGAGGTAGACTGGGCAATTGACAGGCCAACTCCTGAAGCATCTGCATCAATGTGGTTGATGTACCCCTCCATTGTGGTGTAGAGGGAGCTGAGCCACAAGGCAAAGCTCTCAATTTACCGGTCAAGCTACGTTCCTACTTTCACCTATGGCCAGGCTCTCTGACGCCTTCCAGAGGAGATGTTCTAGGCATGGGGAGGAGGCTCAGTGGCTGACCCAGGACACTTTGGAGGGACTATGTCTCTCGGTTGGCCTGGGAACACAGGTATTCCACCAGAGGGAGAGGGAACTCTTGGCATCCATGCTTACAATACTACTCCTGTAACCTGGCACTTGATAAATAGAAGATAGAAAAAAATCATTAATTTTTCATTTCATTTCAATTTTTTCTCCCATTAGGGGTCGCCGGTGACTGGAGCCTATTCCAGCAGCTTTGGGCCCGGTGCACCCTGGACAATGGCCAGTTAGTTGCAGGGCTGACATTTAGACATATACAGTGACAGACAACCATTCAATCTCACATTCATTCACTAGGGACACTTTAGAGTTGTCTTTTGACCTATACATGAATGTTTTTGGACGGTAGTAGGAAACCGGAGTACACGGAGAGAACCTATTATAACACGTGGAGGACATGCACCTCACAAAAAGGCTGGAGTTGGCCAAGGATAGTTGAGTTGGCCTGGGTTTGAACTCACGACCTTCTTGCTGTGAGACAGGAGCTAACCACTCTGGCACCGTGCACCCAAAATATGAAATATGAAATTAAATGATTCTGTTTTAAAATATAACTGCTTATCAATTTTTCTAATGGGTCCTTCAAGTACTGTATTGTCAAATCTACTTTTTGATGAATAAGTAAAAAAAATAACATTGTGTGAATAGATTTTAAACAGTTCATGATCATGTATGTATTATATGATATTAATTCATTTTATATCTGTTTTTATTCCATTATAGGATGTGCAGTATTCCGATATCGACTACATGGAACGCCAATTGGACTTTGTCTTAAACCCAGATTTCAGTGGACTACCCGCTCTAGTTGACACAATGAGAGGAGAAGGCATGAGGTTTATCTTCATTCTGGTAAGAAAAAGTGCAATTTTATGAATAGTGTTTGACATTCAGTGAGTGACCTTTATGTCTGCCTTGCATAAAAACAAAAGTATGAATCTAATTTTAGGATCCAGCCATTTCAGGCAATGAAACCCGTCCTTACCCTGCGTTCTCCAGAGGCCAAGCAGCAGACATCTTTATTAAATGGCCTACACACATCAGTGATGCTATTGTTTGGGGAAAGGTAAGAGGGGAGTCAAATTTTTGTCTATGTGGTTGGATAAAAAAACGCCATTGATTAGTATAACTGCATCACAAATCTTCCACTTCTCTAAAAGGTATGGCCAGATTATCCCAATGTCACCGTAGATAACTCTTTAGACTGGGATACCCAAGTTGAGGTAAAGTACAAAGTTATAAAATGGCCCAGAGGTTAAAATAAAAATGTATTGTTTTTAATGTAAACTTCTATTGTAGCTGTACAGGGCCTACACTGCGTTCCCTGACTTCTTCCGCACTTCAACAGCTGAATGGTGGCTAAAAGAAATTTCTGATTTTTATGCTGTCATGAAGTTTGATGGCATCTGGATTGTGAGTATTCTAAATATAAAATGCAATAATAAAAAAAAATAGTATACAGTTGTTCTCATACATTTACATACCCTGGCAGAATTTGTGTCTTTTTTGGCCATTTTTTGAGAATATAAATGAGAACACAAAAACTTTTCTTTCCCACACACAAGCCATTTATTGTCAAACAATTGTGTTTACTCCTTTGAAATCATAATGACAACAGAAACTACCCAAATGACCCTCATGAAAAGTTTACATACCCCAGTTCCGTGTAGTGCTACATTAACATCAATGACAGCAAAAAGTCTTTTGTAGTAGTTGTGGATGAGGCTCTTTATTTTCTCAGATGGTAAAGCTGCACATTCTTCTCGGCAAAAAGCCTCCAGTTCCTGTAAATTCTTGGGCTGTCTTACACAAACTGGAGATCTCCCCAAAGTGGCTCAATGATACTGAGGTCAGGAGACTGAGATGGCCAGTCCAGAACCTTCACTTTATGCTGCTGTAGCCAATGACAGGGCGACTTGGCCTGGATCATTGTCATGTTGGAACGTCTAAGTATGTCCCATATGCAGCTTCGGGCTAATGAGTGCAAATTTTCCTCCAGTATTTTCTGATAACATGCTGCATTCATCAATTTTGACCAAGTTTCTGTGCCTTTGTAGCTCACACATCCCCAAAACATCAGCGATCCACCTCCATGTTTCACAGTAGGAATGGTATCCCTTTCATCATAGGCCTTGTTGACTCGTCTCCAAATGTACTGTAACGTTTATGGTTGTAGCCAAAAAGTTAAATTTTGGTCTCATCACTCCAAATGACTTTGTTCCAGAAGTTTTGAGGCTTGTCTCTGTGCTGTTTGCAGTATTTTAGCAGGTTGCTTTGTGGCATTTGTGCCTCCTTATTGTGCCTCTTGAAACAGCCACACTACTTTTGTTCAGAGTCCTGTATTTCAGCTAAAGGTATTTGTGGGTTTTTCTTTGCATCCTAAACAATTTTCCTGGCAGTGTCTACCTGACCTTTTCATTTTCCACTTCTTTATTAGAGTTTGAAAACTGCTGATTGGTATTTCTCAATTCCTATATCTTTTTATATCCCATTCTTGTTTTATACAGTTCAATTACCTTTTCCCGCATTATACACACACTGATTACAAACAAACAGATCACAGGTGAGGATGGTTACCTTTAGTAGCCATTCAAACCTGTTTGTGCCAACTTGTGTGCATATTGTCAGGCCAAAATCAACAGGTTATGTAAACTTTATCAGGGTCATTTGAGTAGTTTCTGTTGTCATTATGATTTAAAAACATACCCCCAGGGGTGCCCGAGAGGGGGGGGAGAATGAGCACCCCAACAGGACGGATACACAGGCAACGACCAAGGCGCATGGAGAAACGACAATGAGTGCAGCTTGCGTATGTGGCAAAGTCTGCAAGAACCGGCATGGCCTGAAGATCCACCAGGCCAAAATGAAATGTTTGATGGGGAGGCAGGTGGTGCAACGCACAGGTCTAGCACCTGGTGAGACGCAGGAGGAGCCCGGCCCGGAGTCACCCCACAGCGCCCAGAACCTCCACGCCCCACAAGCCCCACCCCATGTCAGACATTCTGAACACCGCCGGGTCAAGTGGCCTGCTGCCAACAAGGAGAGAGAGTGGCTCCAGTTCGATGAGGACCTGGACCAAGTCCTTGAAGCGACAACGAGGGGGAATGTAGACCAGAAGTTGCGGGCACTGTCAGCAATGATCATCAGCATCGGAGCGGAAGGTTCGGGATTAAGGAACCACAGCTGACCAGAGGTGTGGCAGAGCCAAATCGACGGGAAGTTAAGATCAGCCAGCTAAGGAGTGAGCTTAGACTGCTCGGACGGCAGTTTAAGAAGGCAAGGGAGGAGGAAAAGGCTGGTCTGGCAGAACTCCGCCATATCCTGAGGAAAAGACTGACCACCCTCCGGCGAGCTGAATGGCATAGGAGGAGGGGCAAGGAGAGTGCCAGGAAACGTGTCGCCTTCATTTCTAACCCGTTTGGATTTACGAAGAAGATTCTCGGGCAGAAAGAAGTGGCCATCTTGCATGCACTGAAGAAGAGGTTAACAAGTACCTCAGCACCATCTACAGTGACAGCGCAAGAGACAAAGATCTCGGGCCATGTAAAATGCTGATAATTCCGCCGGAACCCACCTCGACATTTAACACTAGGGAGCCAACTTTGAAGGAAGTTGAAGAAGTTGTCAAGGCTGCTAGAACCAGCTCAGCACCAGGCCCGAGTGGAGTGCCATCGTCGTCTATAAGAGGTGCCCCAGACTCTTGAAGAGATTATGGAAACTAATCAAGGTCATCTGGAGGAGGAAGGTGGCACAGCAGTGGCGACACGCAGAGGGTGTCTGGATCCCGAAGGAGGAGAGCTCAAGCACCATGGAGCAGTTTAGAGTCATCTCGCTTCTCAGTGTAGAGGGCAAAATTTTCTTTAGTTTACTTGCCCGGCGCCTGACGGAGTTCCTCCTGAGGAACATGTACATCGACACCTCTGTGCAGAAGGGGAGTCCCAAGATGCCAGGATGTATCGAGCATACAGGAGTAGTCACCCAGCTGTTACGCGAGGCACGTGAAGGCAAAGGGATCTGGCAGTCCTCTGGCTCGATCTCGCCAACGCCTACGGGTCAATCCCTCATAGGCTGGTAGAAACCTCACTTGACAGACATCACGTTCCAGACAAGATCAAGAACCTCATACTGGATTATTACAATTCCTTTAGTTTGAGAGTCACCTCTGGAGCGGAAACATCTGCATTTCATCGGCTTGAGAAGGGCATTATCACTGGATGCACTATTTCAGTGATATTGTTTGCCTTGGCAATGAATATGCTGGTGAAGTCAGCAGAGGTGGAGTGTAGAGGCCCACTCACCAAGTCAGGCATCGGCAGCCCCATCAGAGCATTTATGGATGATCTGGCGGTGACCACAACATCGGTTCCGGGTTGCAGATGGATCCTCCAAGGGCTCGAGCAGCTCATGAAATGGGCCCGGATGGACTTCAAGCCAGCCAAGTCCAGGTCCCTGGTGGTGAAGAAAGGGAAGGTTACAGACCAGTTCCGCTTCACACTAGGAGACATCCAGATACCATCTGTCGGAGAAAAGCCAGTCAAGAGTCTTGGCAAGATCTACGACTGCACACTGAAGGACACCGCAGCACTCCAGACAACCACCGATCAGTTGGGAATCTGGTTGGCGGCTGTGGACAAGTCAGGTCTGCCAGGTAAATATAAAGCCTGGATTTACCAGCACGGCATCCTGCCTCGACTGCTCTGGCCTCTCCTGGTCTATGATGTGCCAATTACCACTGTTGAATGCTTGAGAGGAAAGTCAGCTGTTCCCTGCGGAAGTGGCTAGGGCTACCACGAAGCCTCAGTGACATTGCCTTGTATGGGAGGAAGAACAAGCTAAAACTGCCCTTCAGCAGCCTGAAGGAAGAGTTTATGGTAACCCGATCAAGAGAGGTGCTACTGTACAGAGACTCCAGTGACATCAAGGTCTCTTCGGCAGGCATAGAGGTTAGAACTGGCAGGAAGTGGAAGGCCCAAGAGGCAGTAGACCAGGCTGAATCACGGCTGCGACATAGTGAGCTGGTGGGGGCAGTGGCATCTGGACGGGCAGGACTCGGGAGTAATCCAAGACCTCGCTTTAACAAGGCTCAGGGAAAGGAAAGGCGGCAGCTGATTCAAGATGAGGTCCGAGCTGGGGTGGAAGAAGCCCGCTGCAGTAGAACAGTAGGGATGCGGCAGCAGGGGCATGGACCGATGGGAGCAGGCGGCAGAACGGAAGATATCATGGACAGAATTATGGAAGTCGGAGCCACAACGGATCAAATTCCTGGTTCAGTCAGTCTATGATGTCCTCCCAAGCCCATCCAATCTCTTTCGCTGGGGCCTGGCAGACACACCATTGTGCCCACTCTGTCAGAGAGGAGGTTCACTGGAGCACATCTTGAGCTGCTGCCCAAAAGCACTGGGAGATGGGCGCTACCGCTGGCGCCACGACCAAGTACTGAGGTTGTTGCAGAGGTCATCAGTACTGGGATCGCCTGCAGTAGACACCAGCAACCTGCAAGACAGAACATCGCCTTTGTTAAAGCCGGGGAGAAACCACCTCAGCGCCTGAAGCAATCAGGGGGACTGCTCGCAACAGCACAGGACTGGCAGCTGAATGTCGACCTAGGGAGACAGCTTAAATTCCCGGAAAAAATTGCAGTGACCACGCTCAGGCCAGACATTGTCTTGGTGTCAGAAAAAACAAGGCAAGTGGTCCTGCTGGAGTTGACGGTCCCCTGGGAAGACCGGATGGAGGAGGCTTTTGAGAGGAAGAGGGCCAAGTATGAGGAGCTGTCAGGAGAATGTCGAAGCAGGGGGTGGAGGACCCGATGCAATCCCATCGAGGTCGGGTGTAGAGGATTCGTGGGCCAGTCACTCATCAGGGCCCTCAAGATGCTCGGAGTGAAGGGACTGCACATCAAAAAAGCCGTCAAGAACATCACGGACGCTGCTGAAAAGGCGTCAAGATGGCTGTGGATCAAGCGGGGCGATCCGTGGATCATACAAGCTACTCAGACACGAGCCGGGGTCTGATCAACCCTGGCTGGGTCGCCTGGGCGAGGGTGTATGATGTTGTGAGACCCGAAACACCCAATGAACCCAGGATACATCACTGATGATGTGTCTGAGTTGCACCAAAGGTGTATTTCAAGAATCAAAAAAGAGTAAACACAGTTGTTTGACAATAAATGGCTTCACCTAACCACTAACTATGAGTGAAAGAAATGTTTTTTTGTTAGCAATCATATTCTTTGAAAAATGGCCAAAAACATACAAATTCTGTGAGGGTATGTAAACTTATGAGCACAACTGTACATACTTTAGTTTCCAATGCTTCTTTTGTATAGGACATGAATGAGCCTGCCAGTTTTGTCCATGGCACTGTTGGGGGAAAATGTCTTGGTAACCCACTCCTAGAGAATCCCCCATATATGCCACGTAAGACAAAACCTTTTCTTTCTCGTCATATGCTTTAATAAATTACAATGTGGTCATGTCATGTTTCCTCTTCCAAAAGCTCTGGAGTCTAAACATATGGGCCTAAACCACAAGACCCTGTGCATGAACAGCGAGCAGATCCTCAGCAGTGGGAAAAAAGTGATGCATTACGACGTGCACAACCTTTACGGCTGGTCCCACACTAAGCCCACTTATGAGTATGTGTATCTTTTTTTTTTATATTTAATTATAAATATGTTCATACAGGGTTCACGTGTCCTGGGATATTATAAAATTGGAGATTTAGAGAGGAGTATTAGAGACAGGAAATACCCTGGAAATTTTGTTGAGTGCTGTGCAAATGTCTTAACTAGATTTGTTCTCTAGTTATTCTATAATACTGTAATGATTTGTCTTTATTTAAATACAGAAAATTCAGTTAAGTGTAACATGAGAAAAGTATGTAAGATCAGGAATTAAACAATTTAGAATGACTATGCAGGAAAAGTGTGCTATTTATTTCGGCCCAGAATGATTAAATCTAAAAACTCTGGTATACCAAGGCGTATTAGGGCCACTTAATGAAAAAAAGAAAAGCTAATTTTCGAGTTTAAACACGCAAATCTGCCAGAAAAAACACGCAAATTTAATACTTTTTAAACATGCAAATTTGCTAGAAAAAAACATGCAGATTTAGGAGAAAAGAAGAGGCAAATTTGCTACATAATAAAAACACGCAAGACCTTAAAAAGGTCATTCCGGTGATGGGCATTCCGGCTCTTTTTCGTGAGCCGGCTTATTTGACTCAGCTCACTGAAAGAGCCGGCTCTTTTCTGTATGTCCGCAGTCTGTGCTGAGTTGTTGCGAGTCAGCTCCTCGGACTGTGCGTCTCTCTGTTCTAATCCCTTCAGCCTGTCACTTATGTCACAGAAGCACAGTTTAATTTCAGCAGACAGCGGCTGGGTAGCTTTAAAGGCAGCTGTCTTACAAATTTTTTGATAGTTTAAGGCAGTCCCCAGACCAATGAGCAGGAACCCCTGCTATCATAAATCCAAAAACAAATACATCCTCAACGTCCTCAATGGACAGAACTTCTAAACACAGAACTTGCCAGTTCTTCCAGGCGTCCTGTGAGTAGCCTGCCGCAAAGGTCCTACCAGGGAAAACGGGTTCTCCCGGTGCACCCTTCTTATGGGAAAAATTGTGTCAATTGCGCTCCAGGTAATCCGATCCATTTCCAGTTCTTAGGAGTCCAGCAAGCAGTAAAGTCAAAGAGAAATAAGAGAAATTTAGTATGGACGAGACAAAAGAAGCATACAGCGAGGCAGGAGGGCAGCAGGAGCAGTAGGAGACGTCTGTCTTGTCCGAGAGCAGGAAGTGAAGTCCTATTTGTTTTCTGAAAATCTACAGCACCTACTGGTAACTTGTTTGGCATTTAGCAATAAAAAATATACTAAAAACCTGGATTATTCTGGATTAGTCACATTGTACTGCTATTATTTTGAACAATACTGTACATCTATGCCCCTACAGGTATGGTGTCTCAATTCTTAGGTGTAGCCTAAAATTTTAGCCCTACCCCTTCTTTTGGAGGGCCAAGGGCAAGGGCTAAGGTCAAAGGGTAGGGGTAAGTTAGAGAATTGGGATTGGGCCTTAACCCCACTACTTTTCCAACTTGGTTATTTATTTTCACCATATGTCCAGCACCACATTACCTACAGTCACATAAACATTTCCCTGAAATTACTTTGATTATAATCACCAGTGCAACTTCATTGCTCCTAGTGGTCAAATTCTCTTCTTAGCACTGCCAGATTGCAGAATTAGCTACAGAAACGCCAGGAGCTGTTGGGCCCCGAGCCCAGACGCTAAAGCAACAGTTTCATTGAAAAGTACAGTATATAAGAATTTGTGCTGTAAGGATGAAGAAAAAAAGAATGTTTTTATAAAGTCTAAGATGAATCCCTATTGAGTCTCTATTATTTGTGCAGCGCCCTGCAGACTGTGACAAATAAAAGAGGCATAGTGGTCACCAGATCTACATACCCATCCAGTGGAAAATGGTCTGGACATTGGCTGGGAGACAACTATTCCAGTTGGGACCAGCTTTATAAATCCATTATAGGTACTTACAATCATAGTTTCACTGCTCTTTAGAATGAAACCAGGTATAATCTGACAAAATGGTATTTATTGCTTTCACACCTAGGAGCATGTGATAAGATTGGTCACACATGCTACCTACAATCAGTAAAAATGTATAACTCATCCATGGTTTTCTCTCATTCTTTAGGAATGATGGAGTTTAGTCTGTTTGGCATCCCTTATGTAAGTATTATCAACTGATCTTGGTTTTGACAAGCCATAATCTTATTGATGTGACCTTGTCCTTTGTAAGTAGATTACAGCAGCCTGAGCGATGTTATTTGGTTTGCTAGACCCTTTGATCAAAGGACAGGCTTGTGATACAATACAGAATATCATTATAAGATCCTTCCCTGCCAGGGGCCTCGTGCTCATCTGCCTCTGTTTAACTTGGAAGGGGATGTTAGTCTCACCTGAGCTCATGTTTTTCCATAATGTCTTCAAAGATGCACATAATCTTCTGTCTTTCAGACTGGAGCAGACATATGTGGATTCTTTAATGCAGCCGAGTATGAAATGTGTCTTCGCTGGATGCAGCTCGGTGCTTTCTATCCATATTCACGCAACCACAACAGCTTGGGGAATGAGGTGAGTACCAACAAAGGTTAACAAAAAGGAGTTAACAAATGTAGGTTGTATTTGCATTACAGATTTAAAGGAGAATTAAACAAGTCACACATTTTGGCTAACTCCTCAACAGTATTTCATTTGGCTGTTTACCAAAGCAGTAACACATTTACCCAAACCGGTACATGCAATAAAAGCAAATATTGACAACAAACATTGAAGCCATTTGGGTAAGAAGCTTCTGTATGACTGCTGTATAGAAAAGTGTATACTGTACCTGCTTTCTAGTTTTCATCTGCTGTGCCAATGTTTGAAACTTGCAACCTACAGTCTTAGCTCTCCCTGTTAAGGTATACTGACAGTACGGGCTCAACGCTCATTACATACAGGGACTTTTTGGGGGCGTCACAATCTTAACTTAAAATCTCAACTGATCAAAATAGCTTCACATCCTCAATCATCCTCTTACATATTAAAATAAATTTAGTTTTTAAAGGCCTGCATAGCTTTACTAAAATATTATTCTAATGGAAAATTAGCCAAACATTACTCTGCCGACAAGAACACTTAGAAGCTCATCAATAAAAAGGAAGAAAGGAAAACAAATATTAAATTGAACTATGACATCAGAGTTACATGTACTAAAGCTATATTTTTTACAATGTTATTTAACAAAGAAAATTGTTGATGCTAAGCAATTCATCTCAAAAATTACCATAAAATGGTTTAACCAACCAAACTAGGGATTTTGTAAATTGTGACAGCACTAATATTTATAAATTCTTTAAACTATTTTATTAATAATACATTTTTACTTAAAAGGACTAATTGTTTTGTGTGAGAACCAACAGTTTCTCCAAAGTGTCATTCCAGCAAAACTGATTTTACAGTTCATTGTTTCAGTTCTAAGCTAAAAAAATCATTTCACACCTATAACATGATGATCTAGTAGGCTCTTGGCTAAACTGATGGTAACTGTTGCACATGACTCCATCTAGTGGCAGCATGTGGTGTAACACTTTCTGAGTCTTCAGTTGATATCTCACTTTAAGGCCTTTAGCAAACTATAAGCCCTGTTATTTATAAACACACAGAGCATATTGAAATGTCTCAAAAGGGGAAACACTGAACCACTCAGCTCAGAAGATATTTAATTAGTTTTTCCATATAGTTACTTCAAACACAAAATCTTACCTTTATATCTTTAGTGTTGGACAAAAGGGGGAGGAAATAAATCGCTTTTTTTCTATGCTCCTAATCTGTGCACACTTACTCAAACACACACACACACAAAGATAGACCTGTTTGGTGGTGTAGTGTCGGTGGCATTCATTCGCGCGATGACCTTTAAGAGCGTTGGAACACATCTGAGAAATCCAATAACGCCCGTCCGGAGATCGATCCCGCCGGGCAAAATTTCTCTGCACTGGAGTCTGCAATACTAGACAGGACACCGTTATATGTGTGTGAATAAGAGTGTGTGTGTGATCCAGTATGTGCAGTCTTTTGAACAGCATGGAGGGGAATATAATTGAATTCTCAAGGTGATCTGGGCAACACTGCACACCTCTAACCTCTATTCCATGCACACATACACCACATGATTCCAATAATTTAATAATGGCCTGTAAATGGGTGTTTAAACATGGAGAAAATTTAACAAAAAGACTTACACACAGCAAAGGTTCAAATTGACAGTGTAGGACTTAAAGATAAAGAAGAGAAGAAGAAGTAAGATAGATTCCGTGAAAGGATATTATTGTGAATGGACAGTTCTTTCAATAGTTGACTGTAAAGATAAAAAAAAAAGTATTTGTGTTAGAGTCAACCAAGTAAAACTTTCAAAATCAGGCTGCTTAACAAGGCGTTTGACAATAAAGCATTAGCACTACAAACCAGTCCAGAGGGTGCACAAGGTCAGAGACAGTGGAGAAAGGAAAAGAGCACAGACTTTTTGCAGAGTCATTTCCAGAGCACAGTCACGCCTAGTGTCTCTTTGCCCCCAAACAACTTCAGTTCATGACCTCCAGGAAATTTTATCGCATCATCATTGTACTGTGCTTACCGACAAATCAGGATTATAAATCAAGGATTTGCAGACATTAAAGGACTATCTGCAAACTCACATGTGACTGTGTTAATATGTGTTCGTTCTATAAGATCTGTGGAAAATATAGTTGATTTTAAGACATGGTATTGTGAGAAGGTAACGTATGGAATTAGACAGGGTTTTCTGTACTATTACTATTGGCCTATCCCGTCATTGGGGTGTCCTATGTCTATGGAAGGTCATTCAGACTTTGTCATGTTGAGAGACCATCAAGTGATTGTGCTGACAACATCTATTTTTATTATTTTGTGACAAAGTATTGGTAAAATAATTGTATTATTTTAAAGCAACACTACTGTATACTTAGAGCTGGGTAATATGGCAAAAAATGTTAATAAAATGTTCAACAATACAATTTAAACATTAATGAAATGAACACATGAAATGTGAACAGAACTGTCAGAGAATCTGAAAACTTATTGTGAATGTACTTGTACCTCCTCAATGTGGCCCACCTGAGAACAAGGAGGATGAAAAAGGAGTTTTGGTAGAGCACTCGCAAATATGAAAGAACACGGGTCTTTGCCTCTCAGCAAAAAGGTCCAGGGTACGACTCCCAGGTTGGACAGAGCCTTTCTAAGTAGAGTTCCCATGTTCTAGAATTCTTATGTGGTAGCTTTCGATGAGGCTCTTTATTTTCTCAGATGGTAAAGCTGCCCATTCTTCTTGGCAAAAAACCTCCAGTTCCTGTAAATTCTTGGGTTGTCTTGCATGAACTGCATGTTTGAGATCTCCCCAGAGTGGCTCAATGATATTGAGATTAGGAGACTGAGATGGCCAGTCCAGAACCTTCACTTTATGTTGCTGTAGCCAATGACAGGTCGATTTGACCTTGTGCTTTGGATCGTTGTCATGTTGGAATGTCCAAGTATGTCCCATGCACAGCTTCTGGGCCGATGAGTGCAAATTTTCCTCCAGTATTTTCGGATAACATGCTGCATTCATCTTGTCATCAATTTTGAGCAAGTTTTCTGTGCCTTTGGAGCTCACAGATCTTCAGCAGTTGCAGAAGTCTTTTAGCAAGTGCTAATCCTAAAAAGTTATTTAGTGTTGCTTTAATCAAAATCCACTGCGTTGGAAGGGGTTCATACTTAAGCTGTGTGGTATAATTCTTGTTATTATAATCAGCCCTGAATATTTATTCACACAATGAGATATATTACTGTTTGCTAAATATATTTCCTTTCTGCAATGCATACCAGACACCTAAAGTTTATGAGATGTGGCGAGGGAGTGGGTTTGAGACAGATAAATGAACAGAAAGCACAAGTGGAGTGGCGAGAACAGATGAGGAAGGCTGACACAGGCAGATAACCTAATTTTTCCTCCAAACTGCATATGTGAGTATGCGCGCATGCACATACATATCTGTCTACAATCAGTGTGTGTCACAAGGCCTTTTGCCCTTATAAATGTGGTCATAAATTTGGCGGATCCATGAGATAGATTCTCTGTCTGCTCGTCACTCTTCAGCACTCTCTGCTCTCATCTCGTCATCAATCGTTTCTATGCTTTTCCACAGATGAAAAGTCTACCTACAGGGCCAAACACACCACTGAGTCATGCAAGAGTTCATTGGCGGCGTGTTTAGAAAATGTAACAAGTTCAGGGCATGTAATCCTGTCAATGACTCTACCTTATTTAGAACATAATCACTATGTCCATTCTGTCAGCGATTAAATGCTTTACAGTGATTTACATTCTAATTATACTAGAATGTACAGCTGACATGAGTAGTTTAATTATTAAAGCTATATGTATATTTAGTTTACTTTTTTACTTACATTAACCTTCTATTAACCAGTGTTACAGCTGGAACCCCACTGGAGGCAAGGTGGGTTAAGTGTCCTGCCCAAGGACACAACGACAGTAAGAACTGTGGGGAGAGCGGGAATCAAACCACCAACCTTCCGGTTATAGGACGACCGCTCTACCACTGAGCCACTGCGCCTGACACTAATACTCCGCCACAACAACATAGAGACCTGCCTGCTTTTATTTGTGCTTAATGTTAGTCTAGTGCAATCCCACAATTAACTCTCTGAGATTGTGATTTATGTTTTTATTTTTGCTGTTGTGCAGTGTATCAGACATAGCCAGTGCTGCAATAGACACCTTTCCAGCAGGATTTATGCCTCCATTGATTTAGTGACACAAAGCTGTTGGACCAACAGCCAATGGTAATGTCCTTGTTTAGAAAAAGAAGCAGACTAATTTTTATGGGTGCTATTGGCCAAAGCTTGCTATTACGTGCTGAATATTACTTTTCCATTCTATAAAATAAAAGCAGGGTAATGCAGATTTAATCTAAACACATTTCCAAACACACTGCTGCCCTTATTTTGTATCACGTCTACTGTCAATATTAAAAGTCAACATGTACCTGCTGCTGATTAAAATGGGTTATCATCTTCAAACTGTTATTCAGTTTAACACGTTTTCTCACCTGGTAATGAAAAACAACAGTACGTGCTTCAACTATCTGTGTTCCAGTGCAGGGTTTACAAAAAGATTTATGCTGCGCACCTTATATACACACACACACACACACACACACACACACACACACACACACACACACACATACACACACACACATTGTAGCATCACTTTATCATCTGAATGCTAGGTGCTAAGGTGCAAATGAAGGGTTACTGCACAAGAATGCAGGTAGAAGAACTTTGCAGATAATTACAACCCTGTACATTTTTTTTTTTTTAATAATTGGGTAAAGTTAAATCACAAGATAATTAAATATTCTATGTATATGCACCTGTGATCTGTGCAGGACTATGCTTCAAAAGGCAGTGGGCTGAAGAAGAAAATTTCTATTATATTATTATTTCTAACATATCTATATTTGGATGATGTTTTTCATGGTGAAACACACACCTACTGTTTAAGACGAGGAGGATAATGTCAATCACATGCTTCAGCTATGAATCCCCAGGGTCTATGTATTACACTTAGTCAGACTGATTATTATCCTTAGTGTAGCTCCAGATAAATAGGCTAATGCATTATGTTGGCCTACATTTCTGAAATGACAGTACACTCTGTCCTCTTTCTTCTGCCCCTGTCACTTAAGGAGACACTGCACTTGTTGCTGATTAAAATGAGGTAAATGTCACTACACTGTGTGGCAGAATGGGTTGAGCGCAATTTATCAGCGCAGTTGCATGCAGGCCATTTGTGTATTCCTTCCGGTCTACTAACTAGCTATAGTGTTCCTGTCACTCGCCCTTCATGCCTTGTAGCATTTTGTAAGTAATTTCCGGCAAGTTGTGAAATCTAAATAAACAGCAAACATAATGTCAAAGCAAGCGAACAGTACAGCTGTGAGTAAATGTGCATTTATTTCCACAGATAGGTTGAACAGTAATGAATCCACACTCCACTGGATTCTGCTTAGTGTGTGTGTGTATGCGCACTTGTGACTGAGGGAAATGAACCATAGTCAAGGCTTTTGAAAAGTATATCTTGTTACAGTGAATCTGCTTACTCAAACACTGAACACTTGTCTTCAGCTCTGGTGTAATGTATTCACACTGTTTCAGTGAAAAGAATTTTCTTGATGTGAATTCACTAAAACTGCACTGCTCATATGTCAACTTCACCTTAAAAAGAGAACAATTGAAGGAATATTACTGAAGCTGTTACAGAAATGTATGAAAGCAGGGTCTTACATCTAAAATGCAGAAATATGTGTTCAACAGACTTTTAACTTGAAAATATATAATTGTGGCGGATATTTAATAGTTATCTCACACCAGAATGATTAGCTTTATGTTGAAAGGGCCGGGGGGAGGAAGTTTAGTTATGTCAGATGTGATATATGTTCTTGCCACTAAAGAAGAGTTGTTGTTGTTGGAGGTTTTGCCAATACCCTGTCTCTTGTCTTTTTCAGCCAACTTCCACATAGTCATTTTATTTAACCAACAGTAATTTTACATGAGTTTTGATTACTCTACCCACTTCTTATAAAACAATTTCGGAATTTTTGAGCATGGCAATAAACACTGGAACAATGCACCTATCGGTAAAGAGTGTAATTACAGTATTAATATACAGTATTTCCATTCATCCATGAATAATTATAACGTACATGAAATGTCCAATATTTATTTAAATCTTAATTTTCTTTCTCAGAGACAAGACCCCGTAGCTTGGAATGCTACATTCGCTGAGGCGTCCCGGGATGTCCTCAACATCCGTTATACCCTCCTGCCCTACCTCTACAGTCTGATGTACGAGGCTCACACCAAAGGAAGCACAGTTATCAGGCCTCTGCTGCATGAGTAAGCAGAAACACACACACACACACACACACACACACACACACACACACACACACACACACACACACACACACACACACACACACACACAATGCTTATGCTTTTATCTTTTCTGCTAACATCATAGCCCAAGCATTACCTGCATTCTCATAATCAAATCTTTTGGTTATTAGCAGAGTGGATCTTTTTCCTGATTGGCTGGCGAGATAACCAGATTTCATACAGCATTGCCTGCCTTATTACAATGCAGAGTATCACATGGGCCGGGTGCTGAACTAAAAACCAATTTAGGCCGAGCTTTCATTTGAGCACCCCGCCACATTTTTAGCACCACTCTGTTTTAATGCCCAGCTAATTTACCATCAAAGCTTCTTTTATTAGCGGCAGATGTTTAGCAAAACGGAAAAGCAACCGTTTTATTTACATTTACATAATTTCCCTCCGAGTTATTAAGACCAACTGTAGCTGCATTCTGGTTGCTCTCATATTTCACCAAGAAGAAGTTAATAAAAAGAGGATGAAACATTTATACATGCGTTCATTTATTCAAGAGACTTTTAGATAGCTGCAGATGGTATTTAAAGAACTGGCAGGGTGAGAATGGCACTGTTATTTGGCCAGGATCTTAAAACCGTTTAATTCTAAATGAGAGCACTTGAACAGTCTGTTAGGCTAAAGACAAAGGAGAGAATCATAGACTTTTTTTATCCAGGTTTAATGATGTCTGTGCTGGTGTTTTCCAGGTTTGTCAAGGATAGAACCACATGGAACATCGACAAGCAGTTCCTCTGGGGACCAGCTCTTCTCATCACACCAGTGCTAGCCAAGGTTTTCACACTGGCCTTTGTGATTTTTCTACATTTAAAAAGTATTATTATGGATAACCCTTGTTTTGTGATTGGCAGGGAGCCAGACAAGTGGAAGGTTATGTTCCTTCTGACCGCTGGTATGACTATCACACGGTGAGTCCATGACAATTAACAATCTAAAATCAGTCTTAGTACCGTCTTGTCATTACAAAGACATATAAGTCTGGCATAAATTTTAGATGCCATTTCTGACACAACCCTCTCCATTTATCCGGGCTTGTGGCTAAAGTTTCGGCTTCCAGTCAGGGAATCAAACCCATGTCTTCTGTGGGACAGGCTCCTCACTATATTTAAGAGGACCCTTAAAGAGATGTGTATAATTGTTTAAACACAAAAGATTAAAATGATTATGGTTAGGGAAAGATACCATGTTTGTGCAGTTTAAAATGTCCACAATATATAATAAGTAGTTGACCCAAGTAACACTAAACTTAAATCTAGTGCTTCAACTAAAGCCCATTAAAACAGTTGAACACTCATGCTTGTATGCATGAAAGAACATCCAATAAATGCTTTAAATGCTGTCATACACAAGGGAAATGGCCTACTCTGGCTGCAGAAAACTGGATTAACATTAGTGACCTAAAGTGGCAAACAGCAAGAGCAGAAGAGCAACAACAAGGATCCAAACCCCAAACCTAAAATAAGAGTAGTATGTCATTGCTTCCTTTAAGGGGCAGCGCTGACTCTGAATACTTCAAATTGTTCAGGAAGATCCTGACCTTCATCCTTACATGGTCGACAGGAATCACACTTTATGTTTACTTGATCTATTCTTGTGTCAGCCAAATCATAAATGACTTATGATTTAATTATACACAATATAGCAAACTTTAAAATATAACCAAATAATAATGATAATTCAACTTAAAGGCTAAGCTTTCCTAAGCATTACCATCCTTCTATCAACATGAATTATATCAGCATACTTCATCATGTTTTTTGTATATTTGATTTGATAATAATAAAATTATACAACAAGATGTTACCAGCCACAGCCCCTTAGATTAAAATAAATAATTGAAGCTCTTTAGTTATTTTTAGGATTGACTTAGAAACCCTAAACATCTAACCTGCCAATCAAGAAAAAGTTTGTAAATCTGTAGTAACATTTATAAGGATATTAGTAACAAAAAGTGAGAATACATACATAAAGAGAATACATTACACTTACAATTGGCTGTACTATAGTTATTGCACATACACTGTAAGAATTGTATAGAAAGGTAAATATTCTAATTACGTAAAACTGGACTGGCTGGGTTTGTATTTTATGGTAAATGAAAGTGTTGCACCAAGACAACAGCCACCCCAGTGACAGCACCAACAGAAACATATTTGACAGCACCACTAAGGAGTTGGAGAGCACAAGTACAGAAGGCTGCCTGATGACAACAACAAACATCCCTTTGTCTGTTACTAGCTACAGGACTCCACATCTGTTAGACAGCACTACAGTATTAAGCTAAACAGAAGACAAGAAAGAACGGTTTACACTGGCACGGCATGGTGGAGAAGAGAGGGTACCTCCTGTTAGTCTCAAAATGGAGTTGTTTAAGGATATCACTGATTTATTGCTTGCTTTGTGATTGGATATCAGTAGTGTTTTTATGTAGATGAGTTGATAACTACAATACATAAAAATTAAAAATAAAAAATAAACTTTTTCCTTTCCTGGTCAGGCCAAAGATGTTGGTGTGCGTGGAAAGATGGTGACCATGCCTGCACCACTCAACCACATTAACCTTCATATCAGAGGAGGATACATCATACCGTGTCAGAAACCTGAGCTAAACACAAATATCAGGTCAGTAAAGACGCAATTTGAGTCCCTTGGTCCCTCGGGAGTAAAGCGCAATATAAATCCAATCCATTATTATTATTATTATTATTATACTTTTTGTTAAAATTTTGAAAGGGTTAGTCATTAAGTAGGCCCAACCCAAACCTGAAATAATACCAACTATGAGAATAACAGTGATGGTCAGAGGTTCTGGCTGTTTGAGCAGCAGTGGGATCAGGTGGATCCCCCCAGCCGGAATGTTAATGTATTTGTCCTCAGAAACAGGTATAAATAGACGGTGTCCTTTGGCAGTGTGCAGTAACCCGCTGTACCGCTTGTGTTTCAGTCGAACAAATCCATTAGGACTGATTGTTGCCCTGAGCGACGATCAGACGGCTCAAGGATCGTTCTTCTGGGATAATGGAGATGGCATAGGTAGGTGGACATTATCTGTGGGTCACTATATTCAGGAATAATAGATGATAAGTGGGATTTGACTTGGTGGTTTTTGAGGTTTCACTTTGTGTAAATGCAAATAAAGTAATTGTAAGAGGCTATATTTATTATTTTACTTTACGTATTTATAGTGGTAATAAATATCTGTGCTGATGGCATGCCAATGATGTGGTTAACCTTGGTGGCTTTGGCCGACTTTGTACTCCAATAAACCACAGCTGTCTGTTAGTGTTAGGAGAGTAGTCCTATAACACTTTTTACTTGCAACAAAAAGCTTTAGATTTCAAAGGGTGGGCAATATTCTGCTGATGTTTTTTGGGCAATTATATACTTCAATGTTGTTGAATGGTGGCACCAAACAAGGAATTATTCATCTAGTTTGGTTCACTGGCAAAATAATATACTGTTGAAGAGTAATCTTTTAGGTAATCTTGGCACAAGTTCGGTACGCACCAAGTCTCCAGTGTTAGCTTTGTGATATATCTAACCAACCACATGACCACATGACCAAGTTTGTTTAAACTTTGACAAATATGGCAACTGTCAACACACCCAATAAACGTTTAAACTAAAAATAGCCCATTTAATGTATTGATGAATTGTTTACTTCACCCAATTCTGAAAGACAATGGCCTTATTCGCCGCTTATTCTGATACAGTAGCTGCCAAACAGAGATCTGAACATTGTGTGAAGTGGTTGTGTGAAAGGCATGCTAGTGTTGGGACAAAGCAAATCGGGACAGATAGAGAGTGAACAAGGGATGACAGAGAAGTGAAGTGACAGAAACTATTACAGTAATTCGCTGTGTCGCTGCCTGGAGATATGCTCTCCATCACTCCTCTTTTATCTGCTCCCTTGCTCCTGTCCTCTGCCTCTCGCTGTCTGACTATAGTGTAACCTTTACACGTCTTTCTTGTTTTGCCTTTCTGTGTAGCACTTCTTTACCAATATTATCCCTCAGTACAGCGAGTCCTAGAGCATTCCCGGGACTGTCACTCAATCATCTGTCATTTTAATACAGTCTTTCCTGCGACAAGTTGTCCAATAATCCTAGAGTAGATAAACCATCTCTCAATGATCTATAATAAATTCAATCAATGCCAGGGACTTTAAGCTAGGAATAAAATTCTTTCACCAAAGTAATTATTTTAGAACAGTAAAGTCTGTGTTGCTGTAGTGTGTTTAAGCAGAGGCCATTAAAGGCAGATAATCCAAAACAATGTGTGACGTCTTAACTAAATCAAATGCTAAGTGGGGGAAGTAAGTATGGGGAAAATAAAAAGCATAATTCTGCAAAATCTAAAACTTGACTATATTTTGATGGTGATAGTCCATTTTTCTTTACTGTCAAACTTGTTTTATCTGGGTATAGCTGTAAATAACAAGAATTATGAATATTTACAAATATGGATGCTACATAAAGCCAAGCACATGCTCACATACGGTTAATTCCATAGTACAACATTACAAAACCCCAAAAATCCTTTGATGTTATTTTTAGATTCATTAGAAAATATGGACTTAATTGTAAAATCCCAGTGTGTTTACTAGCCCCATTCATCTTAATTTATGTATGTCATATGGCCATGTGTTTTTATTCTCCTCTATTGTCTCCATTTATAAATTGCTTTCTTCTTTTTGTGTCCTCAGACACAGTTGAGAGAAACGAGTATCTGCTTGCATCCTTTGCAGTCCAATCGGTGAGTTCAAAGGCCAGCTACATGTGAGGTCTGCTTTTCTTTTTCCTCAGAATCATTATTGTTATTAATGAAGCTGAATGGTGTAAGCCCATGCTTCACTGTGCAACAGGGACTCTGGGTAGATGTCAGAGGCTAACTGTAGGAAACCATTAGCACATCATTTTGCATGCCTAACTTAGCAAAGGTGATTTGAGGCAAGCTTTTAGCACTTTTTGCTCTAATAGCATCAAACCTGTGTGAGTAATGAATCAAACAAATAAAATACTTTTAAAAGACATACAAAATCATAAATTGTTGTGAAATGCACAGTGCCTGGTCTACTACTGTGGTCATTTATAGCAGAACATAGCTGTACTAAGTTTGACTTTAAGGCTTTGATTTTTTTACAAGTCTCAAAATTGGTAAGAGCCCACACTGAGTTACTATGTAATTTTCTCCTTGTGCAGAAACTATTGTTGGACTTGCACCTGTTTAAGTCTTTAAAGCACTAAGCAAAACAATGGAGCAGCTGTGCCATTGTTGTACAAGACCTGAACAAAGTGCGGGCCAACATTTGAACAAATTACACCTTTTAATATGGGACCCAAACAAGTTTTGACTTTCATAACAATGCATATATTATTTGTTAAACATTAATCTTTTACATGGAAACAGATCACAGGTGTTACACAAAGCCACCTGTGCTAAAAGTATAAAAAATGTAGATAAAAGAATGATTTCAGAGATGCAATTAAGTAAGTATATATATATACCGCCTCCTTTTAGTTATTAAGTCCATTCATTCATTCATTTTCTTTCGCGGATTCCCATTAGGGGTGACTGGAGCCTAACCCAGCAACTTTGTGAGGTACACCCTCGACAATGGCCAGTTAGTCACAGAGCTGACTGAACTATGAAGTTTTATAGGTTAAATGAGCTATTCACATTCTAGGATAACCTACTGACATTTTATAAGGCATATTCTAACTTTTTTTATCTGAAAGAAACATGCTCCAAGATTTTGGCACTAATTAGAATGTCAAAACTTAAAACTTACAATTTCTCAAAACTGCTCGGAAACCAGCTAAAATCCTATAATTTTGGACACCATGTGTTAGTTAATGCAATATTTTAAACAGACCAGAAATTTTGAGATAGAAAGCGCAAGTGATTGAGTGTGATTAGGCATTATGTTCTTGCTAGATTAATGATCCTTCAACAATAAATATAGCCCTATTATTTTGCCTAAACTTGCACATAGTCAGAACATGAATATCATGTTCTCAAATCTCTAATTAGATAAAGACCCTCTAATGACAAACACCTCCGCCATTCATACTAATTAGATTATTTTGACATGGCACTTGCATCCAAAACAGATATTAAAAAAGGTTTTACTGATTTTTCAGAATTTAACCATGGCTAAAAAATATTCAATTTGTGCACTTGTATTTGGCAAAACAGAACAGTTTAGGGAGCAGAATCGCGGGTGCAATTTCCAAATGGGTACCAAAATTGCACATTGCAGTCCAACCTCAGCTGTTTTATCTGTGTTATCCACAATAACCTTGGCAAATGTTTACAGGCAGCACTGATATCACCAATTGGATACAAAGATAATCACTAAAAGTGGCAAGTACATCTGTGTTTGCAAAAAATAGGCCTTAGAGATTTATTGCAATGCGTCTTGTGACTTGTGAATTTCAGTGAGAGGCAAGTGTTTTAGCAGGCCGTTTGATCACATTTGGAATCAGACGTGACACACACACTCGCTATAATCACTAGGACTAATGGGACTAAAGCAGCCCCATTTGCCTCCATGCCAGGCAAATGCTCACAATCTCTGTCTGTCCTCGCTTTCTCTCACACATTAATGAGCATACATGTCTGATAGCAACACACAGCGTTCACACATACAGCTACCATGGCCAAACATCTGTGGCTGTCCTCTGCCTACCATCAGGCTCATTCCAAAGCAATTTCACACAGCGATAAAACAGGCTCACTGTCTGACAGCCAAGGGGTAGAGGGAGAGAAACAAAGCAAGAGTGTGAGTGTGTTGTATGTGTGAACAAGCAGATGTGAGAAGATGAGGATAACTTGGGCAATGAGGCCAGTGCTGCCTGGCAGATTAGCACATCATATGCCATTCTGGATGACTGTGCACTTGTAGATGTGTTTGTGTCATTGTGGGTTTCCTATGAGCTTTAGGAGGTTTGCACATGTATAGTTCACTTGCTCTGGTTCAACTGATCAGTTTGAAAACCTGGAACGCTTCCCCCTTAGGTCGCTCAAACAGTGTAAAATTGTTAAAAAAGAAAGGTGTGTGGCTCAAATTAAATAACCAAAAGCTGTCTAATTAGACAGTTTTTATTAAAGGAATGTGAATATTTCTTTGCAAAGTGATTCCAAAACAAATTTCAAAACAAAACAAAAACAAAATTAAAATCCAAGCTGAAGATGTATTTCATGCATTTTTTTAAATAGAAATCTTAAAAGTGTATTTCCCATACATTATCTAAACTACAAATATTGTACTGGACCTTTTGTGTTTTTAGAAATGATCATTCAAATAAATGGGTCTGACTTTGAAATGCCATAAGAGCTACAGTACAGCATGTTCCTCAATATATTCTGCTCGTAATGGCTGAAAATGTTCTGCAATACTGACATGTTAATCTTCCACATAATTAGTGTGTATAGGCTGTATTCAAATTATAGAGTCATTTTCTTAAATGTCACTTCCAAAGCTTGGTGGTTTACACATTTTGGATTATGGTGTTCAAAGTACACCATTATCCCTTAATATAGAGGAGAGACCATTCATTTTTCATTTCATTACAAACCCTGCAACATTTTTCACTCAGTTGTCTTTAAATGAATATCCAAGCATTCAATAAAATAGTGTAGAATAGAGTGTTGTTGCTCACAGTAAAAAAGAGTTAACTGATACAGTATGATGAACTTGTTTTGAGTGCCTCATTGTGCTACAGTGCTGGGAACTTAAATCATGATGCCACCGGCACTAATCAATTTTTTTGCTTGTATTACAAACTGTTCTTATCACCCAAAAAAAAAAATAAATAGAGGGCTATGAACATTGGGCCAGAGAAGTTACATTCATTTTGTTTCTTCCCCTAAGCCAGTATTATACTATCATTATTGTTTTGCAACAGAATGTAAACTAAATGTGGTGCCTCCTAATGTTTCTTTATTTTTTAATTACACTTATCAGGATTCAAGCAAATATTGTAGTAAAGAATACCCTTCCACTAGCATGCCACAGTATTTGCTATTTACTTATGGGTCCTAAACAAAAAGCTGTATTGTCATGTCTTTATAACACAGTCAATATTCTACTAATGGACTTCTGGTCGTCCTTAATGTGATCATATTTAACATTCAGCATTCAGGGACCTGTATCTAGCTGGTGAAGCCTAAATGCTCATAGAAACAGACCAGTTGAATATTGTCTGTGCTCTCACTGACAGCACACACATGTAGTCAGTTGTGCATTTGCCAAACAGTTTTTTGGTTGTTAATGCCATCCTGTCCACTGAAAAAGTATGGTAACAATAATAGTCTAGTATGTAATGTAGTAATAGTCTCTAATTAGCCTGTGAATATATGTAATGACATTAAGGACTAGAGAAATCAGTCTACTATAATATAATTGAATGCTGAATTTGATGACTTGAACACCAAAATATAAACTTTCATGACTTTCTTTTACTGTTCTGATTCCAACGCCCTGTTTTACAGAACACCTTGACAAATACAGTTATCCACAATGGCCTGAGTCCTAATGACCGCCTGAATATGGGACTGGTGCGGGTCTGGGGAGCGGGCAGTGTAAGGATCACAGAGGCCACGTACACAGACGCCGCTGGAATTGCCCAACCACTGACCCCAGAGCACAACCTCGAAACACAGGTCAGTACAGTGAGCACATTGTACCTCCCTCCAAGCAGGCATCAAATAATTGCATTTAACAGATTAATTTCTAGAATCATGTCAAGTGTTAGATGCGTTTATTCATATGCCTCAGTTTTCCTTTTGAGTGAGCATTCAGTGCCTGTCAAAAACTGTCAGCACAACACAAAAATTTCCAGGTTCACAAGCCAAGCCCCTGCTGTGCCCTACTTCAACGTCTAATAGTAGTAATCAAACCTTCACTCTACCTGAAACACCGGGGTTTAGTAATGAACAGCTGAAGACTCCAATCAAGACAGGGACATGTTTAAAGCCACTCATGTAAAAGAAAATTTCCTGTGCTCCATGCTTGAATGGATGAGCTAAACAACGACAAAGACATGAGGAGTGGCGTTCAGACATTTTAGAAGTATTTCTGACAATCAAATACCAGAACTCTTAAGAATGGCTCAATAAGTTTAAGGGGTTTGGACTTTTAGGTGTGAATTCTCCATCCAAAAAGAAGTGGTGTCAAGTTCCTGTTCATTGCAGTGAGAAAGGGCATTAAATGAACTCATTGTGTAAATCACAGAAATTAAAATAACAGATTCCTTTAAAGCCAAAAACCTTGTTGTGCCAGTCATGGGTTATCCCCACAGCAAAAAGTAATGGTGTCATCTCTCTCTATTTTATATAGACCCTTCTAAAAGTGATGTCTTCAAAAACTGTGCATGCATGACATTGACGGAAATAACAGACTTCTTAGTTCATTTTAATGATAGTTACAGTATAATTGAAGTTAATTACTTTATCAGTTACCCAACCACTCAGGTACATTTCAGTCCAGACCTAGATTTTTGTGTTCTTCTGTATTGTGGTTCGCCATGCATTGCACAGGAAGCAGCTAACCTTTAGTTTAGGCAGAGCTAATTGTTCCTATTAAAACACCTAAATATTGAGCCAGTTGTTATTGTTCTCTCCCAATGTATGTAAACAATGCAGTCTGATGATTGATGTTTGCCAAAACCATCATGTTAATGCAAATAATGGTCTATTTATAGGATCAACAATAAAAATCTATTTATTTATTTTATCTATTTTTTGCCTTTATTGATAGTAGACAGTAGGTTGACAGGAAACTGAGAGATGACATTGGGCAAATGACCCATCTGAGATTCAAACCAGGTCTCTTGTTTTTTTTGTGTAGTTTTGTGTATTTGCGAGTGCTCTACCAACTGATCATCAAAAACATATCACACAAAAATAATGTTTTTATTATCCTGTAAATCTTGACGTTTACGCTTTTCATCTTAAAACCTAAAGCATGTTCTTGATAAATTTCTGTCCTTATTACACACTGCAATGCATGCACTTATCAGGAGCAGTAAAATGACTAAGTTTGAGCATCTTCATAAATAATCATTGGCATAGAGCAGACGGAGTTTAGATTTATACTGCCGTTAGCAAAGACAGACAGGGTTACACCAAGGAGCCTCACATTTTAGAGGAAGAAAGTCCAATTTGTGTATGTTTATGTGGGTCCATGTTTGGGAAGGAAGGACAGAGAGAAAATTCATCACTGAGAGAAAAGTGAGCAACATTGGAGAAATAAATGAAAGATGATGAACTGAGGAAGGCTGTAGATAAGGAATGACACAGTAAATGTACCGTGGTTTTTCAGACAATTCATTCGTCTTCTTAAGTATTGTCTGATGGGATAACAAGTCGAAGGAAGCTGTAGGCAGCTGCCACAGTGCCATTTAAATACAGTGAAGACGGAGAGCTATTTTGTACCAGACAGATGACTTCTAATATGTCTGTTCATATACTGCAGTTGAGGACAGGCTTCAGGAGGAGATCAAAGACATTAAAACAAGTACATTTTGTTAACGGCTGCTTTATGTAGGTATTTAACTCGCATCATAGTCAAGATCACTCTAATAATGACCAAGTTGAGACCAGAGTGTACCGAGTCTAGACAGCTCGCCGCTGAGTGAAGATGAGGATGATAGCTTAATGCAAGGAAACTTTTTCAAATTACACCAAGTCAAACGTTTTAAAAAAGGAAACAAAACTTTTTAAAGGAAGCTCATATTTCAAGAAAAAATTATCTTAAATTTTGTACATTTATCAATTTCAAGTAATTTACATTGGAAGGACTATTTTATAAGAGTACGGTTTAAAACACTGCATTTGATGTTTACATTGCATTAAACAAAAACAGAACTGTTGCCATGGAAAAGTGAGTCCGTAAAATGTAAAGTGTCAGTGTCATGTTAGTGTCTACATAGTCTAAAAATCTTTTCAAGCAAAAAAAAAAGCTTTTTTAAACACAAGTTGAAAGGTGGAATTTAAAAATAGGGATCACTTTAGGGGACTAAAGGTTTTACTTCAAATAGCATTATCCTTGCTAAGACGTTTTTATTAACACAGACAGACAGGACAGACATCATTGTGTTTTATTTACTTTACTGAGGCTTTGACATTAGAATGTTTTTAATTCCAGTTGCAATTATACACAAATACATTTTTTTCTCAATTTCGCCACTACACGGTCTTATGTTTTTTCTTCTCTTGTCCTTTTTTTCTAGGAGCTGAAAATAAATGTCACTTCCAAATCAGTCCGAGTGGATCAGCCATTTTCTATAACATGGAGATCAACTGTGTGATGAGCAGAGTAAAGTTTTACAGCAATGATACCTGTACATAAAGAGTCACTCTAAAAATTATACACGTGTGTAATATCAAATAATGTTATTTGATATTATACACGTGTGTAATATCAAATAATGTTATTTGATATGATGTGGAACTACACTTTTGACAAACTGATTTTCATAATTTTCAGTTGCTCTGTTTTGTACATTATTATTATGCATATTATCACATCTGAGACTGTACAGTTTTAAGACCATACACAAAAACATTAATTATTAAATAAAGGTTTATAAAACTGAAATGACTTTTTGATTACCTCAACATTTCACCATAGCTCATGCTTATAGAAATTTAAAATCAGAGCTTCAGTATGTTTCATCCAGTCCTACAATAAACATATGTACCTGAAAAGACTCAAAATAAAACTGACAATAAATGCATTAATAAGAGCCTAGACACTGATGGAGATGGTGGAGATAAGGTGGGAAGATCTGCTGGTGCTGATGATGAGGAAAAATGCTCCACAGCTGAGGTAGTGAAGGGGTGGAGGAGGGTTGCAGCATGAGCATGGGGCGGAGCAGAACGGGCACTTTAAAATATAGGCGACCCAACCATGATTGGCAGAGGGGCAGGTGAGGAAGCAGTGTTGAAAAATGAGGCAAGGCTGAATTTTTGCTTTCAGCTTCATATCAGTTAATTTTACAGACATAATTGGCTAAAACAAAAAGACTTTCAGACACAGGTCACTCCAAAACTAGAAAGTGAAGATGTGTTGCCATGATGTAGAATCAGTAAAGTCATCTGACTGAATAGATGCACATTCTAAATCTTATAGTTTAAATAGGAGATAGCATTTTCGTGGTAGAGGCCAGAGCAAATAACCAGTGGTCAGGGTTAGTAACCAGTGGTGGAGGAAGTACTTAAGTTTAGTACTTAAGTAAAAGTACAACTACCCTGCAAAATATATACTTAAGTAAAAGTATAATTACTACATCAACATCTTACTTAAGTAAAAGTCATAAGTACATACTTTTAAATTTACTTTAAAGTATTTTTTTAAGTAAAAGTACAATCAGTTGTATCAATGTCTGGGCTGTTCAATTGTAACAATCACAAACAATATCTATTGTGTACTGGAAAGAGTTGTTGTGCAATACTGACACTGTAAAAATCTGGTTATTTACTTATTACTCATTAAATAATAATTAGGCTAAGCCAATTATGACATACAATTTATTTTATTTTTACTATACTATTAAGAGCAGTAAAAAAAACTCAAAAGTACACAGGTGAGTGTTATTCTGAACACTTCACTGAATAAACTGGTCAAATTTGTATGACCAGTTTTTTCTGCTCATTACATTTTTTTCTGTATTTTTGATCAAATAAATGCAGGCTTGATGAGCAGAAGAAACTTCTGTCAAAAACATTAAAAATAGTAATGTGTCCAAACTTTTGGCCTGTACTGTATATATATATATATATATATATATATATATATGTTTGCAAATTCTAAAAAATGTCATGATATTGACGAAAAACAACTGTCATAGTTCAAAATTGTTCACAATCGAATCAAACCAGGGCTGGACTGGGACAAAAAAAAGGCCCTGGCATTTTTACTCAGACCGGCCCACCACAATCGGTCAGACACAACCAACTAGTACACCATCCTTGCGGTCCCTGTAGATATGCATATCCACTGTTCCATTCCAAAAACCCCTACAAAGCTGAGAACTAAGTGCCATGGACCAGTGTACCAGTGCAAGTGGACCAGTGTACTCACTCTCTCTTGACAGACTCCCTGGTGATCAAAGGTTCCTCCCTGTCTCTCTCCTCCACTGCTAACTCAACCTGGCTTGACTATACATAAGGACAGAGAGAGAGAGGATTACACTTATTTGGAAGAGTTATTAAAAGTACACTTAGTAAGGATCCATTTTGGTTATATAGTCCTGTATTCTTGAAGAGCAGGATTTCTAGATGGACAAAGTGCTCCATGTTATAAAAGCTAGTTAACCCTTTAGAACCCAATACAATGTCGATGTAGAATACTGCTATTTCTAAAAAGAAATGTTTTTGTTTTTTTTTCCATTGAACCAGACAGCAGAAAAACTAGTTTACAATTGCAAGTATAGGCTACTTTGTTTTAAAGAGCACAAACCCCTCTTTAATATGACACCAAACAAGATTTACCTCTCATTGTTGAGATACTCCCCTTAAAAAAAAAAAGAAAACCAACCTATACTACCAAATTACTCACACAAAACGTCCTACAAATATATGATATTCATATTATTCACTCACCGTAAATATTGCATATTAATGATGTTGGAAATTCATTAGAAACATGAGCAAATATCTACTTCGTTGAATATACAGCTAAACAAAAATATACAGCTTTCAAAATGCAAGGTGGGTTTTAATCCCCAAATAGCATGTGTTACTCGTCGTGGGCGCTTTGACGCAGCCATTCTGAGTAATAATTAAAATAATCAAATGGCATCATTTAAGTTTTTCTAGAGAAGAGGCGTACGGCCATTATGGGTATTAAAGGGTTAACATTAGAATAGTCAGCCAAAGTTGCAATTGAATAAGTTAACTCTGCTAACCTATCTACAAAAACAATGCAAAATAGCTTATGCTGTGTTATTTGACTTTAGCTGACTGAGTGGCTAGTGCAGTGGGTGACAATCTGACAGACTATATAATGGCAACAACGATTAAGTTGTCTTATTATAATATTCATTAATTTAGGTAAATCATCATCTTCGTCGTGGCCCAACCAGGCCCACACACACACACACACTTTCCTCCTGCACCCACCCTGATTAACACTCCCTCCCTGTTAATCATGTAGCTAACATGCTTACCGTTTCAATTACACTCTCCATGTTTCTGCAAAATGTTGTCAGGTACTGTAGGCTTGGATACTGAAGCTACAGCACTAAACATGTCTGTTATTTTTGCACATGTTGAGGCATCAACCTCTAGCATTTTTATTTTTTTGGCCCGCAACTTCTCCGCACCCCCTTGCACTTTTGGTTCTCCTAAATCCACAGATTTCTGGCTCTGAGCCACTAACTGCATCTGACACAAGAAACAGAGGAGGAGGGGTGGAGCCTGTTAAGAGATGATTGGGCCAGCCCAGTGTCAGTATGAAAAATGAACCAATGGGCCACTGTCCCTGCTTTATGGGCCGGTCATTGGCCAATTAAAAAAAAAAATCATATTATATGGACCGGCCCCCAAGTGCGTCGGCCCACCGGGCATTTGCCCGGTATGCCAGATTACCAGTCCAGCCCTGAATCAAACCAAGACATAGTTTTGCCTGCATGCTTACTTGTGAATGTCTACTAAATACCCAATGTTGTATGGTAAAGAAGCTAGGGGCCGACGCCGTATAAAAGGTTTGAACATTTTTTCATTGAGTCAAAACAAACAGTTATTTTAGCCAACTACGAATGTACAGATATAGCAGTAGTTTGCTCATCTCCAAAAATGTTACGTACTAGCAAGCTATCGTCTCTGCTGTGCTAATAACCAGCTAAAGACGTTGCCCTGTTAGGGTACCACTAACTTACGTCAAACAAATATTATACTGGTGTGATATTTTTGTTATGTTGACATCCGTTTTTCTATAACAGTCATAGCACCATGTCATAGCAAGTTTGTAACTTAAATATTAATAACTAGCATTGCAAGTCTTAACTCTATATGTTTCTTCAAATTTGAAGGGGAGTTTTTAAACGCCAACAGATCTTTGCGTTGAGGTAGGCACTTGACACATTGAAAACGCCAGGAGTCATTCTTTGAACCTTTAAATTCAAATAACTTGCATAAATAAGGCCAGGGATGTCTCTCAGAATCAGAGCTGCAGGGCACAGGTTCAAGCTCAGTCGACGTTGTTGGCTCTTCGTCCATGTTTGATATTTTGTGTCCACCGTGTCTTTTTCTTCGATTTACATCAGTTTCGCTTGTGTTGTTTCAAAACGTGCGCTGAGCATGTGAGTTCTTTGACCAATCAGATCTCCGATCTGTTTCAACGTGCATTGGCCAGCAACGCCAAAACGTCAGTCGACCAAAATTTTTTTTATGCAAGATTCGGAAGGATGTAACGACACGCATTTTAATAATGTAGTGGAGTACAAAGTACAGATAATTGCTAAAAAAATCTACTTGAGTAAAAGTATAAGTATGCATTATTTTTTTTACTTAAGTAAAGTATAGATACGTAAAAATTTACTTAAGTACAGTAACGAAGTACAAATACTTTGTTACATTCCACCACTGCAAATAACATACATGCTGAAAAAAAAAAAACACTGTTCAGAGAACCAGCCATCGGAGAGGGTCCCTGACACTTGTAGATGCCTCCAGCCTCTTGCACCTAGATGCTAGCTCCTCCTCGGGAACTAGCACCAAGATGTTAGATCCTGCTACTGCCTCTAGGACCAAGATGCTAGCTCCGCTTTCGGAATCTATCACCGAGATAATTACATTTAGTCATTTAGCAGACGCTTTTATTCAAAGCAACTTACAAATGAGGAAAACAATTGAAGTAATTTTATTACATTACATTTAGCAGACGCTTTTATCCAAAGCGACTTACATTCACCAGTGTTACATTTACAGTTGACGCTTTCATTCAAAGCGACTTACATTAAGGTTCCATTTACCAGTGTTACAGCTGGAACACCAGTGGAGGCAAGGTGGGTTAGGCTTCTTGCCCAAGGACACAACGACAGTATGAATTGTGGGGAGAGCGGGAATCGAACCGCCTACCTTCAGATTGACGACCGCTCTACCTACTGAGCCACTGCCGCCCCAATTTTAACAACACAAGGTATATTCATTCACTACAACATTAGCAAAAGTAGATCTTTCCTATCAGAGCACTCTACGCAAATCCTAGTCCAGGCTCTTGTCTTGTCCAAACTGGATTATTGCAATGATCTACTGGCTGGACTCCCTGCCTGCACAACCAAACCTCTGCAGCTGATCCAGAATGCAGCTCCTCAAGATGCTTGATCCTCCTCTTGCCTCTAGCACCTAGATGCTAGCTAATCTACTTGCCACTAGCATTAAGAGATGCTAGCTTCTCTTTTTGAAACTTGCACCAAGATGTTACCTCCTCCTCCTGCATTTAGAATAGAGATGTTAGGTCCTCCTCTGTACTCTAGCACCTAGATGTTAGCTCCTCCTTCAGCATTTAGCATCTTGGTGCTGGAGGCCAGAGAGGAAGGTAGGTACTAGAAGATTCTAGCACCTAAATGTTAGTTCCTCCATTCAGCATCTAATAGCTAGATTCTAGCTCCCTTCCTGCATTTAGCATCAAGATGCAAGCTCCTACTTTGGCTTTTAGCATCTAGATGCTTGCTCCTCCTCCAACATTTAGCATCAAGATCCTAGCTCCTTTCCTGGTCTCTAGCACATAGCAGTTTGCTCCTCCACTGGCCTCTAGCATTTAGATGCTAAATCCACTTTCTGACTCTTGCACAAAGATGCTACCTTTTCCTCCTGCATGTAGCAGAGAGATGTTAGCTCCACCTCTGGCCCCTAGCACCTAAATGATAGCTTCTACTAGAGAATCTACCATCTGTATGCTAGAGGCCAGAGAGGGAGGTAGGTGCTAGATGCCTCCAGCACCTTGATGTTAGTTCCTTCTTCAGCATCTTGTACCGAGATGCTAGCTCCTCCTCCTGCATTTAGCTGAGAGATGTTGGCTCCTTTTCTGGCTTTCTGGCCTCTAGCATCTAATTTCTAGCTCCTCCTTCCAACATCTGGCACAAGATGACTCTAGCACCTCAATGTTAGTTTCTCCATTCAGCATCTAATAAGTAGATTCTAACTCCCCTTCCTGCATCTAGCATCAAGATGCACGCTCCTACTTCGGCCTCTAGCATCTAGATGCTAGCTCTTTTTGCAACATCTAGCACAAAGAGGCTAAGTCCTCTTCTGGCCTCTAGAACCTAGATGTTAGCTCCTCCACTTGCCTCTTACATTGAGATGATAGCTCCTCTTTCTGAATCTTGCACCAAGATGCTACCTTTTCCTTCTGCATGTAGCAGCTCCTCTTCCCTCTAGTACCTAAATGTTAGCTTCTACTAGAACATCTAGCATCTGTATGCTAGAGGCCAGAGAGGGAGGTAGGTGCAAGATGCCTCTAGCACCTTGATGTTAGTTCCTCCTCCATGATTTTAGCATCAAGATGCAGGAGGAGGAATTAACATTGCGGTGCTAGAGAACAGCCTGTTTGAAGAGGGAAGGAACGGTGCCAGTAGACAGGGACAAGTTTATAATGTTTAACATAATTTGCCCTACATAGGGCCAGAGTTCTTTAAGCTGTTTTGCTGGCAGGATATCCAGAAGGCACGTAGTTGCTTTACATGAAGAAACCACCTTTGTCAGCTCATCAAGGGATACAGGATCTAGGACTGAGAGACGAGAGGTCAGTGGATCCAAGTGAATGGGACCCAGAGCTGAGGAAGACAAAACCAAAATATTATCCCTGATATCTTCAATTTTATGTTTAAAGAAATCTAAAAAGTCTTGTGCACTAAAGGGAGAAGAGTCTTCAGTTGTTCTCGGTTGGATTAGTTTAGCAACTGTCCCAAATAGAAACCTGGGGTTATGCCTGTTTTCTCTGATTAGAGATGAGAAATAAGCCGTCTTTTCAGTGCTGAGGGCGTGCTTATAGGTGTTTACACACAAACACCACTTTTGAAAATTTAGATTAGTTTTTGACTTGCGCCATATGCGTTCAAAACTCCTGCAGGCCTGTTTTAAAGCCCGGGTTTCCTCGTTATACCATGGTGTAGGTCGTCTGGTTGGTCTGGGCTTTTTCCTGAGGGGTGCCACTGAGTCAGTGATGGCCGAGAGGGTTGCATGGACCTCCTTTGTGTAGGCTTCTATTGAGTTTCCAGGTGGAGTTAAATTAGGAAGAACATCTGTCAGCCGTGTGGCAAACATTTCCATTGCAGCCGCGCTAAAATTCCGTGTAGACACTACGCAATTTTCGGAATTTGAGGGGAGTCTGTAACTAATCTCAAATTCCACCAGTGAGTGATCTGAAACAGCAGATGAAAGAGAGGAGACAAAGAGATGGGAGACATCTATTCCCCGAGCCAAAACAAGATCCAGATGGTTATCACTAATGTGTGTGGGCTCATGAACAAACTGGTTGAAAGACAGGGTTGTAAGCAGTGATTGAAATGCTCTGGCCAGAGGATCACACTCCTTATTTAGATGAATATTAAAGTCACCAACTAGAAGGATGTTATCAGCGTGGGTTATTAAGTCCGAGAGGAAAACTCCAAACTCATCCAAGAAAGAAGAGTAGGGACCCGGAGGGCGATAGACTACAGCTAAATAAAATGGCTTCCTTTCATTAATTTGAGAAGGAATATGTTTGATAAGTAACACTTCAAATGAGTTAAATTTTGGCTGTGATGATGGACCTGTAAAGCAAAATGCAGCTTTATGAATGGCTGCAACACCACCACCCTGCTTCGACGTGCGTCCTACCTGTGCATATGCATAATCAGGGGGAGAGGCTTCATTTAGTGGCAGAAAAACATTGGGCCTAAGCCAAGTTTCACAAAGACAAAGTAAATCCAAGCAATGAGAAGTAATAAGATCATTAATTAAGAGTGCTTTGGAGGATAGAGACCGCACATTCAGGAGACCAATCTTTAGTCTTGACGTAGAGCCTGCATTTGAGGGCTGGTCAGTGGAGCGATAGTAACAGGAACAAGCTGTCGAGCTCTAATAGTTTTTCCGGGTTTAAAAGAATGCCTCTGAGTTATAATAACATGAGGACATGATGCTTTTGGGTCACTGACTCTGTGAGTTTTCAGATGTGTATGAGGACTAAATAAATTCACCCTATCCAATAAATTTGCGAAGTAGACATTGGATTGATACGGCCTAACCAGACAACTAAAAGCTGCAACATTATCCAGTTCCACACCCGCTCTATCATGACTAGCAGGTTCTCTAATTCCTGCGACCTGCTGAGATACCTTGTGTCAAATGCATTGAATGCACCTGTCTATATTACTAGACAAAATGGCAGCACCTTGTCCAGTAGGATGCAGGCCGTCTGCCCTCAGCAGGCCTGGGCGGCCCCAGAAAGAAGGCCAGTTATCCACGAAACCATAACCTTTCTGACTACAATGCCGGGCCAGCCACCGGTTCATGGAAACTAATCTGCTATACTGTTCATCACTACCCCCTCAGGGGGCCAGAGACAATTAATCGATGCCGACTCATCTTGTTCCCTAATTCAAAAGTCCTAGCTAGGCTATCTTTGGTTACCTCAGACTGCCTCATTCTCACATTATTGGTGCCGACATGAATAACTATCTGCTTGCATGTAGTGCGAGTATGTGTCCTGGGAAACTCTCCCTTCCTGTGTGATGTCAGCACCCTAAGGTTAGCCTCTATGTCGGAAGCCCTGGCCCCGGTAAACAGTGGACAATGGCTGGCGTCTCAAGTCTAACATTGCAGGTAATGGAGTCCCCTATCACCAGAGTATGATGCTCGCTCCGGCTGGCCGGCGCAGAGGGAACAGGCCGGTGATCTGCGCGGACAAGCGGACTTGAAAGCGCTGAAAACCGGTTCGCGGTCAGAGGGGGTGACCGCGGACAGGAGCGGACAACCGGAGACTTTCGCCTGCCTGAACCCCTTCGCGGACAGACCGGGAGAAAAGCAGGACTCTTTGCAACAGCTGCCGAAACAACTGAGCCACAACTGGAGCTATCACTAGCAGGACTACTATCAGACCTGCATCTGATACTATCCGGAAACCCTGACACATCTAAAGTAACCAAACCCTGTCTATGCTGATCTAGCTGCTCTAACTCACAAACACGTCTCTCTAATAGAGACAATCTGTCTAATAATACCGAACAAAATTGGCAATCCATTGCCCCAAACAAGACCAGAAAAGCTTAGCTAAGCTAGTGTAGGTAAAGCTAAGTCAAGCCAACTGTTCACAACTCACAATGCTAAATTCTAACACACAAACACACACAGCAGTACACCCACAAGTTACAGGGAAAACTCAGAACACACAACAAGACTAACCACCAGCAGAAAACAGTAACTAACACAACACTCGAGGTATGCTAAGCGCTAACTCAATTGCTAAAAACCTGCTAGCATGTAAGCTAGCGGGCTAGCTAGCACAAACAAAATGCCCTGTTCACAAAACGACAGCAACTCTAGAAATAACCTCTAGCAGAAATATAATCAGTAAAACAATGAATGAGGTGTGGTGCACAGTTAATGTGTTGACAGTGTTTAAGAAATAATAAATATGTAACTTTTGAGAAAATGCCAGGAGAGAGATTCGTCACTCGGATGCGTCCTTCGTTGGAGCTTGCACCTTGATGATAAATTCAAGAGGAGGGGCTAACATCTCTCTGCTAAATGAGGGATGGGGAGGCTAGCATCTAGCTAATAGACGCTGATTAGAGGAACTAACAACGAGGTGCTGGAGTCCTCTTGCACCTACCTCCCTCTTTGGCCTCTATCACCCAGATGCTAGATGCTAAATGAGGAGCTTACATCTAGGTGCTAGAGGCCAGAGGAGGATTTTACATCTCTCTGCTAAATACTGGAGGAGGTAGCATCTCAGTTGTAGATTCAGAAAGCGGAGCTAGAACCTTAATGTAAGTGGCTAGTGGAGGAGCTAGCAGCTTGTTGCTATAGGCCAGATGAGGATCTAGCATCATGGTGAAATATGCCGGAATAGGAGCCAGTGTTGCCAACTTAGCGACTTTGTCGCTATATTTAGCGAGTTTTCAGACCCCTCTAGCGACAAATTTTCAAAAAAGCGACTAGCGACAAATCTAGCGACTTTTTCTGGAGTTATTGGAGACTTTTGGAGACTTTCTGAAGTGAAAGCACACATCATTTTTACTCTAATCAATGAGCAGCGGGTGCTGCCCGGGCACCCCCATCCCAAAGCACTCATAGTCGGCCCAGTCTTCGCGCAGCAGCCCCTCCCAGCTGCAGTCAGAGCAGGAGTTGTTAACCCCTCCACGTCCAGACTGCAAAATGAATCGCGCATGTGCGGCAACTTAGCAAGCCGCCGCTGGTGGATCCCGCTCCGGCTTACATTCAGCACTCGAAAATGTAAAATGTTCTTTGTCGAAACAATGTATGGTTAAAAATGTTAATGCTTTACTGTGACATGTTGTAGGCTCCTAAGTGGACCATAAGGTTAAAAACTAAACTTAAGAAAAAAAAAAAAAAAAGAAAACAATCTTGTAAAAAAATAAAAATAAAAAAGAAATTACGGTTAAAAATGTTAATACTTTACTGTGACATGTTGTAGGCTCCTAAGTGGACCATAAGTATAAAAAAAAAAAAAAAAAATAATAAATAAATAAATTTTTTTTTAAAAGAAACTCCACCGGAGTGTCTCTTTTAGGTCACTTTTGCCGGTCCCAAGCCCGGATAAAGGAGGAGGGTTGAAATTGTGAAGTAATAAACAAAAACAAGAGTCGACAGAAAGTTTCATTTTAAATTTAAAGAATTTAGTTTGACCGTTTTGATTTCCATTGTTCTCGTGTGCTTATCACTTAATTGAAATGATAAATGAGAAGAGCATTATTGGGACAGTCGGCTATATCATAATAAAATACAGTAAAAGAGACCATGTGAGCACAAATTTGTCAAGAAAGCACAGAGAACGCAAGAAAGTATGCAATTTAGTATGATGACGCGATGACGTAATGACGTCACGAATATGCTAATTTACGCATGACGTCATCTAGCGACATTTAGCGGCTTTTTGGCCAGGCTTTAGCTACTTTCCTTTGAAAAGAGTTGGCAACACTGATAGGAGCTAGCATCTAGGTGCTAAAAGCCGGAAGCATCCACAAGCGTCAGGGACCCTCTCCGATGGCTGGGTCTCTGAACAGTGTTTCTTTTCGCATGTATGCTAATTTATTTATGTATATGTGTATGTATGTTTATGTATGTTGTATTGTGGGGGGACTGGTAGAGCAGTTGTCCAATAACTTATAAAATGGTGGTTTGAGCTCCGCTTTCCTTAGTTCTTGACGCTAGAAGCTGGAGTAGGCATCTAGGTGCTAAAGACTGCAAGAAGAGTTAGTATCTTTGTGCTAGATGCAGGGGGTGGAGCTAGCATTTACGTGCTAGATGCTAAAGGAGGAACTAACATCGACGTACTAGAGTCATCTTGCACCTACCCTCCTCTCTGCCTCTAGAACCCAGATGCTAGATGCTAAAGGAGGAGCTAACATCTAGGTGCTAGAGGCCGGAGGAAGATCTAACATCTGTCTGTCAAATGAAGGAGGAGGAGGTAGCATCTCGGTGCTAGAGTCCAGAGGAGGAGCTAACATCTCTCTGCCAAATGCAGGAGGAATAGGTAGCATCTCGGTGGTAGATTCAGAAAGTGGAGCTAGCACCTTGATGCTAGATGAAGAATAGGGAGCTAGCATCTAGGTACTAAATGCTAAAGGAAGAAGGCAAGGCAAGGCAAGGCAATTTTATTTATATAGCACAATTCACACACTGGGTAACTCAAAGTGCTTTACATTAGGAATAAAAGACAATTTACAAGATTTACTTGTACATCGAGGTGTTAGTTCTTCCCTTTCTGCCCTCTAGCACAGAGATTTTAGATGCTAAAGGAGGAGCTAACTTCTAGGTGAAGGAGGCCGTAGGAGGAGCTAACTTATTCTAGCTCCCCCTCTTGCATTTAGCACTGCGATGCTATCTGCCCTTCCTGCATCTAGCAGTGAGATGCTATCAGTTCCTGCGGCCTCTGGCACCGAGATGCCAGCTCCTCCTCCTGCATTTAGCTGAGAGATTGTGGCTCCTCCTCTGGCCTCAAGCACCCAGATGTTAGCTCCTACTTTGACATATAGCATGTGGGTGCTAGAGGCCAGAGAGGGAGGTAGGTGCTATATGATTCTAGAGTCTAAATGTTAGTTCCTCCATTCAGCATCTAGCAGCTAGATGCTAGCTCCCTCTCCAGCATTTAGCACCGAGTTTCTAGCTCCTTCTCCTGAATTTAGCATCAAGATGCTAGCTCCTACTTCAGCATTTAGCATCTAGATGTTAGCTCCTCTCCCGGCATCTAGCACCAAGATGCTAGATCCTCCTCTCGCCTCTAGCAACTAGATGATAGCTAATCCACCTGCCACTATCATTAAGCTTCTAGCTCCTCTTTCTAAATCTTGCACCAAGACACTACCTTCTCCTGCATTTAGCAGAAAAATATTAGCTCCTCCTCTGGCCTCTAGCACCTAGGTGTTAGCTCATCCTACAGCATCTGGCATATGTGTGCTAGATGCTAGAGGTACAGGATGCTAGCTCCCTCTCCTGCATCTATCACCAAGATGCTAGCTTTTCCTCCATAATTTAGCTTCAAGATGCTAGCTCCTACTTCAGCATTTAGCATCTGGGTTTTAGAGGCCATGGAGGAAGGGAGGTCCTCGAGGACTCTGGCAGCTCAATGTTAGTTCCTCCATTCAGCGTCTAGCAGATAGATGCTAGCTACCCCTCCTGCATTTAGCACCGAGATGCTACCTCCTCTAATGGCCACTAGCATTAAGATGCTAGCTCCTCTTTCTAAAACTTGCACCAAGATGCTACCTCCTTCTCCTGCATTTAGAAGAGAGATTAGCTACTCCTCTGTAGCTAACATCTTATCTTTCAAAACCCCACCCACAACCAACCCCACAAAACCCCCTCACAACCAACCCCACACAACCCCACCCACAACCAACCACACACACAAACCACTACCAACCACACACACACAAAACCCCAACCACACGCACACACACACACACACACAACCCCACACACACACAAGCCCACACACACACAACCCCACACACACACACAACCCCACACACAATCCCACCCACAACCAAAACCCCACCCACAAAACCACAACCTCACCCACAACCACAACCCCACCCACAACCCCACACAACCCCTCCCCACCCAACCACCCACAACCCCACTCCCACCCAACCACCCACAACCCACCACAACCCACCCACAACCAACCCACAACCAACCACAAAACCACAACCCCACACACACACAAAACCACAACCCCCACACATACACAAAACCACAACCCCACACACACACACAAACCACAACCCCACACACACACAACCCCCTCCCCCACACACAAACAAACCCCACACACACACACACAAACCCCACACACATACAAATCCCCTCACACACACACAAAACCTCCCACACACAACCCCACACACACACAATACCCCACGCACACACACACAGCCCCACACACACACACACACACACACACACACACACACACACACAACCCCACACACATACACACACACACACACACACACACACACACACACAACCCAGCACACAACCCCACACACACAATCCCACCCACAACCACAACCCCACCCACAAAACCACAACCTCAACCCTACCCACAAGCCCACACAACCCCACCCCCACCCTACCACCCACAATTCAGCACAACCAACCACAACCCACCCACAACCAACCACACAAAACCACAACCCCACACACTAAACCACAACCCGACACACACACACAAACCCACAATGCCCCACACACACACAAACCAAAACCCCACACACACACACACAAAACCACAACCCCACAAACACACACACAACCCCCCACACACACACACACAAACCCTTTACACACACACAAACCCCACACACAACCCCACACACACAACCCCACACACACACACAACCCCACCCATAAACACACACAACCCCCACACACACACAACCCCTTACCCACACACACACACACACACACACACATAACCCCACACAACCCCACCCACAACCAACCACACACACAAAACACACACACAAAACCACAACCAACCACACACACACACAAAACCACAACCAACCACACACAGAAAACCACAACCAACCAACCACACACACACAAAACCCCAACCACACACACACAAACCCCACACAAACACACACACACACACACAACCCCACACACACAATCCCACCCACAACCACAACCCCACCCACAAAACCACAACCTCACCCACAACCACAACCCTACCCACAAGCCCACACAACCCCACCCCCACCCAACCACCCACAATTCAGCACAACCAACCACAACCCACCCACAACCAACCACACAAAACCACAACCCGACACACACACACAAACAAACCCACAATGCCCCCACACACACACAAAACCAAAACCCACACACACACACAAAACCACAACCCCACACACACACACACAACCCCACACACACACACACACAAACCCTTACACACACACAAACCCCACACACACAACCCCACACACACACACACACAACCCCCACACACACACAACCCCACCCACGCACACACACACACACACACACACACACACACACACACACACACACACCACACACACACACACACACACACACACACACACACACAACCCCACACACACAAACAAAACCACAACCAACCAACCACACACACAAAACCACAACCAACCAACCACACACACACAAAACCCCACACAAACACACACACACACACACACACACAACCCCACATACACACTCACAACCCCACACACACACACAACCCCAACCCCACACACACAACCCCACACACACAACCCCACACACACAATCCCACCCACAACCACAACCCCACCCACAAAGCCACAACCTCACCCACAACCACAACCTCACCCACAACCCTACACAACCCCACCCCACCCAACCACCCACAACCCACTACAACCCACCCACAATCAACCACACAAAACCACAACCCCACACACACACAAAACCACAACCCGACACACACACACACACACAAAACCACAACCCCACACACACACAACCCCACACACACACAACACCACACACACACAAACCCCCACACACACAACCCCCACACACAAAACCCAACACACACAACCCCACACACACACACACACACACAACCCCACCCCCACACACAACCACCCACCCCAAGCCACACACACACACAACCACCCATCCCCACCCCAACCCACACACACACACACACAACCACACCCCAAACCACACACACAAACCACCCAACCCCACCCACACACAACCACCCACCCCAACCCCACACACAACCACCCACCCCAACCAACCCCACCCACAACAAACCCCACAGAACAAACCCCACACACAAAACCCCAACCAGCCCCACAACCCCAACACATACAACCCCACACACACACACACAAAACCCCACACACACAAAACCCCATACACACACAACCCCACACACACACACACACACACACACACCCACCCACAACCAACCACACAAACCACCCACCCCAACCCCCACACACAACCACCCACCCCAAACCACACACACACACAACCACCGTCCCCACCCCAACCCACACACACACACAACCACCCACCCCAAAACCACACACACACACAACCACCCAACCCCCACACACACAACCACCCACCCCCAACCCCACCCACACACACAACCACCCACCCCACCCCAATCACCCACACACAAAACCCCAACCAGCCCCACAACCCCAACACACACACAACCCCACACACACACAAAACCACACACAAAACCCCATACACACACAAACCCCCACACACACACAACCCCACACAACCACACCCACAACCAACCACACACACACAAAACCACACACACACAAAACCACAACCAACAACACACACACAAAACCACAACCAACCACACACACACACAAAACCACAACCAACCAACCACACACACACAAACCCCAACCACACACACACACACACACACAAAACCCCTCACACAGACCCACACACACACACACAACCCCACACACAAAACCCCACACAAACACACACACACACACAACCCCCACACACACAACCCCCACACACACACAACCCCCACACACAATCCCACACACAACCAACCACACAAAACCACAACCCCACACACACAAAACCACAACCCCACACACACACAAAACCACAACCCCACACACACACAAAACCACAACCCACACACACTCACAACCCCACACACACACACAAACCCCACACACACACACACAAACCCCACACAAACAAAAACCCCACACACAACCCCACACACACACACAACCCCACACTTACAAATACCACGCACACACACACAACCCCACACACACCCACACACACAACCCTGCACACAACCCCACACACACACAACCCACAAAACCACCCACAACCCACACACCCACCCACAACGCCACCCACACAAACAACCAGCTACCCCCCACACAACCCCACCCACCCCCACACACAACTATCACCCATCCCCACACACAACCCCACCCACCCCACTCCCACACACAACCACCCACCCCAAACCACACACACACACAACCACCCATCCTCCCCAACCCACACACACACAATCACCCACCCCAAACCACACACACAAAACCACCCAACCCCACCCACACACAACCACCCACCCAGAACCCCACCCACACACACACACCACCCACCCCAACCAACCCCACCCACAACCAACCCCCACACACAAAACCCCAACCAGCCCCACAACCCCAGCACACACACAAACCCCCCACACACACACCCCACAAAGCCACAACCTCACCCACAACCACAACCCCACCCAACCACCCACAACCCACCACAACCCACCCACAACCAATCACACAAAACCACAACCCCACACACACACACAAAAACACAACCCGACACACACACAAAACCACAACCCCAACACACACACAAAACCACAACCCCACACACACACACACCCTCCACACACACACACAACCCACACACACACACAAACCCCACACACACACGTTCACAAAAACCCCACACACACAAACCCCAAACACACAACCCCACACACACAAACACACACACAACCCCCACACACAACCCCACGCACACACACACAACCCCACACACACCCACACATACACAACCCGCACACAACCCCACACACACACACAACCCCACACAACCACCCACAACCCCACACAACCACCCACAACTCCCACCCACTCAAACAACCAGCCACCCCACACACACAACCACCACCCACCTCACACACAACTACCCACCACACCACCACACACACACACAGCCACACACCACACAACCACCACCCACCCCCAACCCCACACACAACCACCCACCCCAAACCACACACACACACACACACACACACACACACACACACACACACACACACACACACACAACCCCACACACACAACCACACCACACACCCACCCCACAACCCCACACACACACACAACCAGCACACAACCCCACACACACAACCCCACACACCCCCACCACAACACACACAACCCCACACACACAACCCCACACAACCACCCACAACCACCCACACACAACCACCACCCACCACACAACCACCACCCACCCCACACACAACTACCACACACACACAACACCCACCCACACAACCACACACACACACACAACCCCACCCCCAAACCACACACACAACCACCATCCCCACCCCACACACACACACACAACACACACACACACACACACACACACACACACACACCACCCAACACTACACACACACCACCACCCCAACCCACACACACACCCACCCAACCAACCCCACCCACAACCAACCCCACACACAAAACCCCAACCAGCCCCACCCCCAACACATACACAAACCCCACACACACACACAAACCCCACACACAAAACCCCATACACACACAAACCCCACACACACACACACCCCACACACACAATCCACCCACAACCCCACCCACAAAACCATAACCTCACCCACAACCATAACCCCACCCACAAGCCCACACAACCCCACCCCACCCAACCACCAACTCACCACAACCCACCACAACCAACCACAACCCACCCACAACAAACCACACAAAACCACAACCCCACACACACAAAACCACAACCACACACACACACACACACACACACATACAAAACACACCCCACACACACACAAACAACCCCACACACACACAAACCCCACACACAAACCCCACACACACACACACCCCACACACACACACACACACACACACACACACACACACACACACAACCCCACACACACACCCCACACAACCACCCACAACCCCACACAACCACCCACAACCCCACCCACACAAACAACCAGCCACCCCACACACAAAACCCCACACACACAACCCCACACACACAACCTCACACACACACACAACCCCACACACACACCCGCACACAACCCCACACACACAACCCACACAACCACACAACCCCACACCACCACAACTCCCACCCACTCAAACAACCAGCCACCCCACACACACCACCACCCACCCTCACACACAACTACCACCCACCCCACACACAACTATCAGCCACCCCACACAACCACCACCACACCCCAACCCCCACCCCACACACAATCACCCACCCCCAAACCACACACAACCACCCAACCCCACACACACACACACACAACCCCACACACACACCCACAACCCCCTGTGTGTGTGCCGGCACGAGAGATCAGAACAATGAAAGGATGACATTGAATGCTATTTCAGTCAGGACCACTTGAGTCAAAAAATACCATAGACAATCTTTTGTCAATTTTTTGTATAGCTTTTATTTGCATGATTGTTAAAGTTACATTTGGCGGTATGGCTCTGTTCTAAGTTACCCATACTTTTCATGAGCTCCATGAAAGCTAGTCAGGTAACAGCAGCAGCTTCTGGGGACAATTTCCCATTTAAAACTGGGAGAGCAGCAAATAAAATTCCCCCATTGAGAACAGAGCATGCATCAATGAAAACAGTATGACATTGATTAAGTTAAACAAAGTTAAGGCGGCAATACGGGGAGGAGGTGGGTTGCAAGCAATGCAGTGGAAGCAGCCAAGTAGCAGACTGAAATTGCTGGCGGCAGTAGCTCAGTGGTAGAGCAGTCGTCTTTCAACCGGAAGGTAGTGGGTTCGATTCCCGCTCTCCCCACAATTCATACTATCGTTGTGTCCTTGGGCAAGACACTTAACCCACCTTGCCTCGTATGAATGTGTAAGAATGTTGAGTGAATGTATGTGGTGATGGTCGGAGAGGCCGTAGGCGCAAAATAGCTGCCACGTCTCTGTCAGCCGGCCCCAGGGCAACTGTGGCTACAGTTGTAGCTTACCATCACCAGTATGACTGTGTATGAATGAATAATGTACAGACTGTAAGTGCTTTGAGTCCCTTGGTCCCTCGGGAGAAAAGCGCAATATAAATCCAATCCATTATTAAATAGGGCGCCCTGTTTGAACGGACCAATTGAGTGCTTTAGCGATCAGATCAGCTCAGGCCCGGATTGGCTAATCGGGAGCACCGGGAAAATTCGGTGGGCGATCGCTTTGTTTGGCCGCGAGGGCCGTTGTTGTCATGGGACTGGGTTGAAATATATTTTTTTTATTTATTATTATTATTACTTTACCGCAGCCGCACTCTTTTTATTTATTATTTTTTCCGCAGTTCCACTCTTTTATTTAATATTTTCTCGCAGAGTGCAGAGACAATGATGACGTTTTGACTCCCTGGCCCCGCCCCCTGACACGGCCCTTTGCAAGAAACTGACGCGGCCAAATGTTCAAAGCTGAGCACATATTTTCTCAACAAAACAAACGGAGACGACGAGGCGGGTAAGTAAGCTAACGTAGGTAGTTAGGAGCAGTGCAAGATGCTAGCGACCGTGCAAAACAACGTCGTATGTAAACTAGTGATGAGTCGTTCATGAATGATTCGTTCTTTTTGAACGAGTCTTTAATATGACTCGGGAACAACTAGTCATCTCAGAGAGCGAGTCGTTCATTTTTGTGTAGACCCGCGCATGCGCATTGCATCACATCTCATACAGGAAACAGAAAAGAGTCATTCATCTCCCGAGTCGTTCGTTTCGTTCGTTCGTTCGTTCACCAAGTCCCATCCCAGCCCCATAGAGAAAGAGTATGCAGTTACCGGAAACAGAAAGGAACTGTTCATCTCCCGAGTCGTTCGTTCGTTCGTTCACCAAGTCCCTTCCCCATAGAGAAAGAGTATGCAGTTACGGAAACAGAAAGGAACTGTTCATCTCAGTCGCTCGCTCACCAAGTCCCAGCCCCAGGGACTGGGACGAACGAGCAACGCAACGAACGAAACGAACGACTCGGAGATGAATGACTCCTTTCTGTTTCCGGACGGACGGATGTATTAGCTACAGCTACATGAGGCTGTCACGGCCCAGACCAGACATGTTGACGGAATTAATGCTAAGCTAAATATGAAGTGACAAAGGAAAAAAACTATTTGGATTAAGAGGTGAGTTGAACTCTCTGCCCGAAGTAAGCTGCAATGAATTTATAATTTATTTTTCAAAGTTTGGCCATGAATGCATTAGCTTATAGTTATTATAGTTTTTATTCCAAAAGTACTAAATGTATTAAAAATTGTAATATGCAACATTTTAATTAGATTCTGCTGAAATGAACGAAATGAACGAAATGACTTGAAAAAAGATTCGTTCATTTTGCTGAACGAGACTTAAAGAACTGATTCAGTAAAATGAACTGAACTTCCCATCACTAATGTAAACCACCGTTCATGTATCAAAGTTTTTCTTGTAGCTCTTCAGCAGCAGCCGCCTCTAGTACCATTTGCTGCCAACAGTGAACAGCGAAGCCCAGAAACGTCCCCAAGCACCAGCATACCTGCCAACATGTACGCATTTTTCGTACTCGGCACGCATTTTGACTCATACGTACGCTTGTACGATTTGCTGCTCTCTAGGTACGCATTTTGTTGCTTCTCGCATTTCACCGATTTCATTAACTATGCAATCTATTTTTACGCTGATTCTGCCGCTGATCCACAGTGTGTAAGTCAAAAGGAAGTCAAAGTAAGTGCAGTGAAAAGCGTTCGGCCAATCAGAGCGCTGCATGTTAACCCGCCACCACCTGCCCCTCCTATCCACAAGCTTCGCTCAATTACATTCAGCCACGGTGCCTCTCAAGCAAGCCAGAGCAGGATAACCCTAGGCTCATGCCATGACTGAACCGCCTCAAAAAGGTTAGAAAACGACTTTTAGACCACTATCGTGAGAGATGGCCTTGCCTCCAGATGTCCAGGCTACCTCATCACGCGTTCTGCACCGTCCTGCAAGACGGACGTCGACATTAGTCACCAAGGGGCAACAGGTAACGAACTCAGTTACACACAAACTCTCCACATCCTCAGAAACATAATTATATTAAAAATAAAAGGATGATGAGAAATAAACGCTTCATAGTGTCAATAGGCTAGCTTATCAAACCGGGCATCCTTCCAATTAGTTGGGGATATTAGTAATTGAATTTATGAACATTAAAAATGACATTGACATCCTAACAAGCAGTCTAGCTGTGACGACCTCAGTTCAGTTCACGCGTTCATAATTATTATACAATCTATGGTTCATGTAGGCTACGCTAACATGTAAGGGTAGCGCTGCCAATAACGCACCTAAAAGCTGTCACAAATAACCGTCTCATAGGTTTTTCACGGGTGTTTGTGCAACGGTGGGCTGTCAGGTCCTCGCGCTGGGGTAGTAGTACTCATAAAATTTCTTCAAGGTTGGCAGGTATGCACCAGTCATGAGCCCAACACACCAGAATGGGCAGGTAGGATTGTCATTCAGAAGAAATGATTGTAATGAAGAGCCCTGCTCAATGAAAATCATTTTCACAGTTCAAATATCTAAATATTCTTAATTCAAGATACATTTACAAGTGAAATGTCATGAGAAATTATGTCTTGTTTTCTGGAGAAAAAAACAACAACTAAAAATTAAGTGATTTTTTTGTTGTTGCTTAAAAGCTAAAACTGAAACAATTATTTTTCTTACCTCATTGGACTGGAAACAAGACAAAAATACTGTAGAAAACAATGTGCCTATTGCAGACTTATATTCTTAGGTTTTCATTTTATTATTTTAATATATGGTAAATGGCATGCATTTATATAGCGCTTTTTTGCACCCATCTCGGGCACCCAAAGCGCTTTATATAGTCAGTCGGGAACTAAAGTGGGCCGGTCTAAGGCATGAAACTCCAGGGCTGAAAATGAGTCCCAATCCGGCCCTGGATCAGCTGTTAGATCTGGGTATCAGCTGACAGCAGAGTTTGACTACGTGGCCTGCCTGAACTGACGCTGAAACGCTATATTTATAGACCTAGGAAGAGGTAAGTTTGAAAATTAACGTTGCATAAGTGTTTTGTGAACAGATGTATGGCACTCGGTATTCAGTTCATGTCAGTAGTAGGTTGTCGTGGCTTCACCCATCTTATGTCCATTGTATTCGTGTGATATGCTGCCCAGGTCCTCCTCCTGAACTTCACATAACATAACAGGTCTAATAACTGCTATAACGGTTGTAATAATTATAAACAACAAAGAATACGAGAATGAAAAAAAAACACTATTCAGACTTTGACGGTAGTGCGAGCAAAGATGACAGAGAAACAAGTAACTTAATAATAACCACAGTTGTTTGGTGCATTTACAGCCATCATATTTTACAGCAATTGTGTGCAGGTGTGCCCACAACTACACACTAATTATAGCTCTCACCTGAGGCAAGCTGTCTACCTGTGTGTTTTTTTTTCCCCTTCTTACCTCCCATATAATGATACAGCCATCCATTATTCAGCCCGCTGTAAATGTAATGATATCAATTTAGCCATGGGCACCTCAAATTGATTTCCATTTTAATCGCCACTCGATGGGGAGACAGTGATGCGAGTGTGCGCCAGTGTTTGGGCCAAAAAGTTCCCAATTGTGATGATTCATGCCAGGTAATATGGCATTTAGAAGATAAATACACTTGGTTTCAAATTGGAAAACAAAGCAAGGCAGCCAAACCCGTGAAATGATCTGGCAAGATTCTTTCTAGAAGTTATATTTCAGAGACAGAGAAAACATTCTATTCACAGTTCTATTAAAAAGAAGACAACGACTCAAACCAAGTTGTTCCTGAAATCAGTTGGTACAAATGTTGACATACTGAAATTGAAGATTAAAACACAGTCACGGAATCAGAAAACCAAAGTTCCCAATGTGGGAAGACATTGTTTGCTAAAGTCGTTACTTATTGCATAAGCTGCAACATTCAACAAATAGCTTTATGGAAAGCCAGACTTGCTAAGCTCCATCCATTCTTGCACAGAGATAGAAATAAAATCTATGAAGACATGTTAGATCTGTTTTTTATCAATATATCACTGTGTATTTTGTGTCTCCCCCAAACCCATCACACCCTATCACTACTTGTCGCACTAACAATGTGTCTTTGTTGCCATGGTGACTGATATACACCAGAGTGGCACGGATGAAGAGGGAAACAAAAAGATGAAACGACACAGGAGTCAGAGGGGAGCACTTTGACGACATCAAATACAGTCGTACATGTGGACTTTTATGTTATAAAACTTTGAGCATTGGCAGGTAACAAACAAGATACAGACATTTAGAGCAAGCTTATGTAACTATTACCTTAAAATAGATAGCCTTAAAGTCATTAGAATGCTTTTTTGACTTGAAACAAGGCCACCTCCAGCTCAGTGTCCAGTTCCTTTGGGTTTCTTCTCATGTTTGCAGTATAACGTCAAAACCATATTTAAATTTAGAGATAACATCAGATTCTAATACATGCCCTCTCCACTTTAAGTCAGCTACTGTTTTCTCTTCATGCCAGTGATGTAAACAAAAGCACACATTTCTGACAGTTGGCAATAGAGTAACATTATGTTACCCCAGAATTTCTTCCGCATAGTGATCATTCCTGCTTTTGTTTGATTAAAAATGTAAACCTGGACAAATTCCCCACCATAAAATACTTAGACATTACATTAAACCAAAGTTTAGCGCTAATCTCAAATTTTTAGCTCTTAGATTAGTTTTAGACCAATACAATGTGGGAATGTATTGCCAATTGTTTAAATAATACCTTGATAAAAACCCATTACTATTTTTTTTACATATTACCACAATTTTGGTCAAAGTACATTGCATCCATGTTTGAACAGCCCTGTGAAGTTGACAGCACGTTCATGCACAGATTTAGGCCACTTTGCATGCTTCTCACAATACAAAAAAAAAAAACATCATTCTCTCTAATTTTTGTCTTTTAAAAACGATAGTTGTTTTGCCTTCTTGTGATTTTATAAGTGGATCAACTAGTTTCTGCCTCTAACAGCCTTCGTGACCATATCATCACGTCGACCAGATTGCCACACAATCTTCTTTTGTAGAAGCCAATTTTTGTGGCTTTGCTTTTGCTTATTTGCCAGTTCCCATCAGTATCCCATATGAATAATAAATCTATTAATACCATTCTAAAACAAGGTTGTACTTTAAAAATGAGAGTTTATGCCAGTAACACTAAAGTTCAAAAAGTGACTGCGTTAACCTGCGTTAAGTGCGTTGAGTACCACGGTTGTGAGCCTTTAACCCCATTTCAATCATATTTGGGATATAATGTTTACATGCACTCAGAATAAAAACAGTTATTCAGATCCATTCATATTAGTTAATCTGACACAAATCAGAGAAATCTTAGTGCTGTTGAAAGGCAAAGTTGCGCACAGACAAGAAATAGTCAACAGCCCTGGTGTTTTACTCGAGTGAGCTGTCGCTGTCATGATGCAGGCCAAAGAAATTTCTATAGTGAAGCAATAGTTATATGAGCTCAGTAGAGATAGCAGCACAATAACCAGTTGTGTTACGCATTGAACAAAATATACTGAATATTTTGTTAAAATATTGCTCGCTTAATTACAGTTACTTTTCTAATTGTACAAAGGTTACCAGATGTTCCATGTTTGTTGTAGTGAATCTCTTGACTGACATCCTGTGTTTACATGCACTCAAGTATGTATTTCAGTTATGAGAAACCTGGCTAAGCAACTTGGAACACTCCAAAAGAAAACTGGACATTGTGGTATAATGTCAGTGTTGTGCCTGAACGCGTTCATTGAACGATAGTTCATGAACTCGTTCATATTTTGGGCGAACGTGAACTGAACGTGCTGTATTACTGCCTGATGAACGTTACTGTGAACTCGTTCATTCTGGTGTCTGTGAACGGCACGTTCTATCAGGTTAACTTCGTTCAATAGAGTGCCAGATTTCTATAGAGCCTTCCAGGCGAAAACTCGGCTAAAACACACCGCAAACCAGCCGCAAACGGGTCTTAATATGTAGCGGAAAAACACCAAACCTGGCAACACACCAGCCACCAGTGTCGCACCGCCGTCCGCCGCATGCTCATAAATAAAGCACGGAGGCGACAGCAGCATGTAGTAAGGCGTATGATCATTTAAATTCATTCATGTAACTTGTTTGTTGAACCTGCCTGGTCTATTTTTCCAGGATTCCAATATTCTGTTTTAGCATGTGGACAATGGAAAATTATTAAAATTGAAAAACGTTTTACTGTCCTGTTTTTCTTTGAATAATTCCTCATTAAAAAAGACCATTCAAGCAGCACGTTTGTCCTCATGTTCTTGAGAATGTACTGTAGGGTTGAAACCTGCAGCTGCTACTAGTGTGGAGTGAATGGACAGCAACAAAGCATTAAAGCAACAATGTCCCCTCAATGCTAATGTAAACCCTGGTTGGATAAGGATTGAAAATTGGATATGAAAATTAAATATGATGCAAAGCTTCATTGTTAAAACAGATAAAATAATTGCTGTCTGTGATTCTACTGTATATGGGCTGTGGCAATAATTTTGAAAAATAATAGCTCGCAGCAACATATGGAAAAAAAGAACTATGAACTAGTTCATTTTTGTAACTGTGAACTTAGTTCAAAATTTTGAAGTTTGAACTGAACTGAACTAGTTCATTTTAAAATTTGTGAACTGAACTCTGAACTAGTTCTTGTAGAAAGTGAACTTTCCCAACACTGTATAATGTATATAATGTATCCTCAGTTGCTAAAGATGTGTTATTTTGCCATTCAACAGCACTAAGATTCCTATTTTGTAAGAATGTACTTGGGATACTATAATTTACCGTAATATGAATAACTGGGTTTCTCTGCGTGTGTCACGGTCGCTCAGGACTCTGATCAGTTGGCCGCGGCCTCTGCCTCCGGCTCCCCCGCCCCTACAGACTCGCAGATGAGAAACAGGTGTGCGGGAGCGCCGGCGGAGCAAGACCAGCTGAGCCGAGTTGGTAATCAACAGAGAATAAGAAGCACCGCAGCCTGCTCCTCGTTGCCAGATCGTAATACTAACTCCAGTCAGTTATACATCTAGCTTGCTATTGCCGTGTTGTTTATTGAATTACTTACCTGTGTCTTCGTTCGTCTTAGATCCGTCCAGTCCTGCCGTATGTCCTGTTCCTGTTCCGTCCTCGTCTGTTCCTGTACCTTCAAGTCTCGTCCTCGATCCAGTTCCAGTCCAGCCCCGGTTTTGTCCTGTGTCTTCTCGTTATCCCAGAAGAACTTGTCATACCTTTGTGCCTAAATAAATCTGTTATACTCCTTTACTTGTGTGCCTGCATTTGGGTTGTCTTGCCGGTCCGCAACAGTACGATCTGGCCAGAATGAACCCAGCAGAGCCGCACACTCTTCCGCAGACTGTCGCTGCTCAGACCGCGCTTCTGGAGCAGCATGATGCTACTCTCCAGGCTCTCATGGCCCACATGAAGGACTTCTCGCAGAGCCTCTCCGTGCTGAGTGCCCAGTTGACTGCAGGGAACTCACCGCCGGCTACCAGCGCTCCAGCCGTCTCTACGCTGACTATGGAAGCCCCGCCTCCAGGTTACAAGGAAGCTTTTGTACCGCCACCTGCACCATACAGTGGAGATCTCGGCTCTTGTGGTGCCTTTTTAACCCAGTGCTCTTTGGTTTTTGAACTACAGTCACAGACTTATAAGAGTGATCGTCAAGAATTGCTTTTAATTGGGTGTCTAAGGGGTCAGGCTTTACAATGGGCCTCCGCTGTCTGGGAGAAGCAGGAGGCTTTGTGTTTCTGTTATTCCGCATTTATCAAGGAGATGAAATTAATTTTTGATCATCCTGTTCGAGGAGGAGGCTACTAAAAGACTGTTTTCCATTCGTCAGGGAATCGCAGTGTGGCAGAGTTTGCCGTTGAGTTTCGTTCATTAGCCGTGGAGAGCGGTTGGAATGAGGAAGCGCTTCACGGAGCTTTTTAAATGCGATTTCTGAGGAACTTAAGGACGAGATGGCGGCGAGCCTCCAACGAGTCTGAATGAACTCATTACCGGGGCTATTAGAATGGATAATCGCCTTCGGGGCGTAAGAGGAGAAGGCTGGCTTACAGGGTCAATGAGATCCTTCACTAATCCAGGTTCGGGATTCCCGGCATATCAGGGGTTTTCCCCAGCCTCCACGAGAGGACCGGGGTTGGTGGACACAGACGGGCGATGAAAGAGGCTCATTCAGTGCCAATACAGATTCGCTGGTCGTACACTGCAACCAGCCGCACCTGAACCCATGCAGTTGGGTCGGACCCATTTGACAGAGGAGGAGAGACTTCGTCGTGTCAAGACAGGTAGTTGTCTATATTGCGGAGGACTTGGACATTTTCGTGCCTCCTGCCCGCTCCTTCCGGGAAAAGGGTGGGCTCGGCGTAATGGGAGAAATACTGCTGAGCCAAGTCCGGTGCTCGCCTCCCACTTCTGTACGTATGGAAGGAACTATTATGTTAGCAGATCAGAACCAGACATTGGAAGTTCTGATCGATTCTGGAGCAGATGAGAGCCTTTTGGACCGTGGGGTGGCTAAGAGGTTGGGTATACAGACTATGCCTTTGGAGGTGCCTTTAAAAGTAAAGGCTTTGAACGGTGAGGTTTTGACCCAGATAGGTGAACAGACTATTCCAGTAAAACTCCTTCTGTCTGGTAATCACACAGAGACTATTAGGTTTTACATTTTTGATTGTGTTCACACACCTATAGTGTTGGGGTTACCCTGGCTGAAGATTCATAACCCTCACATTGACTGGGCCGCATACCAAGTGTTGTCTTGGAGTAAATATTGTCATTTACATTGTCTGCAGTCTGCTTTACCTCCTGTTCCTCTAGATGCACCTCGGCACCTGAACCTCCAGATCTGTCTTCAGTTCCACCAACCTACCATGATTTGTCAGCAGTGTTCTGTAAGCATCAAGCCTTGTCGCTGCCACCTCATAGACCATACGACTGCGCCATCGACCTCTTGGCCGGTGCTCCTCTGCCCAGCAGCCGTCTCTATACACTCGAGGCCAGAAAATGAGGCAATGGAGAAGTACATCCAGGAGTCGTTGGCAGCAGGGATAATACGACCCTCGTCCTCTCCGGTGGGTGCAGGTTTTTCTTTGTTGATAAGAAGGACAAGAGTCTGAGACCATGTATTGATTTTCGGGCCTGAACAAAATCACCATCAAGAATAAGTATCCACTTCCTTTGATCAGTTCAGTTTTACTCCTCTCTGTGGTTCTATGATATTCACCAAACTCGATCTCCGCAACGCATATCATTTGGTGCGTATTAGGGAGGGGATGAGTGGAAAACTGCTTTTAATACACCCTTAGGACATTTTGAATATCGGGTGATGCCTTTTGGACTTATGAATGCTCCTGGTATTTCAAAATTTGGTTAACGATGTACTACGAGACATGATTGGTCGGTTTGTGTTTGTGTATCTGGATGACATTTTGATCTTTTCTAAGGATTTGGAGGAACATCAGGGACATGTCAGGGGGGTTCTCCAGAGATTATTGGAGAATAAACTGTTCGTTAAGGCCGAGAAGTGCGAGTTCCACGCACCGTCTGTTACCTTTCTGGGATACATCATCGCTCAGGGACAGATCCAGATGGACCCAGAGAAACTTACGGCGATGCACGGGAGTGGCCTACCCGTCCAACCCGTAAGGAGGTTCAGCGATTCCTGGGGTTTGCGAACTTTTATAGAAATTTCATACGAAATTTCAGTAAGCTGGCAGAACCTTTGACGACGCTCACGTCTACCGCACAACCTTTTGCCTGGACACCGGAGGCAGAAGGAGCCTTTAATGTCCTAAAGCATCGTTTTACTTCTGCTCCGGTGCTCATACAGCCTAATCCAGAGTTACAGTTTGTGGTGGAGGTTGACGCTTCAGATACGGGAGTGGGAGCAGTACTGTCCCAGCGCTCTGCTACTGATCAAAAGCTTCACCCCTGTGCTTTTTTCTCTCATAAACTCTCTCCAGCAGAGCGGAACTATGACGTGGGGAACAGAGAGCTCCTGGCGGTTAAGTTGGCATTAGAAGAGTGGCGTCATTGGCTGGAGGGATCCATTCAACCTTGTGGTCTGGTCAGACCATAAGAATTTGACTTACATCCAGACGGCAAGGCGGCTGAACTCCCGACAGGCCAGGTGGGCACTATTCTTTGATCGGTTTAATTTTGTACTTACTTATCGCCCAGGTTCCAAGAATATTAAGCCAGACGCCTTATCCAGAGTCTTCACCACGGAACGGCAATCTACAGAAGAAGAGAGTATCCTGCCCCAGTCTCGCATCGTGGCTACACTTACCTGGGAGATAGAAGCTCGTGTCCGGCTTGCACAGCGTCAGCATCCTGATCCTGGTACTGGGCCACATAATGCCTTGTACGTGCCTAGTAGCGTTCGTTCGGAGGTATTGCACTGGGCCCATGGGACCCGCCTCACTTGCCATCCGGGGATTGGTCGCACCCTGGCTGTCCTGCGCAGTAGGTTTTGGTGGGACACTATGGACAAGGATACTAAAGAATACATTTCGGCATGTCCAGTTTGTGCTCAGAATAAGACACTTAATCGACCCCCAGCCGGTCTGCTACAACCACTACCGATTCCTAGCCGGCCATGGTCACATGTGGCAGTGGACTTTGTTACTGGGCTTCCGTCTTCTAAAGGACACACGGTGGTGTTGACAATTGTCGACCGGTTCTCAAGGCAGCTCATTTTGTACCCTTACCCAAGCTGCCGTCCGCTCGAGACGGCGGATCTTCTGGTAATGCATCTATTTCGGTTACACGGCCTTCCTTGGGACATCGTTTCAGACAGAGGTCCACAGTTTACCTCCCAGGTTTGGAAGGCGTTTTGTACGGCGTTGGACATCAAGGTTAGTCTCTCCTCTGGTTACCATCCACAGACCAATGGACAGACAGAGAGGGCAAATCAACAGATGGAAGTGGCACTGAGGTGCACGTCAGCTAATCCTGGTTGGAGTGTCCATCTGCCTTGGGTAGAGTATGCCCACAACACCCTGGTCAACGCCTCTCTAGGTATGTCTCCTTCCAATGTTGTTATGGTTATCAACCGCCTCTATTTGCAGAACAGGAACAAGAGCTGGCAGTACCTTCAGTACAAGAGCACCTGCGCCGGTGCCATCAGGTCTGGAGAAGGGCCCGGTCAGCTCTGACGCGCTTCTACCCAGTCACAGGTACAAGCTAACCGCCATCGCACCCTGCCCCTAGGTACTCTTCAGGGCAGAAGGTTTGGCTGTCATCCAGGGACCTGCCTTTGAGGGTGGAATCTTCTAAGTTGGCACCAAGGTTCATCGGGCCATTTGAAGTGGAGAAGGTCATCAACCCTGCGGCAGTTCGACTGAAGCTTCCTCGGTCTCTTAGGATTCACCCTACCTTCCATGTTTCCAGAATCAAACCGGTCAGTTCCAGCTCCTGATCCTCCCTGTCCTCCCCGCCTCCGCCCAGGATGATAGACGATCAGCCTGCATACACGGTGAGGAGGATTATGGATGTAGGCGCCGGGTCGGGGCGGCAGTTTTTAGTAGATTGGGAGGGTTATGGACCTGAGGAACGGTGTTGGGTTCCCCAGAGGAACATTCTCGATCCTTCCCTTATTCGAGAATTTTTTCATTGTCATCCGGAGAAGGGATAGGCCGCCAGGTGGCGTCCATAGAGGGGGTACTGTCACGGTCGCTCAGGACTCTGATCAGTTGGCCGCGGCCTCTGCCTCCGGCTCCCCCGCCCCTACAGACTCGCAGATGAGAAACAGGTGTGCGGGAGCGCCGGCGGAGCAAGACCAGCTGAGCCGAGTTGGTAATCAACAGAGAATAAGAAGCACCGCAGCCTGCTCCTCGTTGCCAGATCGTAATACTAACTCCAGTCAGTTATACATCTAGCTTGCTATTGCCGTGTTGTTTATTGAATTACTTACCTGTGTCTTCGTTCGTCTTAGATCCGTCCAGTCCTGCCGTATGTCCTGTTCCTGTTCCGTCCTCGTCTGTTCCTGTACCTTCAAGTCTCGTCCTCGATCCAGTTCCAGTCCAGCCCCGGTTTTGTCCTGTGTCTTCTCGTTATCCCAGAAGAACTTGTCATACCTTTGTGCCTAAATAAATCTGTTATACTCCTTTACTTGTGTGCCTGCATTTGGGTTGTCTTGCCGGTCCGCAACAGCGTGGATGTAAATGACATATTCCAAATATTGTCAGGCTCATAACCTGGATACTCAAGTAAACACACTCACTGCACACAACCAGTTTTTCAGCAGCAGTCAGAAACCAAGATCTGACCTATAAATTCCAGTTTCTTTCAAGGTTCTCCTGGAAGCATAAATGGGTTTCTCAAAACCGGGAAATGTGCTTATGAGAATTTCTGAAATTAGAAAAAAACAAGATACTTAATAATTCTAATCAAACCTGGGATACTGAACAAATATATATTTTTGGTTAAATTAGGCTAAATATTCATTCTGAGACAGAGTGGGTACAACATTTCTTCTTAAAGTTATTGTGTAAGAGTGCTGACAAAATACTATATTCGTACTGGGTTTTCCTTTGTCCATTTACATTTACCATTCTGGTGCTCATCCCTTGCTTTTGTCCTTGTCTGTCAGCACACCCTTGAAAAAAAACACATTCTATTTAGCTTTCTTTGTACTCCCTCTTTTCAATTTTATATATTAGTCTGATATGAAATGCCAAAATGCCACTTCCCTCTTAAAAATGCCTCGTCTCGAAACGAGGTCGTACAAAATTGCTGTTATAAACAGTATTTTCTATTTTTGCTCCAAAAACAGAAAAAAAATCTTTGTCACATTGAAATTAATGGCATTTACAAGGGGAGCCTCAGAGCAAGTTGTGATAATATTATGCATAAATTATTGGCACGGAAAATATGAGTGACAGAATAAACTGGTAGATAAAGGAACAGACATTAGACACAGAGATCTGCTGGGAGCTTTTAAAGACAAAAGGCTGATGGGAAGGTGTGACTGGGGTGCAGATGACACTCTTCGTTCAGATTAGTACCAAGTGACGGGGCAAAACACTCATTGATCTTCAGAGAGCACCCCGACAGTCGTTTTACATTATAGCCCATGACTTTAATTAATAAACGCTATTAAAATACATCTGTCGACAGCTGCCTCTGAGCTTCAGGTGGCATCACTGGGGCAATCATCGTCAAGATCATTGTCATTACTCACACTACGGGCCATCAGAAGTGTGTCATAAAAATGAAACGATGTCAAGATTTTGTTTTCCAGCAAAACACCCCTGTTTTATGGAAAAATATTGCAGCACAAAGTCAACAATACACATATTGAAATCATACTACCACTGAAATATCACAGATTTCAAAATGTTTGGAGATACAAGAGATACTTTTATTTTATTTTTGGACGTTTTAATCTAGAGCACTGACATGCTATGTTTTTCTAAAGCTCTTATAAGTTTGTAGAATATTCTCCAGTCGTGTGGTGTAAGAAACAATGGGTTAAATCGTAAAGGTAAAACATGTGTTAGAACATTTGAACAGTGTTATTGTTAGTACTGGAATTAAACAGTACATTGGATTTCAACCTTGACTAAAAAGAAAAGTCACTGTAAAGGTACACAAAACATGCATATCTTGGAAAAAATACATTTGCATCTTTAAAACTCCTTTAACATAAACTCAGTGCTGGTTTTAGCACTAGATCGGTTTTGAATATGTTGCCTTTTCCTTTCTGTGAATTTTGCTGAACCAGATTATGTTCACAACCGGTTACATAGAACCAGCATTTCACAGCTGTACGTCACAGATGGAAGGCACTGATCAAATCCCAGCAGAGTTAAACATATTAATGGAACAGGTCCATAGTATGTAAAGAATGTTAACGCTACATGTAAACATAAATAGTTGAGGCAGAAAAACGTTATGGAGAAACTTAAAGAGCCTAGAAAAACAACATGATGCTATGGTTGGTTCAGGCTAGAGACCAACATACTAGGAACCAGAACCAGAACCTTACTTTCTGGTACAACAATTGCCCAGAGTGAACAAACTGCACTTTCACTTTCCTTATTTAAAAACACAATCTTGCATGAAGGCTTAGGACACAGCAGAATGAAACACAACAGGTCTTTGAATTGGCAAAATCCGTTACAATAAAATGTTTAATAACTTCAACTAATTAGTCATAAAGATTAGTGTGAGCCAAATGAACAGAATAGTGGATCAATTATTCCATGTTTGCAATGTTTGTGAGACATAAGAAAACATTTGTGTATGCAGCCCAACACACTCCTGCAGCAGATTGTGGATAATAAACTAAAAGATGGCCACACATCTTACCACATCACATCAAAATCATACTACGGCCCACCCACGCCATTACACACAAACATAAACATTCCTTACAAATCTAATCAAATCACAAACAGCCGCCACGCACCCGAGGAAGAGCAATGTGCCAATTGGCCGGCCCATCCAGGCGGAAAAGGATTTAAATATCACTGGAAATGGGGCCAGTGTGATTGCATCACTTCCGGTTCAGCAGAGCCCATCAAATGCCTCTGGTGGCAAAGTAATTCAATACTCCGGTTATGCATAATGCCGCAATTTACTCGGCATATGTAATCACCAGCAAGATGGAAATCAAGCTCAGGCGGCGGTGTTGTGCACAGTGCTTATACGCTCTTATTCTAAATACATTCCGCCCTTGAGCGTTAGGAGTGTCGTCAAGTGTCAGGCGAATAACAAATGCAGAAATGTGTGAATCGACCTTAGCACTCCCAAATTAAACCGAGCTTTAAAATACAAGAGCAAACATATGACAGCTGTCTCCATTAGCTGTGAGAAGGAAAAGTCAAAAGAACAGTATTAGGGGAATGAATACTTACTCATTATCTACAATGAGAAGGCGGTGGAATCTCTGTTTATTTTGGGTTTTACTCCTTTTTGCAACATCTAACAATGGAAAAAAATGGACTGACGCCTCTAGCTCCATCGTACATTACATTCCCCCACACAAAATGACACATACATGATTCATTTGCACACTTCACACACTGACGTGAGCGCAGGCTAATAACTGAGTCTTTCACTTTTAACACAAAGTCAAAGAAGCTGGCAGATTTTGATGTATGGTAGTGTTTGCAAAGCATTCTATTTAGATTGTGGATAAATGTTGCCAGGACAACAAACATGGACATAATAAAGTATCAAAGGCATGGTGAAATAGCTTTAAACAAATTAAAAACACAGTATGAAGGATTTTCCTCAAAGCTGAGGAACAGGAAGTGTGAAAAGATATGTTTAGCTGATAGACAGTAGAATTAAAATGGATCATGGGATTAGCTCGGGCTGAAGTGAGGGTCAGAGGCTTGGAGATAGTTTATTGGAGAATCCCATTCCACATTTGCTTAAAGTATATACAGTATGTACATTTTCAGTACTACGCAGAGTAAGATAAGTTAGTTTGACTTTTCATTCCGCTAATGTGTTGTGCAGTTGAGTGCTGCTGAACAGTTGTTGCATGACTAGCTATCAACTTCTAACCTGACCACCTGAAACATACAGATTAACATATCAAACAGATGGCAACAACTCATTTGAAATTTTCTGTGTGGCTTTGCTGGACAACTATAAGTTGGGTCTTAAAAATGGGTCTTAAACAAAAATTGAAGTTTAAGACCCATTTTTAATTTATTTAAGTTTTAAGCTGACATTGCTTTAACTTTACTTAGCATGTCTTGTCCTAATTGCTTGTGTAGCCATTGAGCCCTTTTTGTTTTTTTACATTGATGAAAATTGGAGTGTTTAACATTCAGTCAATAGCAATGCATTGAATCTGTTGAATCTGAAATTCAACCAATAATTATCTCTGGGTATTCTAAATGTGTCTATTTTTGTGTAATTGAAGTTCTTGTAAGCATTCCTGCCTTCTTTTATGTGAGTCTGAATCCCTGTCAACACGGCAGGGTAATAGTTGTGTTGACTGTGCAGTTGGTGTATGATTTCATGCAAGCCTTGTGACTAAGTAACCTTGTTCCTATTGATTGTCTTGACTTTCATGGTGTGCTGGTTTGCTATCTTTCCTTTTTTACATTCCCGGTAAAGATCTGCATCAAAACAGGGATCCCTACAAGGCTGTTAGAAACGTATTTTCCAACTTTACAGATGTTAACATTCTTTCATGTTTATACTCATGCTTCAGAAAAAAAATATTATTTGATTTGTAAGGTTTTTGTACACTGAAGGTGTGATGTTATTTGCACTGATAGCAGATGCTGTTAGTTTGTGCTTTTAGTGTTTTTGCTATGAAGTCTATTCAAAGTAAATTAAATATCAAAAGGGTTTGGGTTAGGTCACAGGGGACCCGGGAACTCCACCACTAACCCAAGAGTGAACCTACAAAGAAGAAGTAAAGGCAGAAATCCACTTAAACACACACAACATTTAAACTGGAAAAAAAATTGTCATTTTCAGTGGAAAGAAATGCAGTGTAATGCAATATGCAGAGTACATTGGTAATGAAAACTGTACACACTGTGTCCTTGGGGTTGATTTATTAGAGGAAAGATGTTATATCAATGGACAGGGCACAACCCCATAATTTTTGGTTTTCAAACGAAGCAAACCAATTTTTAGTCCGATATAAAGAGCCATTCAATGTAAAACAGACTTACAATTGCTGCACACCATCAGCCAGGTACCTTGATGTTCGCTTGTTCCCATTGAAACATTGGACACATCCATACATAGGACAATTTACTAAAACGTATGTCTCAGAAAAGGCAAGGCTTCTGACATGTGCCTGCTGCATAGTGGAGGTAGCCAAGATAATATCTCTTGCAGTTAAAATGGGGTCAGTGATTACAAAGTCTAATGTTAAATACAGATGTGCAGTGTGCAGACTTGAGTGACTGAAATGCACCACACTGTGATGGACTACAAAGAGCAGCCAGTGGACGTCTGAGATCAGTGAACTGTCTGCAGGACAGAACACCACAAAAAGTTATTTTTCCTGATTGCCATAAGACACAAGACAATCAATCAGTCTGTGGAAGATGATGTCTGTCCTGACAATTTAATTTGGGGATTAATGAAGCTGAATTGAAAACCAGAGAAGCTAGAGTTTAGGGTTTGTTCACATATGTATTCACAGCAGTTTTTTTTACCATTCTACAGAGGAGCAGATTACAATCAAACAAAAATACAACCTTTGGGCTACAAGACTTAGGAAGGCTTCTTTACTCCTCAGCTAGGAAGATAGATGAATTTATGACACTATTTAAAAAAAAAACAAATACTAATATTGCCCTGTGTTTAAAAGATAAAAGAAATCAAAGAAATATGTTAAAACTATTGAAAGTGTATTAAAACTATTAGACAAGTAAGTCTATTATACAGTGTGATTCTGGCAATTGGTGCCTATTGTGGAATTGAAGCATATGCAAGAGGCTAGTCTGTGCAGTGTAATTTTATAAGACTATGACTATTTTATAGTAGACAGCCCAATACCAGAGAAACTTTAAAGTAGACTATTGTAAATGTAAGGTTACCGCCACATTTTTGTTGACGGCAAACTTGTGAGTCACTCAGAAAGGACAGATTACCATCACAGAACAATGATGACAAATCGAGAGTGATCAGTGAGAGTGGATAGAGGGGGATGAGAAATGAGGGTGTAGCGCCCGGAGAGGAGGCATGAGAGATGAGGAGCGCTGACACAGTGACAGAGCGGGTCAGGTGGAATAAAGCGTGGCAGATGAGAGGCAGGGATGTAGCGAGGAGGAGGGATTGATGGAGGGAAACGCAGAGGAGGGGAGAGTGTCCTCTTGGTAGAATAGTTCTGATTGAGGTCAGTTTTCCCAGCAGATGAGACTCCACTTTAATCACCCTCTGTCGGTCTCATCACCATGGAAGTGTCGGCCTCATCACAGCGAGAGGAGAGATGGCACTGGCACCCGGAGAAAGACGCACGGACCAGAAAGACATCAATTATGAGTAGAGCGATACATTCAATGTGAGACTGAATAAGAGAATAGAGCTGGCAGTGAGAGAATGCATCAGGTGAGAGATTTGATCCAGGAGTAGAAGAGAGTATGGTAAAACTTCAATGTTTGCCAAAATTTGACATGAAGAAGAAATGAAGAAAGAAGGAGTAAGTCATGTCTTGACAATATGGAAAATTAGGGGCAAAATAAGCTGTTAGGATTTATAGATCCCTTAGAGAGAATTATTCTCTGCATTTAACCCATCCATTATCCACTGGTGCTGGGGCAACCTAAAGGAAGCAGTGATTAGCAATTGAGAGTACCAAGGGAGCCGCTTCAGATATTGAGCCAGGGTCTTGGCCATTGATACTGACTGAACGATTAGTCAATGGTGTGTTTTTTCAAAGTTGGTGTGGGAAACCTGAGGAAACTCACAGGGAACATGCAAACTTCACACAGAAACTCAGGACCTTCTTGCTGTGAGACTATTGTTAGCACCTGACTTTTAACATCTGTCCTGGGACTTCAGAGGAAAAATAGCCTGTTGACTAAATCTGGCTTATTTACAGTTTTGTTTATCAATGTGCATTGTCCCTGAAATAAATGAATAAATGACATCGTTAGCAAGGTTCTTGCAGTACTCAGCATATTGAAGCAAACACAAGAAGACAAAAAAGTTGCACAAAACATTAAGGACAGCTAAGATGAATGCAATAAGCCATGAAACAAAAACAAAATCTACAAAAAATTAAATAAAATTACAAAAAAAGTACACTGTGTGTACACAGTAGTGCAAGCAATAGGTAGTGCAACAGAGTCCAGGTGTGTCAGGAACAAAGAGGCCACTGTGCTGCTAGACAACAAATTAACATAATAAGTTTCTTGAGCAAGGCATTTATTAAAAAAAAAGTTTGTATTAAAGTATGAAGTGCAGCTAAAATCTGGTGCAAATTTTCTCAGTTAAATAGCACTTAGATGTGACTCCCAACACTGAACATCATTAGGTCTGCAATTATATTGCACTATACAAATGTACTGTACTATATATTATAATATTGTATGTACATTTTATTCACAGTAACAAAATGAGATTTACATTATGATGCTGTTGAATTACATTGAATTTTGTAATGAATATGGCTACTGATATCAACTGCTGTAGTTCTTGTAGTGAATATAGTTTGCCTGATAAAGTGCTATACTGATGTGAAGGTGATTGCCATCTTTCTAAAAATGGAACAGTCTGAAGCAGTGGAAGAAAAGTGTTTTGTTCTTAACCTTTTGATTTACCACAGTGCTGGTAAATGTTAAGGTTTTATAGAAAAAACCTTACAGATTCATGGTAAACTGCCAGCGTGTGGGAAGTTTGTTGGTGCTGATGCCGGGATAAAAATAAGAACGACTTAAAGAGCAACAGATCAAAGGACGGAGAATAAAGAGATGAGACAATAGGATTCTGGTTTCAGCGTGAGGTCTTTCATTCATCTGCAGCTGGAATGACACCTGTGCAGCTTTGACTCCACGCTGCACACCGAGCTTTAACAGGAGCCACCAATATGCAGTAACAGTACACAGAAGTCTCACACAGTTTAGTTCATGGCTCCAAACATGTAGTTACGCTCACAATTGTCAAAAGTGCTATACTCCCGCTTCTGGGTGCCTTTATCTCTGCAAGCGATCATTTGAGAAGCACAATTGCGTATTTTATGTTCTAGAAAGTTTTGGAACACAAACTTAAGCTACAGGCTACAAAAACTAAGTGGTCTTTTTAACACCAGTGTTTATTTAAATGTTTTATTATTTAACAAGGATGATCTGAATGAGATTACAAATCTTTTTTTCAAGGGTGCCCTCGATGGTATTTTAAATGACACCGAGAGGTGATGGAAACTATTGATCATTTGAAAGCTTTGGTGAATGAAAGAATACGTTGTTCTGTTGAGATCTCTTATGGTTGTTGGTTTGGTGTTACTGTAATGTTCAGCAGGGTCACCAAACTATTAGAACGCAACTAAAATGTGCCATTGCACTGGTCAAAGGGAAGGTTTTGACATCAAAAGTGACAAATAGGATTATGTGGAAGTGTTTTTAAATGGTTCCAATCTTATCTGTTTGAAATTTTTTTTGTCAATAAACAACAACAACTGTAATGAACATAACCTGATCTGTGGTGTCCTTCCCCTGCAGTCCAGTTCTGTCCTACCGTCCACCGCTGGGTTCTCATTTTGTGGCCATGACATGGTGTACTACAAGGACTGACAACACCCAGCTCTATGTGGCCATATCTCCTGATGACACTGCACCTTTGGTCTCTCTTTTTAACTGTATTTTAGATATTAAAGCTTGAATGTCACAGAATTTTCTACAGCTCTACTAGGACAAAACAGAAGAACTCATTGGTTTCAAAGCTCAGAGAATGTGTTTTAGGATTAATTCAATGCAATGAAGTGAAAAACTGTGGTATGATTTTACACTCTGATTTTAATTTTAAAGCACAAGTACATAGCGCCACTAAGACTTTTTTTTTATCCTTTAACCATTTCTCTCTCTGAGAAACACTCATGCACGCCTTTAGAACCAACAGAATGGACTATTGTAATGCTCTCCTCTCTGGTCTTCCTAAAAACACTGTCCACCTTCTACAGCTAGGACAAAATGCACTCCATTTTAATTTAGTGAGTGAAATACAGTAAAACAAAGCCACCATTATTTTTAAAATGTTGTGTTTAAAGATTTTATGTGAAGCACCATGAGTTAATTGAGTTGTAATTAATGTGCTATATAAATAAAGTTTGATCTATTAATTGATGATTAGGAAGTCATTTCTAATGTTGTGACTGGCTCAATTCTCTAAGTTTGCTGAAACTTTAGACATAATTATCTCCACACTTGAAAGTCACTCTACGTGCATTACTGCGGCAGACCAGAGGATATCCAAACCAAAGACACCGTCTCGGTTGTGGAGAAGAGGTTGGAGAAGAGGATTACAGCCTGTCATTATTGGGCAGTGTCTATGGTTAAGATGAATGTGCTTCCTAGATTGTTATATCCATTACAAATTGTTCCTTTGTTTCTTGTCACAGCTTGAGCTGTGCTGTATTTGTTTGTCATTTGTGTTTTTATGTTTGGGTCATGTGTTCTTTTATATTAAAGTATTGTATTGTTGTATTCTTTTCCTTTGTGCTGTTCCCTTCAGAGGTCTTCACAGCGAATCATCTGCCTACCCCCTGCATCCTCTTCTCTCCCACTATTCTCTTCTCTCCCACTATCCTCTTCTCTCCCACTATCTTCTTCTCTTCCACTATCTTCTTGAAAACTGTCCTGATCCAATATTTGCTCAAACACAACATTAAAAGTAGACAGCGGTCCATGTCCAACACTGCTTGGTCTGTCTTGTTAAATCCCTTTCAGACTCCGGGAAACCTGCGTTTGCTGTAGGTCAGAGGTTCACTCTGTAAAAGAAAAAAAAGCAAAGGTATGTATTTTTTTTATATATTTTAGTTTAAAAGTCTGGCCCCCACAGCATTGTGAAGAAAAAAACTCTCCCTCGAGCAAATTTAGTTGATGACCCCTGCCATACAGCATTGCTGGTCCCACTACTGTCCTGTACACCTTTCCCTTTTCTCATAAACTACGTTCTATGTTCAAAAACATTAACATTTCATTAACATTAACATTTTCTGTGAACAATATTGGTATTTATATTTCCTCATGGAGAACCAGTAGAACAGAAGGTCTTCCCACCAAACTACAAGGAGGAGAAGGGGCACCTTCAGTTATGGAGACAGCCTGGTAAGAACTGTCTGACTTCTCACACACTTTCACAGATGAAGTGGACTACATCAGAAATCTTTTGGTCTTTTCTGAAAAATCATATCTATTACATTATAAACCACAGTAACTGAGTTTACAGAGGAATATCTTTGTAGATGTCACCTGTTTTTGTCAAATGGCCAGCATTAAATCTGACAAAAAGTGTTTATGGATATACAAACACATTTTACTGTCATTTGCATTTTGGTACTGCCAGTAATTTAAGTATGGTCTGTAACTTTTAACTGTACCAGTGTCCTTAACACCACTGATGTTCTGATGTTTTTGTCCTCAGTCCACGCAGGAGCGACTGGAGGAGATCGAGAGGAGGCAGAGCGTGCACATGACTGGGCTCAGTCAACAGGCCTTTGGTCTGTTGGTGTCACAGAGTGCACGCACCGAGGCTGTCCTGCAGAGGCTGGGGCTGAGGAGTCAGGACTCTCCTCCAACTTGCCCTTCAGCTGTTATCAGGAGGAGCTCAGGGAGCCCGGACAGTCAGACTCCTGAGGAGCTGAGGAGACTGTCTGGAGACTGGAGCAGGACTCCTGACAGTCTCAGGGCGGACAGTCAGACTCCTGATGAGCTGAGGAGACTGTCTGGAGACTGGAGCAGGACTCCTGACAGTCTCAGGGCGGACAGTCAGACTCCTGAGGAGCTGAGGAGACTGTCTGGAGACTGGAGCAGGACTCCTGACAGTCTCAGAGCGGACAGTCAGACACCTGAGGAGCTGAGGAGACTGGGTTGATGAACTCCTAGTCCCACTATCCCACCCCCTGCCCCGGAGAAAGGCATCCCGCATTCCCACATTAAAAACCAAAGGAGAAGGTCAGTTAACCTGTCACAGCAGATATTATTGGTTTATCTGGTGTATTGGGCGTCAAGTCTTTTATATTAACTATATAACTATATCAGAAGTTATTAACAGCAAAACTTCTTTGACACTTTGTAACACAGTTGTTGTTGATGTCCACAGTGAAGGTGGTGGCAGGATACAGGCTGCTCACAGCCTCCAACCAGAAGAGGGCTCTGCTGGAGACAAGCCAGTGCCTCCAACATGGCTGCCCTCACTGCGGTCAACCTTCAGGGGTCTCAGGCCCAAGTACCTCAGGCCCCTGTATTTCATACAGGAATACCTTGGACCCCCCCTCAGGCTCCTGTTCCTCGGGACCCTGTTGCTCAGGCTCCTGTCCCTCGGGCCCCTGTGGTCCAGGTTCATGTCCCTGTCTTTGAGGTACCTGTAGTTCCGACTCCACCCAAAGGCCCGGCACCAAGGACCCGAAGACTTCTTCCAGGGCTAAGACTGAGGCCTTCCTTTCAATCTGGTTTGTTCACTTCTTTTCATCATCTACTTATTTGTTGAACTGTTGCTTTACTCTAGTCTGTGCTTTATTATTTAATATAATCCCACTTTTACTATGCACCTACAGTATATATAAAATGTATGTAATATATTATTAATAGTGCTCACTGTAGGATACTGAACAGCTGATTTGTTGTGTATTTGTAACAGACAAACCAACAGAGAGGAGGCCCTACAGCCCTGTTGGAGAACAAGGCTGACTCTCAGCCTTATGACAACCTGCGTCTGGCAGAGCGCTTTGATTGGCTGCAGAAAGACGACTGGTAACGCTCTTTGAACTGTAGACATGGAGTAATCAGAATGTCAGATGAAAACTGTTTGTGGCTGTGTATTAAGACTGTGTTTTTCACACAAACAGGAAGAAGAAAATGTCTGCTCTGGACACTCTGCAGACACTCATCGTGCAGCACCAGGACACAGTCCTTACAAAACTTCATGAGGTCTGTCTGGTGCTGATAGAAGAGGTATGCTCTGTCTCTGAGCTTCTTTCAGAGCACATTTAAACAGTGTCCAGTTTTTAAGTGACTTTTTGTTTGTCCATTTCAGGTGAAGAACTTGCGCTCGTCTGTGGCTGTGCTGCTGTGGACACCATAGCCATGCTCTACCTCCACCTCCAGCAGATTATGGACCCTGAGATGGAGACAACGGCACGTGCCTTACTGCTGCGGCTGGCCCAGGGCAGGGAGACTTTCATTAAGGAGAAAGTCACCGTGGCCCTGGACGCCCTGGTCCAGAACTGCAGCTACAGGCGGGTTGTCACTGCGCTGCTCAACTCAACTCAACACATTTATCCCACATTCAGACTGTACTGTAGGACATGAAGATGGATCAGTTTGTAACCTCACTTTGTGCTTCGTCAGACACTGTGTTATTGGGGTGAGGGCCAGCACTGCTGAACATCTGGGCCAGCTGGTGGACAGCACCGGAACAGACGACCTCTTTGCCACCGGGAGACTCTTCAGCGAACGGCTGGTCGTTGCTGTTTCTCAGATGGCCGTGGATGCTGCCCCAGGAGTCAGGTAAGGTATCGAGTTGTTGCTGAAGATAATTTTTTGATTTATTTGTTGCTCTAAGATTGATCTAATTGTAAAATGTTTTGTGTATTTCACAGGCACAAGGGACTAAGGATCCTGAAGGAGCTTGCACAACACCAGGACTTCATTCAGATCTGGAACAACAATGTCCCTTTAAAAGACAGAGGCCCCTTAAACAATATTCTTAAAAATCTGAAGTAGATTTTAAAGACAGCACACCACACATCACTGTCAGAAAGCCTCAGATGATCTCCTTTGACTTTGTGAGACAGTGTCTGCTCGTCCTTTTGGTCTTTTAGTAAAGGATAAACAACTGCCAATACGACAAAAGCCTTAGCTAAGTTTATGTTTCTCAATCTGTCAAATCCAAGCCAAAACATGGGAAAGTGGACACATGAAGCAGAACTGTAGATTCAGACTCTGTTTGTGCTCCATGACAGGAACAGAGCTGGTGTTGTCATAGTGACCTTTGACAACAACAGCTCTATAAATGTTACATAGCATATTGAGAGTCTGATCCGTCATGTTGTGCTTTTGTGTCCACTTTTCCTTCTCTTTGACCGGCTTTGACAGTTTGAAAGCTTAAAAGAACTTGGCTGTAGCTATTGATCTTGTTGGCAGTTCGTCACCGTTTTAGACGTGGTTTATCTTTTACAAGAAGACCAGCTTTCGAATGTCTCAAAAAGTCTCAGTTACAAAGTAATCAGTGGAGATCAAGGAGTTTGTCAATGTTGCATGAGGCTTAGTGATGTGCAATAGCTCTAATTGCTTCTATTGTCTGGCTACAAATAAATGAATAAAACTCAAGATTATGTCACACCACTCATGGATTATTCCCAGAATTCTCCTGTTGGCAGGAAAGTTCTGGGAATAATACTGTTCATAAATGTTGTCATATGAACAGGAAATGTATCTGGTGAAATGGACATTGTGGCCATGCGACTCAGAAAATGGCCTGTGGTATACTCTCTTTACATTGACAGGGCCCCTGGTATCGTAAGATCATATGACTTTCAAAATCTGACAGATTTAGTACTTCAGAGTAATGTCAAATCCAGTTTCATAATAGGATCATCAGCCGTCAAAGCTCAGAACTGAACTTTCTACTTGGGTTCTAGTCTGAGCTGAGAACTACTTTAGCATTTGTGCCATGGTTTGACTGAGACTAATCTGTTTCTTTCTTCTCTTCTTTTCCTCTCTTCCTTCTGCAGGTGACTCCGGGCCACGTGTTTCCAACTGATCTCGAAGTGTGCTGTAAAAAGTTGGTATTATCAAATAAAGTATTCTTGATAAACCCAGATAAGCATTATGTTAATCCTGTATATGGTGATGTTTCATTCAACAGCCAATATCAGCAAATAAATGGTGTCTGATTGATATAAATTTTAAACATATGGTGTTAAAATGTATTCTCATGAAAGTGAACAGTCTTTGAGGTTTCTAATGTTCAGATGTGGAGCTGTAATATCCTGCAGTGTTCAGTTTGATCCCAACATGACATGTCCCCTTATGCTTGATAATATTTTAATACTGAGTTAAGTTGTAAATGTTGTCTTAAGTGGATAACAAGTCTGTTTATACTGAATATCACAACTAGCATAATAATGTGTTTTAACCAGTAATTAAATGTATATTCTAAACGTTTAACAAGCACTTTAACAATGGATTTACAATAATGATAATATTGCTAATCAATTTTACCATTCATATAATTCCTAAACCTATTTATTAAACACACATTTATTCATTCAAAAATAATTGAACCCTTATTTATATTAAATGTAAAATAACTACAAAAAATGTTTAAACCTGCAATGTGAAACTGACCAATGCACCAGTGAACTAGAGCCTTGTTTCCACTGGAGCTGTCCGGTGCAGGTCAGGTCAGTTAAGGTTCTTTTCTCTTCCACTTTGCGGACGCCTCCCCGAGTGTATGGTCAGGTTGGTAAAGAGCTAAACACTGCAGTCAATTGATTAAGCCAAAATAGAAAAATTTTAATATAAATTACACTTTGTTCTTGTGATAAATATCATGTTACAACAGAAAACATGATAAATGTTGTTGTACATTTATCCAAGCCACCGTTATTATCAACAGCTGTTTCTAGTTTTAAACACTGTCGGCGTTAGCTTAGTCACTTTGATAGGATACCTGGCTAAAGGATCACGATACTAATACTAGAATGATACTACAACATCAGCCTCAAACGTCTGCCTTTTGGATAATTTGTTGCCACCAGGCTTTGACATTAACAATGTTAATAAAGTGAAACTAACAGCAGCACAATGGCAGAGTGGTCACATCAAGAAGGTCCTGGGATCAAAACTGTGTGGAGTTTGCATGTGTTAAAATAATTGTTTGGTTCGGATCTCAAATGAGACGACGAAGACCATACATGGTAAATTTAGAAATGTAAGACCGGTTTTAATTACTGCAAGAATGAAACTAATCAGACAACATGCAACAATGGTTCATGGGGATTTGCTTAAAAAGTTTACAGCACATGAAGTTTGCTGTAACACTTAAATCATTGTTCAGTCATTATTCTCAAAGGTTTTCATTAACTAACTTCTGTTAACTAACTCAACTCCTGAACACAAAATAAAATAAAATAATAAACCACCTTGCTTTTGTTTTCTATCTTAAAAATCTATAAAGACTGCAAGACTGAATATTTGATGATTTGGTGAAATATGTGCAGGCTCAGAATTGTATTTATACTAGTTTAAATAAACAGTGGCACAACTTTCAAATAAGTTTCAGCAAATTAATCTCAAGTGTCTACTGGCTGCTCTGTGTTGCTCTATTGTGGAGGAGGGTCCATGTTGTTTAATATAGCATCCATCTTGCTACACAAGCCACTCCAACACTCACTAGCAACTTTTTCCACTAATGAGTCAGTCAGTCAGTCTCAGTTGACAGTTTACAATTTGTCGCCTTTACATTTTTTTCCCAGTTGATACAGTTTTGTTTACTAAACTGTATCAAAATAAATTGCCAATAATTATTTGACAAAATTATGCAGGTATGTAGTGCATACTCTAAAGTATTTAAAATTGGCTCTTGGAGTAAAACATAATAGACACAGTTCAACGTTAATCACATTTACTAAAGATACTGAATAAATCTTTATTTCCAAGCAACAAAGCCCTTTCTTCTTTGACTCTGCAGTGTGTCTGCATTCCTATGTGTGGGTAAGTGCTCCAGCTCAGTGATGGGTGGAACGGCAGATAACGCAGAATTCCCACAAGTCCCTTCCTCCTGGTGCCGATTATTGCTGGTTAGAGACATCTTGTTTTTGATGGTAGTACATGGCTCCCTGCAGCCCTTCACTGCGAAAGGATTAGCGTCGATAAGAGCTGCCAATAGGTCTTGGCAAAAATGGAAGTTGAGGTTTTATACGTGCTCTGTGGAACATTGGAGAGACTTTTTTTACATTTTAATAATGGTTTTATTTATTTATTATGTTCTTTCAGCCTTTATATTAAGAGATTGAAGTTAGTTTGGTTTATTATGAAGATAATGTGGAAAAATAAGTTTCTGAGAGCATTAATGGTTAGCGCCCTACATTTAAAATAAAAATGCATTCTCATCTTAACATGTTGTGATGTGTTGTCCATCTTGGCATATAATACAGGCACCAGGTTCTTTTATTGTTCTGTCAAGCACATGATTAGCTTTAGATATATACGTTTTAGAACCCAATTATGACAATGGGACCCAAGAGCTGATTGATTTCACTTTAAAATAGGAATGAATAAATAACCCAAACATGTTCGTTCGGTCTTCCACAAAAGTTAACTTTTCATTAAGTCAGACCAATGTTTGTAAGTGTTTTACCTTGACATGTTTCGACTGCTAAACTTTTTGCAGTCTTTCTCAGAAGAGTCACGTGACTTGTCTTGACAGCTGACAAGTTTTGTCATCCTATCATCCTACCTGAAGCGACGCCCCAGTAGTCTGACTTCCTTAAGACAGTGTCCCAGGTGTGTGACAGCAGATCGCCTCCTGAATCCACCGGCAGTGTTTGTTCTCCTCCATTGTTTTAATCCTCTATTAGATGGACTACAGGGGGCGTTATCCTACCACTTAAATAAAATAAATAAATCAATTATATGAAAACAAAAAGTTTAGGAATGAATGAATGTTGAATGAGTGTGTGTGTCTCTAAATGCTAGCCCTGGGATTGTCTGGGGTGAATCCTGCTTCTCAGCCAAAGAACTTAGTATAGACTTTAGCCTTTGCCACTCGTTAATTAAAAGTGGTAGAGCATGTGAAAACTAATTTCTATATCTTCCCAAGAACGTTTTACAAAATATTAACACAACTGCAGACACTATAACGAATTCTCCAGGCCACTGAGTCACAAAAAACAAAAATCATAAATTGGTTTCTAAAACATTACCATGGATACGCACATACACTCCTACCCATTTGTGTAGGAAGCCAAAACGTACACATAAAGGAACATTTCAGTTATTCCTGCATCTGCATGGAAAGGACATCAGACTATTTTTTTCTCACTAATAATAAATAGAATATGAGGCATGTGTATTAAGATGCTTAATGTTGTTACGATTCATTTTGGTATTACAAAACAAGCGCAGATGGGGCAGTGTATCACTTTTGTCATTTTGCTATCAGAAATTGAAGAGGCATTACATTAGGCGACCTAACAGCCTGAGTGAAATGGCATAATAATAGTGCAATTAATAAGTCTGTTAAGGAAAGGCAGAGCCACATTTGTACCTGATCTAGTTTTATAGCTCCACTTTTGCACTTTCCTGCTCCTTCTGTACATCCCATGTATACGTTACATAAGCCCATGTTGCTATAGAGTTATTCCTGGAACTTAACCCTGCAGGATGTGTTGTCCTCTGTTGCCACAAACACACAGTCCAATAACATCCCTGTCACGTAACTCCCCTCTGTCTGCCATGCTAATGAAAGTAACAGCTGCAGATGCAGGGACGACAATCATGACCCAGTCCTTCCTAAAGGCCTCTGTGTAGCATCACATTCTCTCCAAGCCTTTTTAGCTGCAGAGCTTATTTTTCTGCTCATAATTATTAATCTATTCGAGTAAGTGAGCTTGATGGTGATTCATGATTCATAATCAGAATGGATTAAGATAAAACCTTCTCTTAATGACAGCAGTCTTTTAATGAAGAATATACAATGATCACTAAAGGTAAGATTGCTGATGGGTGACATAAAAATGACTGAGATGACTGTGGTTGCCACCTTTCTTTTCAATTTTTTATTTTACTTATTACACTGATTTATCTAAAATGAGCTTAATGGTTGTAAACTTTGCACATATGAAATGCAGCACTAACTCTTGTTGAAATGGACAATTTTGGGACTTACTTTATTTTGGCGCCACATTGCTATTTTAAGTCAATATTTAAAACTAATCTGTAATTTTTTGACATTCCAAAGCATTGAATAAATTTTAGTGTGTTATGTGGTAAACATCAGATGAAGCAACCTGAGAACAGAGGTGTTTCTACCCAGGCAGGATGGACCCCAACACACAAACACACTGAAGTAAATAATAATCTTGAATCCATCCACTTGATCATAAAAATATATTAGTTTCATTCTACTTACTATGAGAGAACAGATACTGCAAAATAGGATACGTCAACATATGCTGGAGAATCTTGTGCTGAAGTAAATTGACCTGAGAGTTTCCGAAGCGCGCCCTTGCATAAACAGCACAGTGTTTGTGGCCTGGATTTGACCCCGGTTTAACCTTGGGGCTGGTGTCATTCTGGATAGATGGCTCTGTGACAAATCTGGGAGCTGGCAGACACATTAACAGAGTGCAGCTTCACTAAAGGATTACTGTGCACAGCGGGATCCTGCCTTTAAATGTGTTAGCATAATGTCGGAGACAGGCCGGGAGACGAAACAGGAGCAAAAATAGAGAGGTTCAAACAGATAGACGGAATAAAAGTAGAAGCAAAGAACGTGAAAAATGACACGACGTGATAAAATAAAGCCGTCACATAACAAAAGTCCATATTGATACAAGATAATTAATCTAACTAATCACACAAGTCTGAGATTACACAACACAGGATGAAAAGAAGTCATTTGGGTGATAATTGTATGAGCCATCTTTCATTGCTCTTTTCTAAACATTAAAACTTAAGCCTATAATTCGTTGACAATTACCTTAAAAAGAAAATCACATGGTATGGTGCTCTTAATGGGATCATAAGAATATTAATTCCTATATCTGACTCTTCCTACTGCAAAGATACCAAAAAACTAAAAATCAGTTATGTGACTCTATCTAAAGTAGGGTCAAACAAATTTATAGTTTCAGAGAGTTCAAAGTTCCTGAGTTCTCTCACAGTGGGAAATAATTTTTGCAGTATATGCACCACATAATCACTCATACTAATAAATCACAAACAACCAAAGAACAGGTCCAGGAATAGAAAATCACATCAATATCCCAAAATAAATGTACAAAAACAAATCAATAGATAAGCATAAATACAATCTGCAAATAAGCACAGTTTGTGCAAATAAAAAAAGTGCTATGCGTCATGTAAATGCTGTTGTTAAGGACATCGATAATTGTATATTTTATTTATTTTTTCTCTACAACCGGAAACCTTGCAGCTCTGGTGGGAGTTAGAGGGGAAGGCACTCATGACCAGCAATTATTGTGTGTGAAACTCAGGATCCAAAACCGCAGGCCTTAATTACGGTCCTGGTCAAACAAAACATTCATGATTATGAAACATCAGAACTTCATTTTCTTAATCTTTACATCTAATATTTACCACTTTATTAAAAGTTACTTTTGTACAAATGTTGGTGTGTTGGACATGTTAAAACTGAGATACCTACTTGTTCTAGAACTACTAAATTGCCCTTTTTTCATCACTGTCAACAATATTATTGTATTACAATTATATTTCTTAGTCAAAATACAGTCATTTAGAATTTGATTGACTTTGATTGAGTCTCTGTGTTTTTGTCCTCGACAGGCTACCAGGTCTTGGAACCTCTCTGTCTGTTTATTTATTTATTTATCTGCATAAATGCTGCCTGTATTACTCATCAGGTTTTCTTATCACCTGTATAAAAATCTTGATTTTGACTTTACTTACTAAAGTTAACTAGAGTGAAGTGAGCTTAGTTAATTTGTTTTGGGCTGACCGAATAGCATTTAGCCACTTGGAGTGTTATTTAACTGCAGAACAACTAGGGTTAAAGAAAAGTGCACAAAAAGTGGACAAATATTACTGCACCACAACTTTGACACATCAAGGGCTTGTGTGCACACATAGAATTTAAAGTGTAACTCATTTTTCAATGAGAACTGAGAACCTTCACAGTTCATTTTTCAATGCACATGTGAACATAAACAGCCATATGTAATCACCAGGCACCCGTCCACACTGTGTGTTACATCAAAGCCGAATCAGTGTAGCATGTATTGTTGGATAAAGCCCTCTTTTTTGATACATGCTTGTCGCAGCAGCTTACAGGAAAGTGGTTCGCTCTGACTGCCCTCTCTCCAGCCCTCTTTCTTGTTCACACACACAACATGCTGTTGCCCTGTAAGCTTTTGAGTGAGTGCTGTCCAAGCTGCGGAGGGTTAAGCTTCTCTCTTGGCGTCCGTTCTATCACTGAGACCGCCACTGGCCACAACGTTGAAGTGGCAGTGTGTGTTATGTGTATGTTGTGTGGAAAGGGATTGCATTAGGTTATGGGCAGGGAAATCTGTTATTGGCTAGTTTGAGAAAAGGCTTCTTAAAGTGGACAAAAGGTAGGTTTGAGGAATGGTAAAGGCCCAGCATCCTATTTTAACTGTCTAAATTTAAACCAAAATCACCAAAGCAATACAGTAAATTTCCATGTTGATATATATTTATACTTAATGCATTTTCCATGTTTCTTGTTGAGGCAATAGAAGAGCCACAAAGTGCTGCAGAACTATGCTCTACACTTTAATTTGCCAGTTCAGCAAGAGAAACATACAGATACTACATTTAAAGTGCAAATTTACTATGCCTTTAAATTTAATTGCTCTATTCTTGTTAAAAAATAATATTAATAATAATTTAATTCTAAAAAATAACATTAAATGTCATTAAATGTTGGTCATATTTATACCTCGTGAAAATACTTAATGATGCCATAAAGAGGAAATTAACTAATGTATTTGGGCAACATCTGTATTTGACTTTTTAAAGTTCTACTACCTAGTGTTAATAAACATCTCTTAAATAGTTGAATACTGGGTAGAATATACAGTGAGCAGTTGGATGAAAAAATAAGGAAAATACACCCGTAGAGTTTGGGAGAGGTTAAAATTAGAAAACAAAATTGCACTGCACAGGATTAATAACAGGGTGACTGTTGGAACCATTCTGGGCCACACTACATTTCAAAAGGTGACAGCAATGCACCTTGAAGTTTGTCACACACCAAATATGTCAGAAAAAGAAGTAGACGAGGATTTTTGCCTTCGCTTGTCTTTTTACCTTCCTTTTCTTTTCTTGTATTGAAAAATCTTGTACCAGTAAAACATTGCATTGTGTTTGATTTTGTCAGCAATTCAATATCAGTGTAGGAAAACTGTGTAGACCAACACTGAATGGTCTGTCTCATATTAGAACTAGAGCTACTCAATTTTTTCTTTCTGTCACAACAACCCCACATCCCCAACAGCTAGCACTGTCTGTTTACAGACCAACGCGCCACCACAAAATACAAATACATTACTTTAAACCGAAGTTTATGTTATGGTTTACCCAGTGTGTGTTGTCTTGTGTCCCTAGTCTTTGTCTCCCTTGTGTGGTCATGTACAGTATGTTGTAGGTTAAGCTGACCCAATCCCACTCATCGCCAGATTATTCCGTCTACTCAGAGGTAGAAATCTACAGCCAAACTATTTTGATCTTGAGAAGTTTTTTGCTTGGAAATTCTAATTTGTGTTTTTTCCTCTCCAGTCTCGCCTGCCTGCCTGCCTGTCTGCCTGCCTACGCACTCTTTTATCAAGACTTTGCCAAGCTACGACCTTGCCCGATCCTTTATCTCCTTCCATGCACAATAAACTATCTTCTAATTTTCACTACGTCTGTGTCTGCTTTGGGGTCTTTCTTTCGGCTCCCTAACAGTTTAGTGCTTTCCATAAACGTCTATGGGTTCAATGTCCGACTTAAGCCATGACACAATTATTTCTGTCTTGTTAATGCATTGCCAACATGTATTCGCCTATCACTTTGCTTCCCTTTTCTGTATTTATTAAAACAGACACAGCTAGCCAAAGGCACCTTCAATGTAATATTGTAGCCATTACATCCTCAATGACTTTGGTCTTGACCAATGGGAGCTCATGTTCCCTCAACATGTCAATCTGTATACAAATTGCAGAACTTCCAAATATGTATCCATAAGGTAATAACCACTTTCTTTGCAGCAGTTAAAACATTTTCTCCCTCAAAACGGTCTCCCAGAGTCCAAGAACCTACCCCACCTTTTAATAAAACACATGTGCACTGTTGAACACTCACACAGTATATATATTATCGTATTCCTTCAATGTACAGCCTTGAAACTGTGGTGTTTTAAAAGGCACTGCTGCTTCTGGAGGTTGGAGATAAAGATGAGTTGTCCTCTGACTCGGTGACCCTTCTTTTCATCTGGCCTCCACATCACATCGACACTACTCCATCTTCCTGAATACACATCACTCAAATGTATGACAGCCAGGCGGGATAAAATGGCACATCCCGACTTTCCCTGTGACCCTCTATAGAAAGCTGGAGCTGCCGGACCGGCGCTGAATAAATAAAGGATGTTCACGTGAATAATGCAACAGGCGGGCAGGAGTTGGATGGAACCAGTGGAGAAAAATGAGACGGAGATAGAGAAGTGATTGGCAGAGGGATGAGAAATGTGGAAGTAAAGCCGGAAAATCAAAGATCTTGGTGACAAATTGAAGAAATAAGAAGAAATTCTGACTAATATTGTAAGGGAAAGGATTCCAAAGCAATGTGTGCAAAAGTTCAGGAGACGGTAACAATAAGTTAACGTATTCTTCTCTGTTCCACGTTTCAGCTTTTTCTGATTGCGCCTTGCCATTCCTGATGGGTGTTGCCTTCAGTTGCTTTTCAATCAAATCTGCTATTATAATACATTCGCCCTGCATTGTGTTTCTCACCCTAGTTGTGTCTCCTATAGGCTTCCATTCCATTTTAGGATGCCTGTGCATTTGTGTGCCTTTGGAAAGAGCTGCATCACAAGAAGTATGTATTTTTAGTTGCTGGTAGTCAGGCAGTCAGATTACCAAAAGCTAGGAAGTCTGTCAAACAAAGCTTTAATAATAATTGTTATTTATAGTCATTGATCAACATTGATGTTCAGCTTTATTGCCTCTTAACTGCTTCAGGGCCAGACTGTTTCGACTTTAAACAGATAGAGACTGGTGTAAAGCAAATAGGGCGGACCCATGACTGGCAGGTCTTGTCTGATTGTGCCAGAATTGAAAGAACACAGGAGATAAGAAACAGGCTGATCTCTAAGGACATTGCCCGAACCAGGTCTTCTATCTACATTCCTACATCTCCTGGTTGATGACATTATTACATCCTTTTTATATGTTCTACCTCACATAAATGATTTATTTTATATGCAGATGAAGTGTGACATAAGTCATACAGTGTGTGTGATGACATGTATATTTTTCATAACCACTTGAATGAAAATATCTAAGGTGGTGTTTCCTGAGCATAGGTAGGAAGATGATTAGTCCACATAGTACATGTTTGACATCGTAGTATTTAAGCCATTGTGCCTCTGTCCTATGACATCTCAGATTAAAACTCAGTTAAGCACAACAAATAAAGTAGGCTTGGATAAAGGTACTCTTTAGCAATACTCTTTAAGCAGCTTCAGTGGCATCAGTCTAATTCCATTTGCTTTATACTCTCTTGCTTTGTGCTCTCTTGGGAAAAAATCTGCCTGTATATGTCTCTCTCATGCCATCCTGTTTCACATTATCACACCTTTCTCTGAATCAAGATTTAAATGTCTTTGATGTGTCAAGCTTTATGCTAAAATATGAGAAGATGGACTGGTGGGACGTCAATCGAGGCGGAATGATGCAATAACACGAGCGGAGGGCTACTTGTTGTCATTATTTATTTATTTTGTTGGGAGTTCTGCCTATCCGTTTCTCTTCTCAGGCAATTACTTTTAATTGGATAACCTTTCTGTTTGCAGTAGAGCACTATTTTTAACTTGGGAAGCACAAGGTGTTGAGGCGCCATGCTTCCCCCAAAGGGATAACTCACTACTCCACGCAGACACGTAGACTTTCCATATAAGTGTCTCTTAATATGGAAAGAAGATGCAAGTGGGAGGAGGACACGGTGAAGCCCACACTTCAAACAGATGGAAATTCCTTGTTTAGGGTGATTTCAGATGAGAGAAAAAAACAGCCAGGTACAGTTTTGAAGGACCGAGATAATAAAAACATTCGGTCTTAATACATATGGAACGACTCTACCTCGATGAATAAAAATAGCATTTCAGAACTCAACAAACTTTTACAATTTATGAAGTGGCGATGTTATCAGCCGGTGAATTCAGAAGAGTTTCTTCTCCCGGCAGGACTGACAGTGATAACACGTCCTATTCATCCTCCTCAGAGACTGTATTTGACATTTTCAACTCATAAAATTGTTGAAAACTGATAATGGAGTTAGTTAACGCTCCAGTAATTGTTCCAAATTAATTTCTGGTTCTGAATTAGAGACAAGAACAAAATTGGTGTAAAGCAGTGGTATTTAATTTAAATTGTGTAAAGCCTGGACATTTTTGTCAAGTGATGGCCTGGAATATCAAGTTCAGATGCTTTCTTAACTGTGTAATGTGATTACATGGATGACTGAAAACCTCCACAGACATGATTCCGTATTAGAACCCATGTGCAATTTTACATTATGGTAAATTAACTCTCAACTATCTAACCTTCTTTTTACCCGTTTTACTAAAAGTGCTTGTTAATGAAAAATAAATTTCAACGTAAACCATAAAATTATTTCCAACGTAAAAGTGCTTAATTTGGGGAAGAATTGAGAAATTGTTAGCAATCGCAGTCCTGACTCACAGAAAGAGGGTGGCTTCAATCCACACTCATTTTACATTTCTGGGAGGAGACCAGAAATTCCCACCACCCAAAGACATGAATGTGTAGTTCAACTGCCAAATCTTAAGTGACCCTAGTGAATGAATGTGAGTGTGAATGGTTGTCTGTCTGTGTCTGTCTGTAAGTGTAAGCCCTGCGACTGTCCACGCTGTACCCTGCCTCAGGCCCAAAGTTTCTGGGTTAGTCTCCAGTCACCCGCGACGATTAACGTGACTAAGCGTTAAAAGATAAATTAATGAAGGATAAAGGTAAGAGTTGATTGTTTGTCACTGCCTGCATCATCATCAAAGCCCTGGGATTAACTGACCATTATCCACGATGTACCCCCCCTACAGCCCAGAGCTGTTGGGATAGTCTCCAGTCACCTGAGAACCCCTAACGGGCTAGAACGGGTAGAATATGAATGAATAAATGGATATTCACAAATGTTTAGGTCCTACAAGTTCAAAATGGAATAGGAAAATTGAATAAAGCATAAGTTTTAATTCAGGAATAATGAGTATTAGGGGGCATCTAAGCAGTACTGTAATGTCTGTAATACCACACCACTTGCAACAGTAGCACACCTGAAAACATCACCATTGTTTGCCAAATTTATCAGTTTTATGTTCAGGTTTGAATTGAATGACATCTCTGTCCAGATACCAGCAGTCCACCATTTGGGAATCCCTGGATCACAAAGTCATTCAAATCTATCTTGTACTGCTCAGGGCAATGCAATTTATTTGACATGCTGTCTGTTTAGACAAATGACATAGCAGCACTGACAGTTATGTATGCCTTTAATGTTTTGCCTTTTAGTTTCCAAATAGACACAACTCTCCACACATCAAGCTCATGTGAGCATTTAGCCGTGTAGATGCAGACAAAGTTCTTCAGATGAAAATCCGGCAAAGTTACATAGTGTTCCTTTATAAAATACTAATAGTAATATTGAATGCAGAAGAAGAAATAAAATGTCTGCATTTGGCACAGGTGTCAGTTGAAGCGACATTATGTGGAGGATTAATGTACAGTGGCAGAAAGTGGCAGAAAGCCTCTAAGCAGGAAATAGGCCAAGTGTAAAGCAAATACTGATTTTGTTATGTGTTTGGAAAAAGCCGTGAATTGTTGACAAGGCATGAAATCAGAGCGAAATGACTACAAATACAGTGAGCTGTCTGGATGTTGTCTTCAGGGAGGATTTAGGATTATACTACCTTTCCCTGAGCACTCTCCAACATTTGTGCAAGAGCGGCAGTAGCTCAGTGGGTAGAGCAGTCGTCCTTCAACCGGAAGGTAGGTGGATCGATTCCCGCTCTCCCCACAGTTCAAAATGTCGTTGTGTCCTTGGGCAAGACACATAACCCACCTTGCCTCCAGTGACTGTAACACTGGTAATTACATTAGAACAATGTAAGTCGCTTTGGATAAAAGCGTCAGCTAAATGAATAAATGTAAATGTAAGAGGACTTACTGTACTTCTTTAATATGTATTGTACCATGACCCTGTACAGTAGTGTTTAATTGCCTTTTCCGTTAATTAGTATAACTTCAAGTTTATGCAACAGTCCAAGGTCTGTGATAAAATGTTATAGTGTAAAAGGTCAAATTTAAAGTTGGTAAATTAAGTCAGCAACAAAGGTGTTTCATTTTGAATTTATGTCACATTTATTGCATAATATTGATTTATGTCTCTAAACTTTTTGCTCTATTCTCCGTTTCTCTAAGGATCACATTGGATTTCAAAGGAGCAGTAACAACAGACACAGGTAAAACAATTGGATGGACATACAACAAATCAGAGAAACAAAGTATCTCACAAAGCCGGTCTCATTTTAGATCAGTGGTGCTGATTGATTTAAAGGATTTTAGACACTCTACAATCAAAGGTCAGTAAAATATCATTTATATTTACATAACACCTTTCCTTTATCTTTAACCCTCTTATTAGCATTAAAATTTGTAACATTGTTTATCCTTGGGGTTGATTGGACCCCAGCAGTTTAAAGCAGAGCTAAGTAACATTTTTACCAGCATAAATTGTTTTTTAAGTCCTTACGATGGTTAAATTAAGTTGTAGCGGTGTGTTTGAAGTGCACTCTATCCCCCTCTGGCGTACTGTATCTAAAACAGTACTTGTAAGTTGAGCTGCCAAGTCTCGGGTCATGTTCACGTTCATGCACATAGCGTATGCTGAGCCTATGATCTCACTAATATCGTACCAAAATGACATACACTTTATTTCATCATCAGTCATGGTGGAGCCACTAAAAAGACAGAGAAATCCGAAGATTCTTGGAAGAGGAAACATCAGTTAGACCAAGAGAGAAAGAGAGCTCGTTCTTGAGTCAAACTTGGCCACGCTTTTAAAGAATGGCATCAGCTCAAACAAAGTGAAGGACTCAAAACCGATTCCGACGTGGCTTTTATGTTGTTGAGCTTGTAAGATACTTTGCCTAACAACTTTAAATTTTTCCTATTTCCATTATTTTGAAAACGGTAGTTTGAACCCAAGAAATATTATACTAAACGACCTGAATATTGTTTACTTAGCGTCACCAACTGGCTTCACTTTTAGACCCAATGCAAGATTTCACAAGGCCAAGGCTCCTCATTTGTTATGATAATAAAATGTACAATAAATTAGATGCCAAAATAATAGTTAGAGAAAATAATATTTCAGATTTTTTTATATATAACGTTTCGGTAAATAATACAATCAAACAATGTATATATTAAGACTTTATAAGATAATTTCTAAATTGATTCTCCTTGATTCATTTCTTACTGTATTTAACGATAACGAACACCAAGCAACATCAAGCATAAGGGTGTCCTGGTGGTACCAGGACACCCTAGGCCGGAGCTCGATGATCGACTTTGTAGTTGTTTCATCTGACCTCCGGCTATATGTTTTGGATACTCGGGTGGAGAGAGAGGCGGAGCTGTCAACTGATCACCACCTGGTGGTGAGTTGGATCCGATGGCGGGGAAGAAAACTGGACAGACTTGGCAGACTCAAACGTACTGTGAGGGTCTGTTGGGAACGTTTGGCCAAGTCCCCTGTCAGAAAGATCTTTAACTCCCACCTCCGGCAGAGCTTCGACCAGATTCCGAGGGAGACTGGAGACATTGAGTCCGAGTGGACCATGTTCTCCACCTCCATTGTCAACGCGGCCACTCGGAGCTGTGGCCACAAAGTCTCCGGTGCCTGTCTCCGGTGCCAATCCCCGAACCCGATGGTGGACACCGGAAGTAAGGGATGCCGTCGAGCTGAAGAAGGAGACCAATCGAGCCTGATTGGCTTGTGGGACTCCTGAGGCAGTTGATGGGTACCGGCAGGCCAAGTGGGCTGCAGCCCGGGTGGTTGTGGAGGCCAAAACTTGGGTCTGGGAAGAGTTCGGTGAGGCCATGGAAAAGGACTATCGGTCGGCCTCGAAGAAATTCTGGCAAACCATCCAGCGCCTCAGGAAGAGGAAGCAGTGGAGGCAAGGTGGGTTAAGTGTATTGCCCAAGGACACAATGACAGTATGAACTGTGGGGAGAGCGGGAAGTACCTCAAGTCTCTGGATGTTGTGGGGCTGTCTTGGTTGACACGCCTCTGCAACATCGCATGGCGTTTGGGGGCAGTACCTCTGGACTGGCAGACCGGGGTGGTGGTCCCTATCTTTTGTATTAGGTGGTTTTCATAGTTTAGATATTTTAGATGTTTAGATGTTTTTTAGGCTCATTAGAGTATGTAAGTCACCTGAGTAGGCTCGCTCGCTCTCTCTCGCTTCCGCATCAGCTGTTCCGGTGACAACGCTGTTGAGCGCTGCCGGCTTGCTCCATGCCTCTATAGTTCTTGTTAGCCTAGCCTTGTTTTTGTTTGGCCTGATGGGACCGGCTGTCTGATTTCTCGTTCTTTATTTTGTTCAGGTTAATAATGGGGGTAAGTATTGTGTAGGGTGGTAGAGGAGTTGGCACCGGCTTCTACGGCCCTGTACAGGGTTGGCCCGGGGTCGCTTCTTGCTTTATGTTCTGTTTGGCCGGCTCACCAGGTCCACCTTTTCTTTGATACTTTTCCGTCTTTTTTGGGCACGGGAGGGTTTTGGAGTCTCTTTTTTTTAATAACTCAAAAGAGTAAAATATCAAGATAAAACAAAAGCTTAACAGTCTAAAAAAATAAATGAATAAAAACAATTTTTGAAATTAACTGTTTTGCCTCCTGTGTCCTCTTTTAAATATGTTCGACTCTTTTGGGTCACAATATATATATATATATATATATATATATATATATATATATATATATATATATATACTGTCTATATAGTTATGTATTTACAAGACAATATTGTATTTTATTAATTAGAAATACCAGAATTTGCACATTATTTTATATTTTGGTCTGATTAAATCATTAAAAAATACAAATTACAATCAAACAGTTACTCAGTACTTAAAGAGGCACATGGCAGGATTTTCACCTTAACATAACAGCTGTGGAGTCATTGTGATGGGTTAATGGCTCATTTCGCAGTGAATGGGGTCTGTCTCAAACCCCTCTGGTGCTTCTAGTGGAAAAACCAGGCTTGAAAAAATGTGTGTGGCGACCCGCTGCATCTTGGATTCAAAAAGTCTCACGGGAGTCTCGGGTCTCATGAGAAACGAATTGCTTAATTTAATAACATTACACACAAAAACAAAAAAGCAAAATGCTAAAGCAGAGAAAACTGTTGCCCATGGTCAAATGGGAAGAGAGGAGAGAAGGGAGATGCTCATGACCAGTGAGTTTTTACAAAAGTGTTTTTTAACATTCTGTCAAGAAAAATACAGACAAAAACAGTGAAGAATCCTCCAGACAAGTGCTGCTTTAAGTTGACTTTTAACCAAATATTTTTTACTCTTGAGTAATGTTTTGGATGACTATAACTTTTTAGGCTACTCTACCCACCTCTGGATCATACTAAATGTGTACAGGAAAAGCTATAAATATTATGATAATTTTATGTTTACCCAGTTGTCTTCGGTAAATTACAAAGTCATTAAGTATCAAGCAAAAAATAAATATGCAAGTCTTGTATTTGGAGACGTTAAACATCAAATGAGGTCAGATTGACCCCAAAGATAATAGGAAGGTTAACTTTCACTTTCATTTGTGCGAGAGAATACAGCAGTTTTCCACTTTAACATTTGTAGGAAGTCCATTGTATAAAAATTGTGAAAATAGAGAAAAATCATCTACTTACAAAGATTAATTTTCCACATAGTCAAGCAATAAAAATGGGTTTATGCAAACTGGTTGTTTCTATGTGCCTTTAAATACCTAGAATAATTAACAAAGCAGTCAGATTGACTGGCAAAGTGGCTCAAGTGAAAACTGGCCATACTGTTGTGAACAATGTTAGAATATTTTAGACATAAGACATCTATTTTTTGTCTGAAAGTTTTTCCTTTGGATTAAGCTGTTATATTGTTGTTCTTTGTACTGTTTGAAAGTCTTGCTACTATTTTGTGAGCAACTGCATTTGTGTGTGAGTTCCCCTTGCTTTAATGTTTACTGTAGTGGTTCATACTGTTTATTTTGTATGTGGGCGTTCAGTGAAAGAGTTCCATTTGTTTTCCTCCACGATTGAACAATGCATTGATTCCTTCCAAACGTGTGTATATGTTGGCAGAATAGTTGCGAGCTGACGTGCTCACACACTGCTTTGTTTAATTCAAAATCAATCTTTAAGAAAATAGAGTCACGTTCATTGGAGACTTTTGTGCTGAAAAATGAAGCTATTGATCCATGTTTCCAATAACTCATGTTGTGCCGCTCCATTGTTCATGTTGATACATTATACTGCACTCAGAATTGTGACAAGTTATATGCCACTATTCAAACACAGTAAAAAAAAAAAAATGTGAAGTATTCCAATTTCAGCCTTTGATTTTTACTGCTCTGCTAGCATGTAATAATGTTATAGTGTATTGTACAGTCAATAAAAAGTCCTAAATAAAATAAAATAAATAGTTTTTTGTTGCCGAAAATAAATGCAGAAGAGGTGGCTGCTCTCTGGAGCTAACACTTCGTAATAGCCATGACATAATAGAAACACTCCAAAGAAATTAAGTCCATTGTACAGAAGCCGGAAATGGATATGAGGAGAAAATAAAATTCGGACTTGAACTCGGACTCAAGTTAAGTCATCCGGCTAATTTTTGTGACTCGTGACTCGACTCAAGAGTAAGCCTTAATGCCTCGACTCGGACTCCGACTTGCCGTTTTATGGCTCAGACTCGAACTTGGACTTGTTTATTCTCAGACACAAAGACTTGTGACTCGACTCGGATTTGAGAACTGATGACTCAGACTTGAGCAAAAAGGACTAGCAAGTCACTCTCAACAACAACACCACACAACCTCTGTCTTTTGCCTATATAGGCTACAGCCTTGAATGTAATGCCACAATCATAACCCCATTAAATTTGTTTAATGAAATGGGCTTATACAAAAATCCAAATCTATGGGTCAGTTTGGCTCCCAGATTTCTAACTCACTTTGGTGACTTGGACTCAACTTGGACTTTTCTTTAGTAACTCGGATTTGCAGTTCAGCTAAAATTGACTCGACTTGGACTCGACTTGAAAGTTTTGGGATGACTCAAACTTGGATTTTAAGTGATGATGACTTGACTCGGACTCAAAATTTACCTTTAAAACACCATACAACTCAGTGTAAGTTCTATTAATTCCTATTGATGTTTCTGCCCACATAGGACAAACTGAGCACTGCTAGAAGAGAAGCACACTCCTCTTTATTTTTGAGCATATATTCTAGCATGAAGGTTAAGTGGAAATTGTAATCATCTGACCTGAGTTGTTCGTAGACCCCAACATGTCTCAGCAGGGCACCATAGCTGTTCACGTGTGCTAATACCACTAAGACCACTTTCTCCAACACACTAGTATGTATCCATTTATGAATTTGTGGTTTTGTGTAATTGAAAAAAGTCAGACTCACAGCACGTTACTTCTAGACCAATTTACTCACCAGAAGTGAATTTATGATACATCACTTTCAACAATCTTTAGCCATGCCTTAGCATACATATTTTTATCACTAACATTAATATTTTGAGTTACAAGTTGAAGTTATTCAATTACTTAAATCTTTCTCTAATTAAGTTAGTTTGATTTCCACTGCTACTACATCTATTAAAAGCCATTACTCAGATACAACTTAATTTGAATAAATGTTATTTGATTGTGTTTTGCCAATTTAAAACAGCCATTTGGTTCAGTGATTCCCTTTTTCAATGCTCTAACCTGTCAGCAGTGTTATGGTGATAGCTCTATATTTTATACAGCACTAATTCAAAATGAAGAGCCGGTCTGTTGGCTTCCACGAGACTCCTGATGAATATCCATTATTACCACTGTGCGAGCATTAATTGGCCTTGAGATGCCGTTACTATTTATCATGTTGAAGGTATGTTCGTTAATTGCAGGACTTTGTTCTTTTGCTCAGTGTTTACTTCTGTAATATGCTGGAGGCTTGCTGATAAAAGGCTTGAGAGGAGCCATCAGAGCAACATGCTGCAGCCGTCTTCAACAGATGTGCCTGGATATTAGCCCACTGTTGTGTATGTGGACTGGAGAGCCCCCTTCCCTTTTGTTCTGACGCACATGTGACCCCTGTTTGTATGCAGTCGATACAGACGCAGCACTCAAGGAACCGGTCTCTGAGCCGAGCCTTTGATCATAGTCGGACTGATTTGGTGATAGTGTGTGAAGCACAATGCACTGAAAGTGAGATACTTGTTTCACCTGAGTTTGGTTTATTGCTGTGCCTTTGGCATTCGACTGGAGATACATATTATTGTGTGTGTAAACCTGTTTTAAATTATTTGTTACGCATACATACTAATTAATTACAAGTGTGAGACGAGGAGTTAAGACAAGAATTGCACTACAACACTGTTTATTTATTCCTCGGGTGTGAATGAAATGCCCTGCACACACACAAATGCAGGTATTTTTATTTTTTTATTTGTAGACCTTTAGTAGAGACTCAGTGTGTTTTACATCAAACTTTTCCAACAATCTTGGAAGAGTGAAGAAACTCTGTGTACTGCATACTTTTCAACTTCTACCCCTTCAATTTTCATGACATGTGTGGTAAGACAGTGCTAAAACAGTTACCTATCAGAACCCACTTGTACTGTATGTCCACAAAAATTACATGTCGAGAGATAATCCGGGTGGTTTTAATTGGTAGTAAATTGGGGTGCTAAAAGTTATTATTTGTAACATACATTTTAACATATTCATGACATCAGCAAACAATGTTGTCTCCGTAGTCTGCTTACGACTCCAGCCGCATGGTGTATGTCTGATCAGCTCAATGCATTTTTGCCATAGCTACTATTTTATATATTTGCGGCTTTGGAAGTGATTGGAACACCTGAATTCAATTATTTATATATTAAATACTTTTAGCAATATAGTGTATCTTTTTTTTAAGTACCCATGAGCATGTGGATCTCAATTCATCTGAAAATAGAACCCTAACCCTGACTATGAGGTCTTTATTTCCCTTTCTTTACATCTTGGTGCAAAGCAATTTGTCCTGGGCCACACTGTACTTTAGTGTGCATGTCACTGCATCTGTCGCACCACTTATGCATTTTCAAAAAATGGATTGTAACATTGCAATGCCAGTAGTCAGTGTGCCTTCACAGGCCCATACAGCAGGAACAAATTGTTATCAGCTGTGCTGACCACCCTCTTGTGTCAGGAGAACAGTATTATGTCTTGTCATGCACCACTGTTCTACCTGATTCAGTTATAGCTCTAAGAAAATGCTCTCAAACAGGAATAATTACAAGCTTAATATATGCTCACATATCTTTGCTAATTTATTACCTTTTAAGCATCATCAGCTGTGTTATTTAAGGTCAATTATTGTGCTATATCCATTTTCCTGCTTTTCTTTTGTAAGCTAGATCCCTGAACTGTTTGCTGGACATCATAGCTTTACATTATAGCACAGTGGCTGAGGTGGTAGAGCAGGGCATCCAATGGAAAGGTTGGTGGTTAGATTCCCGCTCTCCCAATTTATAGTGTTGTGTCCTTGGGCAACACACCTTGTCTCCAGAGCCACAGGTCTGGTGTATGAATATGTGTGATTGTAGAGGTGAGTTTGTTGGTGTTCGGAGAAGGATGTAAGTGCTTTGTGTGCCTTACACAAAGCACTTACATCTCAGGGTGCCTGAGAAGGGTACAAAAAAGCACTATACAAACGCAATAGTTACCATATAACTATATATTACCATACATTCTAATGCAATGCACATTAGTACCGTGAGGAGAAAAAATTGGTAAATGGCTATAAGAATAATGTCATGACTCCAAAACTTTGAGTTTAGTTCGATACCTGCCTCAACATCAGCCTGAGAAATCTGAAAAATCATGAAATAGTTAATGCTAAAGTTCTATCTTTACTGACAGTGTAATTCTGTAACATGCAGCCATTTTACTACAACCGGGGTAACAACAATCTGGTTAAAAACAAAAATAATAAATACATTTTATTCCTCAAAGGAAATGTGTGACTAATACTTTCCACAATATTTACCATATTCTTTGTTCCAGAGATTTTAACAAATACCAATGGTTTCAGATTTAAAACTAAAAGCACTTTGTGACTGAAAGTGAGCCATCATTCAACACTTTTCAAGAGAATTTCTGTTATTCAAATGTATAATGCCTTCTTTTCCCAGTGCATATAAGGCTAATTGGTGTGTTAACTATTTTTCTGTCTCTTGTTAATGCCCTATGGCTGTGAAAGTATGAAACAAATGAAAAGGTGCCAAAACAAGGTGGTGTATGTTTCCTAAGGCTCAGCCACCCACACCACCTGTGCCCTGGCACCCAGTGACAGGTGCCACATTTTGCACCTGTCCAAAAAGTGGAAACAGTGTGGAAGAGAGCCCTACTGGTGTCGCTTCACATGCCCAACTCTTTCCCATTGAGCACAGCCTCAGCCAAGTACTTATTAACATGCAGCAAGTGTAGTGGCTGCCTCAGGTGCACTCAGGCTCAACTTAACCTCCCTCTGTCCATCCATAAAGAAATTTGCATCAAACTGCACTAAACAGTTTGGGAGGCTGCTTTTATTTAGGATCTGAAAACAAGCACAGCTCTAAATGCTAATAAACATGTTATTGAGCTTTTTATTTTCCATCATTTTTGCTTTATTAGCCACCATCAACACATAAGGCTCTCATTTGTAGCACCTCTGAGCATTGTCTTTAAAGGGAAATGTTAAAGAGTCGAAACAGGTTTTGATCTGACATTTTGGAGGAAAATACTATACAACTAAATTTACAGAAAATATAAGTTTTCTTAGGAAAATACTGTAAAATGTTTTTATTTTGTTAATAAAACATATACAGTATATATTTTTTGTCTTCTGTTCCTCAGCTTATGTATCTGCACACTTGCCTGCAATTCCATAACATAATGAGACATGTCTTTAGGACATTCACAGTCCAGTTGCCTGCTGTTAAATTAATACAATTAAAAATCAATTTTGAAGTATTGTAAACACTAAATTCTGAAAACAGGAAAAGGTTCTATATTATACTGAAAACAAAGCTTTAATTTTAGTGAGTTTGTTAAAAGGCTCATACAAAAAGGTTCAAACTCTGCAATGCAAGGTCATGCTCAATAAATAATAAAGTTGTGTCTCCTTTGTTCTTACTTTTTCAAAATCATGTCTTGCAGAAACACAATGCTAACAAAAATAACAATAAGCAAACAGAATTTTGTTTGTGGCAAAAATATTACTCCCTCGTTTCCATTTTAAATAATGCATGCACCATACTGGATTATGTATGCAGCAACTATTGGTAGAGCTCTGGTAATGTGCAAATGGGTTTAATTAAATTTATTAAGGATACAACATACTGTATGTATTTTCCAGGATTGAGAATACACCAACACTTAAATCATCAAACACTGAATGATGTTTAGCTAAAGCTCCAGGTCGGGTCACGATGACATGACTGGCGAAGCTTTCTTCATCATGTTCAATCCTAAAGGTCAGGGCACACACTTAAACAGAGCATGGCTAATTGATGTGAACTGAGAAGCGAGTGCATTAGAGACACTAAAGTGAATGGAGATGAAGTGTAAGGAAAACAGCAGGAGGAGTGTGTGTGTAATTGGCCTGAAGTGGTGGTGTACCGGAGCCCAGGGGAGGGGAGTTATTGGAATGACCTCTGTAGTGTGACAACAGTGGAGTCGGAGGCAATCTAAAGGTCCAAACATGCGGCATCCACCAGCAACCGAAACACATTAAAGATTAAAGCAGTGGCTCAGAACAAAGCCACTGGTGTGTGGTTTGTTAAAAGCTGACTTTGTGTGTATCGCTGGTTCCGCTGGGGCCAGTCTACATGACTCTGTGTGTGTGTGTTGTAGAACTTGAGCCAACGTTGTAGGGTTTGTCACTGTGGACAAATAGTGTGAGTGTTGCCAAATCCATGGTGGCCGCTTTGACTACCACCACTTGCTAAATTAAACCAATGTGTGTATGTGAGGGAATTGTTTGTCTTTATTTTCTTCTAAATTCCACAGAGACATCCTTGGATCTAACAGTGGGCTTTACTGTAATGGCACCTTCAAATCCAACTGCACTCACAGTGAACTTTGTCATAAACATTTAGTGACAGATAAAATGGTGCATGATAAGATGTATTATGCAAAACTGTAAGCCCTGAAGTGAAGTTTATAGTTACTGTTGAGGAAATGTGACCTTGTCGTCTCCCTTGTTAACACATAATCCAATAACTCATTTACAGTTCACATCTAATCTATAAAAATAAAGGGCACACAATTGTGTATGTGTTTTCCTTTGAATAACAGTGACAAATAAAAGGATTTGTTTACCTCATGCAGACAGATATTTTTGAAAGCGTTGCATTTTTCTGTGTTTTACCTTCTGTTCACTCACAAGACAGATACAAGTTGAGCTTTTCATAATCACTGTGGTATCTTTACTTAATTGATCTGTTTGTTTATTCTGTTATCCTCTCCAGTGTTAATGCCACTTTCCTAACTAACAACTGCCAACTAGAACTGCTCCACAGTAAGTAGCCTGTTGCACAGTATCATCTGGGAGGGCTTCCGTTGAAAGCATTTGCCAAATACTTTAAATACTTTTTACAGATACTTTCAATGAATTGACTGGTCGGTGATTTGATTTATCAACCGCAGTTTTATCCAACCAGAGCAGTGCCATGTAGTTTACATTTGTAATGGTAAACCGGTCAGTACATCTTCAAACCTAAAACACGCCCAGACCTGTCAGTACTACCACCTCATTGGAAACGCCGGCCAAATTTGACCAGGGTTTGGAGCGCAAATACTTTGCCTGGAGCAGGTCAAGATTGATTGATTAAGAGATTGACAATACTGCTGCAGCAAAGAACAGGGCACTTGTTACTGATCTGACACATTCATAATTACAAAACTACCATTCTTTAAGTCTTTTCAAAAGACTTAGATTGTGTGTTTAATGCAATATGAACAGCCAATTGCAATGTTTTTATTCACAAATGGGAGCCATATGACTACACGTTATGTTTTTTTTTCCTTTTGCAAATTATCCATTTAATTACCAGTTTAGCAAAAACTTTGGGCATGTGGAATTGTAGTAGCTACCAATTTTCACACCAGGTTTCATCACAGTGTTTGTGTGCATTTTGGTCCATTTTGGTTTATGTGCATGTGTCTGCAATGACTGTGTGTGTTGATGCCTGAGGGTTGCCAAAGGGCTTTTTTTTCCCAGAATAATGTCATTATAGTTCAGACCAGCAGAACAGTCTCTGGATGGTTGGGAACACAATGGTCCTAAGATTTCAGTGTTCACACATTTGTTACAATGCTCCAGTTGTGAACAACAAAAGAGCTTTTCCTTCCTCTGTAAGACACTGGGAGCATGAACAAAGACAAACCATGGAGCAGGTTATTGATCTTGGCGTTTTGTTGTGATAGGTTATGAGGATGCTGCGCTGACCTTCCCATCTATCACCTCAATAGTTTAGTGGTGCACAGACGCCCACACAGCCCAGCTCTCTTTTATAGCAAGCACACAGTATGTCTGGTTGTGATTTTACTAGAGCAACAACAAGCTGGTAACGGCTTTATATGCAGTTTAAGGCAATTAACACATAAATTTAGATTCCATTTACCACCTCAAAAATGGCTTTAGATTCCATTTACCACCTTTAGATTCCATTTACCACCTCAAAAATGGCTCTATTAGTACCACCCACTCTCCTATAGTTCTAGTAAACTACATATAATACATATAAAAGTGGAGTCACAGTAAACTACATAAAAATATACAGTAATATCTCTGGGGTCAGTTTGATTGCTTAATTAATTTTATTTCATAATTATATTTTTAAATATCTGGCTTTAAAAAAAAATCAAAAAAGTGCCACTCAAGGAAGTCAGAGAACCACCTGTGGTACTCGTACAACAGTTTGAGAACCACTCTGTTCTATACAAAAACTTACAGTGGCCAGCTTTATTTATTTCTTTATTTATTTAAAGTAGAGACAGTGCATATTAATAAATATACACAAGATATTTAAATATGTCAGATTCTAGCCATGGGCTGATTTCCATCCGTAGTCCCTTGACAGGTTGATTGAAATAGTGACATAATTTATAAAAAAATTTACATTTACATTTAGTCATTTAGCAGACGCTTTTATCCAAAGCGACTTACATTCACCAGTGTTACATTTACAGTTGACGCTTTCATTCAAAGCGACTTACATTAAGGTTCCATTCACCAGTGTTACAGCAGGAACACCACTGTAGGCAAGGTGGGTTAAGTGTCTTGCCCAAGGACACAACAACAGTATGAACTGTGGGGAGAGCGGGAATCGAACCGCCTACCTTCCGGTTGAAGGATGACCGCTCTTCCAATGAGCCACTGCTGCCCTATAAATAAAATAAATAAAAAACTTTGTCCTTCACCCTCCGCGGGTGGTCTCTCATCCTTCGAGCTCGGGTCCTCTACCAGAGGCCTGGGAGCTTGAGGTTTCTGCGCAGTATCTTTGCTGTTCCTAGTACTGCACTTTTCTGGACCGAGATGTCTGGTGTTCTTCCCGGGAACCTGTTGTAGCCACTCTTCCAGTTTGGGGGTCACTGCCTCGAGTGCTCCGATGACCACAGGCACCACTGTCGCCTTCACCTTCCAAGCCTTTTCCAGCTCTTCTCTGAGCCCTTGGTATTTCTCTAGTTTCTCATGTTCCTTTTTCCTGATGTTGCCATCACTTGGTTTTGCCATGTCAACCACAATGGTTTTCCTCTGCTGTTTGCCCACAACCACAATGTCTGGTTGGTTCGCCATTACCATTCTGTCAGTCTGAATCTGGAAGTCCCACAGGATCTTGGCTCAGTTATTCTCTACCACCTTTGGAGGTGTTTCACACTTTGACCTCTGGGTTTCCAGTCCGTACTCCGTGCAGATGTTCCTGTACACTATGCAAGCCCCTTGGTTATGGTCACTTCAGTTATGTTCCGGTAGTACATCCCATGTAGGAATTTGTCCTCCCATGATGGTCCCTCGTCCAGCTCCTCTTCCTCTGTTCACCATTGCCTGAGACATTCACTGAGCACGTCATCTGTTGGGGCCTTATTTTTTATGTAATTGTGGATCTTGGATGTTTCATCCTGGATCGTGGCTCTCACTCTCACTAATCCACGGGCGCATTCTTTACGGCTAGCGTACAGTCTCAGGGTGCTGGATTTGGGATGGAACCCTCCATGCATGGTGAGCAGCTTTCGTGTCTTAACGTCTGTGGTCTGTATCTCTTCCTTTGGCTACCTCATTATTCCCGCAGGGTATTTGATCACTGGCAGGGCATAGCTGTTTATTTCCTGGGCCTTGTTCTTGCCAATGAGCTGACTTCTTAGGACTTGCCTTACTCGTTGGAGGTATTTGGCAGTTGCTCTTTGAGGTTGCTAAGGTACTTGTAACCATCCTAAATGTCTGCTATTGTTCCTTCTGGGAGTGAGACCACTTCTGTGTGGACTACCTTCCCTCTCTTTGTCACCATTCAACTACACTTCTCAAGCCCGAATGACACCCCAATGTCAGAGCTGTAGATCCTGACGGTGTGGATCAGTGAGTCGATGTCCCGCTCGCACTTAGCGTATAGCTTGATGTCATCCTCTACATGGATGACATAGCTTGAATGGGATGACCCCATTCCTGAGTCGCTATCCATAGCCAGTCTTGTTGATTATTTGGCTGAGGGGGTTCAGACCAATGCAGAAAAGCAGTGGGGATAGAGCATCTCCTTGGTATATGCCACATTTACATTTATTCATTTAGCTGATGCTTTTATCGAAAAGCAAATTACATTATGCTTCAATTCACCAGTGTTACAGCTGAAATACCACTGGGGGCAAGGTGGGTTAAGTGTCTTACCCAAGGACACAATGACAGTATAAACTGTGGGGAGAGCGGGAATCGAACCACAAACTCTCTACCACTGAGCCACTGCGTATCCACATTTGATGGATACTAGTGGCCATTGGCCTCAAGGGTTGTTTTCCACAGCCTCATCGAGTTTGCAATTAAGTCTCTTAGAGTCCTGTTGATGTTGTACATCTCCAAGCATTCAATAATCCATGTGTAGCATTGAGTCATATGCTTTCTTGTAATCAATCCAGGCAGTGCACAGGTTGGTGTGTCAAGCTCTTCAGTCTTGGGTGACTGTTCTGTCAACCAGGAATTGTTGTTTGTCTCCTCTGGTTTCTTTGCAGATGCCCTTCTGTGCTTTGCTTATGTATTTATCGCCCACTTATCTTAGCTGTGATGATACCTAACATGAGCTTCCATGTTGTGGAGAGACATGTTATTGACATATTAGTTGGATGGGACTGTACTCTGTAGTTTTTTTATACCTGAGACTCTTTCTTGGATGTCTGCCCCTGTGACAGTAACTGGATTCTGTTCAGGGAGGTTGCTGTGGTCCTCTCTCAGAGCCACCAGCCACTGTGCATTGGTGTTGTGTGATGCCCCCCTCTCCCATATACTTATCCAGTACTGTTTACTTTCTAGCCTTGGTGGGTCTGCTGTTATTACCCTGCCATTGCCAAAACCGGGATTTATCCATGAAGACAACGAGCATGCAAATGAGCTATTCTTGAGACAGTTTCTGACAGTTTGTGCAGAAATTCTATGGTTATGCAAACCGATTGTTGCAGCAGCGTTTTCCGAGTGGCTGGTCTCAGAGAATCTTGGAGGTGAGGATGCTGGATGTGGAGGTCCTGGGCTGGTGTGATACCACATTGACAGCGGTTGTGAGGCTAGTTGGATGTACTGCCAAATTCTCTCACCTTTAGAGATGGCTTATGGTATAGAGATATGAACATTCAATTCACGAGCAACAGCTCTGGTGGACATTCCTGCAGTCAGCCTGCCAACCGCATGCTCCCTTAAAACCTCCAACATCGGGATGGATTATCTTGGCAAAGGAGAAGTGCTCACTAACCCAGATTTGTACACATTTGAAAACAATAATTGAGAGAAATAGGCCTTTTGTGTACATAGAACAAGTCTTAGATCTTTGAGTTCAGCTCATGAAAAATGGAGGCAAAAACAAAAGAGTTCCGTTAAAATTTTTGTTCAGTATAAATGATATTGACCTACAGTTACTAGAGGTGTAACATTGAAGTACCAATCATCAGCCTGGGTAAGTCTACGGCCTGTAGGCCCCATGCCAAACCTAAACCCTCCCATCAGCCCCAGACTGATGGAGCCATAACTCACTGGACCACTGCACATGTTGCCTGCCCTCCAGGGTCCAATTAGTGACATCACAAACCCTAGAAAGCCACTGTATCCTGTGTTGCACAAATGCTCTCTTTAAACTGATGGATGTCTTCACAATTTCACAAACGGTGTGTCCCATCCATCTGACACCCACTGTCATGCCCTGTCTGAAAGCACTGACTTTGCCACGAGCGGGCTGTAGCTGTACACAAGTACTCAATGTGTCCCATGTTTTATGACATTGTGGAGCAGTCTGGTTCTAAACCTTTTACACTGATATATCTACTTGCCTTATGAATAAAGACTATAATAAAAGCTAAAAGTTTGTCAAATTGTATAAATATAAATGCAGTGATCTCAAACTTTACTACCTTCAGTTGCGTATATTAACTCCCTTTGCAACCTATCTTGTAAAAGTAATTTTAAGGTTTAGTTTAAAATAATACATTGGAAGTTTCATTACTTACTTGCTACAATTTTTTACAAAGGCCAAACTGAGCACTGTTGAAAAAGAAGTGTATTATTGTTTCTCTTTGAACAGGTAATCATGCATCAGCGGATCTTGGTTTGGGATTTTTCAAGTAAACTTATTGTCTGACCGGTTTCATTGATTTTAAGTCAACAGTATGTACATTTTACATTCCATTTTTAAGTCTGGTCTGAAGTCTAAACAGTTTACACAGACAAATCTATTTTTTTTTTCAAATTAAAATTAAACATGTAATATGATTCAACCTATACAATTTGAGAAATATTGTAATTTAAGCTCAGTTCATTCATTCCAATCACCACATTTAAAAGTAATGGTAAATGGTATATGGTGTGCATTAAAGCACTTGTTTTTTACCCTTCTTGGGCACCCAAAGTGCTTCACATTATGCTTCCATTCACCCCATTCACACAAATTCACACCTGGGGCAGAAGAGTAAACTACAGTATATGCTGTGGTCCGTGACCAGTGCACCTGCTTTTTGCCACTATTTATGCTGTACAATGTAAGACTCTATGTTTTTGACAGAAGATTTTAGATTTCAGTTTTGTTTTCCATGCAGCTGCCTCTTGCCCAGGTCACCATTGTAAATGAGAATTGGTTCTCAATGCTTTACCTGGATAAGTAAAGGTAGAAACTAAATAAATAATAAAAATAAAAATAATAATTTACCCAAAAACAGACAAAAAATAAATGTGTTGATTTTAGTCTATTTCTTTAAGATTATATTTTGCACACACCCACCATTTTTTTAATACGTCAAATTCAGAAAAGTTGGGACGTGTTGACAATTACAATAACTTAAGATGAGATTTTATTCATTTTATTGTATGCAAAGTGTTATTAAAAGTAGAGAGCATTACCAATGTTATTTAGCTACAGTACCTATGATTAACAGGGCCTTACCAAAGTTCTGTCTACTTAAACATAACTCTGCATTCTGAAACTTTTAATACACTTGTCTGGCAGCATTCTCACAACCTCACCTGTATTTAGCGGTAACTGATGTGAGCATCCTAATGTTTTTTTCTGTTGTCATTATCAGTGGATGCATATGTTGGTTTAGATAGATATAGGGCAATGTGTGAGGTAAAAGATGGAGTAAATTAGAACAGGAGCAGAGTGATGATCGTCTGGATACAGCGCTCACCAGTGGAACAGTATGAATTACCCTCACCCAAGGCTGCCTGATCAATACAAATAATATGTCTGCTCTACCTTGTGTACCATATATCTATGTCTTTTGTCTGTGTGACCTCCAGTTTAAGTGTGTGAAATGCCTTATTTTATACAGTATTATTTGTCTGTGAAAAATCAGTCAAGGGTAAAAAAAAAGAAAAAAAAAGAAATTTATAACAATTTTCTGCTGTTAAAATGGGTGTGCAGCTCATGGATTGGTGACAAATACAAAAATACAACAGCTCCAGATATGCCCTGGCAAATTTTGTTTGGAAAATCTTACCATATTGACTGTTCACGCTCGACTGAAGTTTGGCTACGCAGGCTCCTGTAGCGCTCCTTTTGGGACTTCGACAGGTGTGTGTGCATGTGTGTCTGTAAGAGGAAGAATGGAAGACAGTAAACGGATGAAATCATACCAGCTGGATGGATTTCTATGCCTTTATAATTAAAGTATGTGTCTTGTTGCAGATCTTAATATGCAGTACACACATGATTCCTTATCTGTAATTAAGTTTGTTTAGTCAATGGGACTTATTATCCATCATTGATGCTGGTGAAGCCCCTGTTCTGTGTAAATGCAGCAGGCTTGACAGCGTTAAGTTATCAGCGCCGTACGTAAGCCATGGGTCAATGTCCTAGATTTAGAGGTTTGCTTGAAGAAGCTGAGCCGTTGAAACAATAATTATGGCAGAATAAAGACTCTAACAATGACATTACAAACCAATGGGCAGATGTTTTGACTGTAGCTAGGAAGTACCTATATTCCAATAAACAAGAAAGCAAAGACTAAAGCTCTGGAGAATGAATGTGTGTGACTACAGAGGTGGGTTTGGTGGTGGTTGGAGAGGGTTGTGCCATACACAAGGTTGTGCCTTGTGTATGGCAGCCCCCCTCTCTGTCTGCCCCAGGTGTGGGTTTGTGTAAATGGGGTGAATGGAAGCATCATGTACATTGGAATCATTAGAAGAGTACAAAAAAAAAACGCTATATAAATGCACACTATTTCTATTTTAAAGTATACAGATGACTGTCAATAAAAGACAATGCTGTTACTCTCTAGAACATGGCAAATACTGTCTGTTAACACTGTTGTTCCTTCCAAATATTACAACACCTGTTTCCTCTAAGGGCTTTAAAAACTGCTCAAGACAACAACCCATGTTTTATTTTTATTTTTTAACCCAAACAACAGCCTTGCAAGTGAAGTATATTTACATTTATGATATACCATTGCTTTATTTAGATTTTTGTCAATATTTCTGTATGTTATTTAAGTTTCACACCTTTGTACACACATACATATGTTACTAGGCATTAGTCTTGGAAACCGTTGACTAAGGCATATGTTATGTTTATTTGAACAAACTTTTTTCATTCCACTTAACCTGAGTAAACACTCAGAATAAGATATTTGGACACTTATTTATGACACATATTTTGCACTTATGACCAACAGCAAGCATCCCATCAGTGAGATAGAATAAGACACAAAAAAGTGAAATTTCTACATCCTAATGAAATCTGTTTTTAGAAGCATGACTTATTACACCTTGGCATGAGAACGAGTTGGAACATTTTACATCTAACAGAAGCTGCTTATGAATATGCGTGTGTCCCTTGTTTCCATCAGCCACCTGCCATGAGTCGTCTCACTCTCTGGCATCCTTCCCCGTCTGTCTCTCCTTATTTCTGGCCATCATTGCATGAAAGCTCGAGTAAAAACTGATCACACTCTCACACACAAGTCTCCAGAGCTCTACGCCAACAGACCTGTAACCATCGGCAACTGCTCTTGTTTACACTGGAGATGAATGAGACAGATCGTTGCTCAACTCGCCTAAATAGTCCTCCAAACCCCGAGACAGGTGGTGGCTACGGCGCTGCGCTCGGAAAAAGGCTCTGTGTACATTTCAAAGATCTCATGGCAGGTGGCTCCATTTTATTTGTTGTTTTTGCTTGAGTCCCTCTTGACTTCTCCCTCCTCTTTTTTTTCTTTGCATCATTTCATTATTTTCTGAACAGCTTAAATTTAATACAACAAAGGTGCTCCATAAATGCTGCTGCATTTCAAACATAAGCTGGCATTTGTCCAGTCATTTAAATCCAAAGCAGCGTATGAGAAACTCCATATGTAGAGGCAGATATGACTCATTATATTTCCTGTGAAGTAAAACTCATGAATGAGCTCTGCTCAAAGACAACGTGCATAAATGTTGTGGAATACAGAACAATGGTCTTGCAGAGGAACTATTGAAAAGTCTTGCCAATACAAACCAATAATAATAACCAATAATCAGCAGTGTATATTATGTTTTTATAGATTTTATTTCAGTAGCCCAAAATAAAATTAACTAGCCCAAAAAATTTTTAATGCGTACGGTGGTATTTGTCATGTAAGGCACAGCAAGTGCAGATCTTTTTTTTTTTTCGGGGGGGAATTTTTACTAGGCTTTTTTTATTGGCCTACTTTAGTTGTTATTTTAAAAAATATATTAACAGCATTATTGATGTGAAGACAAGATATAAATACCAGGCGACCAAATTTGGCCCGCAGACCTCAGTTTGGACACACTTGGTCTTTATGGTCAGTGGCTACAGCAAAGACATAAAACAGACTGATGATCAAACCACATTAATGTCTCTGTGGCAAGAACAAGCCACAAACAGCAGATGTAAAGAAGTCAGATTGGTTCTGAAATAACTCATCGCTCAGAGGTGGTTCAGACACAGGACATTTAGTAATAATTTTGAGCATGGGACAGCCAAGGAGCCAACGCTCCTTAACTCTGCTCTGAAACCACCCCAACAGCGGTCTGTGCACAAAGGTAGAGGGACTGACAAACTATCATTAATATGAATCTACTTGAGAAACTCTTAAAGAAGTGGCTCAGAAGTAAAACCCCTAGACTCTTGTTGGACTCATAGGATTCCATTAGCAATTTTGCAAGCTTTTCTGTTCCTGTTTATACATTTCCTGCAAATTTGCTAAATCAGTGCATTACAAAGGAAATATGACTCCTTTCTCTGGTGATGTTCTGAGCATCTGAAAAAGTTACTATTTTACAAGCTGCTCTGGCCTAGCCGCAGCACTATTTATTTATATATTTATTTAGTAGGGACAGAACAAAAAAATTATTGTTACAGCTTCATGTTTAACCGATGCTTTGATTAGCTGAGAGCTAATTTGCAGACCTGATCCCTAACACACAACAGACAGTGAGTGTGTTTACATGAACTTGAGTATCCCGGATATAATCAGGTTTTTTCAAATAATCAGGTTTTCTTCCAAAAGTATTACGTTTTTGTATTTGCACATCTAAACATCATATCCTGATTTCGGAAACCGGGATAAGCCAGTATCCCATTTTTGAGAAACCCGTATACACTACCTGGAGAACTCCGAAGGAAACCGTGATATAAGGTATATAAGCAGTATTCCTGTTTCTGACAACAGCCGGTAAAGTGTACAAAAAGATCTTACTTTTGGAGTGATGAAGAAACAGAGTTTTGACTTTCGGTCATGAAAGAAATTAATATTTTAGGTCATTTAGATGGACATAAACACTGGAACTCTGATCTATTTAAAACTGTTATAAAGGGCAGTAGCTCAGTGGCTAGAGCGGTCGTCTCTCAACCGGAAGGTAGGCGGTCCGATTCCCACTCTCCCCACAGTTCATACTGTCGTTGTGTCCTTGGGCAAGACACTTAACCCACCTTGCCTCCAGTGACTGTAACACTGGTAATGTAATGTAAGTCGCTTTGGATAAAAGCGTCTGCTAAATGAATAAATGTAAATGTAAATGTAAACTAACTTAATGCTGGTTTTACAGTTTTCTTCAATTTGAATATGTAATGCTACTTTGGGAGTCTGCAGTATCAAAATTAAACATGCTGCTGGTGTCTTGGTATGTGGCATGTTTGTTGCATACAGAAAAATATATGTTTTTGCAATAAGGAACTCTAATATGAAATGCATTCCAAAATTATGGCTCAGGAGATTTAACAAACAGCAAAGTCAATTGCAGCAGCATAAATCACTCAGTATACCATTTATACCTGCTTCATATCATTCAAACTTTTTTGGGTCTCTTTTCCAGAAAGGACAAGAGGCAGAAGACACACAGTCTCTCTTTGCCAGCAGGATTTCCTCAAAAATTTTCAGCAGAGGCTAAATTTATGGAGTGAGCGCTAGCTCCAATAAAGCTATGAGCGAGATTGTAGGCTGCTCACTGAAGTAATTCAACAGAGCACCTGCTTCATGGAAACACTTGAACCAGTTGCTCACTGGAATGAGAAGCTCAAACGTTTCTCAAACAGAGCAAAGGTTTCATCATGCTAACCCTTGTTATCCAGGTTATTATCTATCCTCAAGCACTTCACAAGAAAGAGAAGATGAGTCTGACAGATATTTTTTTAACTCTAAATTTGTGGCAAAGCAGTTAAAATTTGTGACTTGATAGTTTTAGTTTTAGTCAGGCTACTTGATAATTGTTTATATATTTGTACTTGTTTGCACAAGACCCACCTGAGCAGGGTTAAGTGTGCTAATGTGGTTGTTTTTCTTTTAATTTCTCTCTGAAGATATACATGGATGTAGGTTATAATGTTTATATAATGGCAAAAGATTTATTAATAAAAACAAATAAATATTTATATTTTGTTTCTTTTGTTTGTGGGCATTAATTCTTTATGTGTGCACCCTTTGGCGAAGTGTAAAGCTTGCTTCCATTAAATCTTTCAGCGCCTCTCTTATTACTTGACCATTTAGATTGGTAGTATTTACTGGGGGATCAGCGGGCTGAGGAAATTGTTCTTCCAGCATTGCTGCCTCATGCATCCATCTTGGGTTGCCATCTCCTTTTCTTTTTCGCAGCAGTTGTGAATGAGACAGTATGTCACTCTAAAGTGGGGGCAGAATGTATAAAAAATTGAACTTTTTGGCCACAACCACAAACGTTACATTTGGAGAGGAGTCAACAAGGTCTATGATGAAAGGTACATCCTTTCCTACTGTGAAACATGGAGGTGGATCTGATGTTTTGGGGATGTGTGAGCAACAAAGGCACAGGAAAAGATGAATGCAGAAAGTTATCAAAAAATACTGGAGATAAATTTGCACTCATCAGCCCGGAAGCTAAGCATGGGATGTACTTGGACGTTCCAACTTGACAACGATACAAAGCACAAGGTCAAGTCGACCTGTCATTGGCTACAGCAGCATAAAGAGCCTCATCCACTACCAAAAAAGATTTCAAGCTGTCATTGATGTTAAAGGTGGCAATACACAGTATTAAGAACTGGGGTAAGTAAACGTTTGAGCAGGGTCATTTGGGAAGCTTCTGTTGTCATTACGATTTAAAAAGAGTAAACACAATTGTTTGACAGTTAATGGCCCCAGATAAAATTACAAATTCTAATGGGCTAGCGCAGTTGGGAGAAATACTCGCAATTATGCAACATCAAGGGAGACCTGGTTCATTTTGCACAATATCATCCCCCTCTTTCTTGCCCGGTTTGTTGTCAACCTACTGTCAACTATCAATAAAGGCAAAAAAGGGCCAAAAATATTTAATAAATAAATAATAAAAAATGTATTAATTCACCCAACCAATGCTATATTGCAAGCCATATGATTACTGAACCTTCACATTTAATAATTGTCTGTTTTCTAAAATGCCATCTGGACATTGCAATAGCCTATAAAAACAAATAACAAACAAAAAAAAGATTTCCTACAATATCTCCCCTGACTATTTTTTTTTTTTTTTATAGTAAACTTGAGCAAAGTAACCACAAGGCAAATTTCTGTTTTTGTTTTACTGGCTTCTTGAAATAAAGACTTTATTTGCAGATAAATGCATTTGAAAATCAGTGAACTAAGGCTTGTATCTTATTCTTTGCAGAGCCCTGTTTTCAAAGCCCATATTAGTGGTCCTAATTGGACAAAGCCACTCAAGTTTGGTTTGACTGCAATCACCTTTAGCAAATAATAAAATAAATTAAAAAAACTGACAATTTATGAAAACAGAGTTATCTGCTTTTGCTAATGAACTCTTCATATACAGTATATTCACAGTTAGCAAAGGCTGATGGGTTGCATCAGGTAGATTATTGTGTTTTTTTTCCATTTTATGGTGCCCCTCAAATCTGTATCTTGAAGCCATTGTAGTTTCCTTTGCAACGTTGATGTTGTTGTGTGTTGCACTCTATTTGAAGAAATGTCCATGTGTGATTCACAATGTTTGTAACAGATGTGTAAGTTAGTAACTGTTGCTATGGGCCTTAAATAGTGGTTAATGATGAACAACTGTGCAGAGGAGTGATACATGTGGCGTGACAAGGTTGCCTGTGTCAAGCCCCTGGAACGCCTCTCGTCCACTTTGCTACACAAAGCATTTTAGTGTAAGAGGTACTTTAAAACACTTGTAATAAAGGGAGCTTGGGTCCAGCTATATTTGTGTATCTAATTAAAATGTTGGAATACTACATTGAGAGACTTTTGAAAACACTGTAAAACCACAAGAGCCTTTTTTGAGGACCACAAAGGACATCCAGCTGAAAAAAGAAATTAGAATTTATTTTTTTTTGTTTATGACACTGCAAATTAACATATACTGTAAAGTTCAGTGTTTTTTTTTTATATGGTGGTTTATAGGGTTTTAAATCAGTTTAGTCCTCTTGGGCTATATTGCGGTGATTGAATCATACATTGAGGTGTGAACTATATAAGTGTGCATATGCATTATTTAAATTATACATATTCTAGTGAAATCATTGTAACAGAAAATACCTGTATAAGAGGTAGTCAAAAAGTTTGTGTATAAAGCATAAAAAGGTATGTGCAGTGAGTTGTTTTCATCTCTTTTCTTCATGCTATGGGTTAAACAGTGGTCAAAGTCTATGTACCTGTCGTTTTGAACAGTAAGCACAATCACAAGCAACGCACCAAGAAAAGATCAAAGACGTTTGATGTGTCCTGTATTATGCTTTTAAAGAGATAAAAGAAATTGGCACGCTGATCTCAGCATTGTAGAACACATACGTATAGGTGGACTGTTTCAGATGCATAGCTATTTGAGCCGTCTTGCCTTAGACTACTGCAGAGGCACTCTTAATTGTTACCTCAAACTACAAACTCCTTTTCCCTCACTTTTCTTTTATCCGATTTTTCTGTCTTTCTTGTGTCTTGCTGCATCTTAAAAGGTACAGAGCTTGACAGGACGTAGAAACAAAGGCCCCACAGAAAGGTTGATTTTAGTGATTCTCTTTTTTTGCACAAATTAGCTAAATGCCTTTTGGTTTCACTTTACACTAGCTCTTTTTCCACGTTATTACTTTTACCACTTTTGCTTGTGTGGCTTCTACAAATAAGCCACATTAGAGGACGGTAGCGTTTTCAACACAATACCAGAAATAGTGTAGCTGTTCGAGAATAAATAGTAGCTGTTCGAGAATAAATAGTGCACAAACCTTTCCTGTTTTTTCAAAATATGTTGAAATGCATACCAAAATTATGGTTCAGGCATATGTTGTTCTAGAACTTGGATATGTCTTTCAGCATTGATGGTGCCTTTCCAGATGTGTAAACTGCCCATGCCACATGGACTCATGCAACCCCATACCATCAGAGTTTTAGGCTTCTGAACTGAGCGCTCATAACAACTTGGGTTGTCCTTGTCCTCTTTAGTCCGGATGACACGGCGTCCCGGTTTTCCAAAAAGAACTTGACCACAGAACAGTTTTCCACTTTGCCACAGTCCATTTTAAATGAGCCTTGGCCCAGAGAAATAACTGTGCTTCTGATATATATTTAGATATGGCTTCTTTTTTGACCTATAGAGTTTTAGTTGGCAACGGCGAATGTCACGGTGGATTGTGGTCACCGACAATTTTTTCTGGAAGTATTCCTGAGCTCATGTTGTGATTTCCATTACAGTATCATTCCTGTATGTGATGCAGTGCCGTCTAAGGGCCCAAAGATCACGGGCATCCAGTATGGTTTTCCGGCCTTGACCCTTACGCACAGAGATTGTTCCAGATTCTCTGAATCTTTGGATGATATTATTCACTGTAAATGATGATAACTTTAAACCCCAGAACCCCCTACTGCTAAGTCGGGTAAACCTGCTTTTGCTGCTCGCCTCATCATGTGCTCAACTCCTAAATCTCTAACATAGGCTCTCCTGCTTTTCAACAGAGCAAAATACACTCTTCAACAAAAACATCAGCTAAAAAGAACAGAGTAGAGAAGAAAGACAAAGAGTTGTAATTTTCATTGAAAATTATAGAAAAAAGGAATTTAGTTCTCAGGGGCTAAGACCCCCTATTAACTAGAAACGCCCCTGCCTGATTGGAACATTGAGAAGAGCCAGCTGAGGTGGCTCGGGTATTGGTTCCGGATGCCTTCTGGATGCCTTCCCGAGGATGTGTTCCAGGCGCGTCCCACCAAGAGGAGGCCTGGGAAAGACCTAGGAAATGCTAGAGGAATTAGGTATGTCTCTCGGCTGGCCTGGGAACGCCTCGGTATTACCCCGGAAAAGCTGCAGGAAGTGTCTATGGAGTGGAAAGTCTGGGCGTCTCTGCTTAGACTGCTGCTCCCCCTACGGAAACACAGGGCAAACTCCACACAGAAAGGCCCTGCCCTGCTCGGGGATCGAACCCAGGACCTTCTTGTTGTGGGGCAGGAGTGCTAGGGAAGCAGGGAGTTCTCATTCCCACCTGGAGGGCAAAGAGAACTCAGTTTAATTTACTGGGACAAATGAAGCTCAGAGATCACCTTAGGTAAAAACACAGTCGAGTGGAGAGCAGAAGTCGCGCTAGACTTTCTCCATTTTCGTAATTTTGATGGAAAGGGATTGGAGTCGTAAAATTTCCGTCCTCGTCTATCATTACCTGTCATTTTAAATTTTCATACTTTAATAATACTTATAATGGCTTTTTGTTTTACTCTTGTTTCAAAAAAATTCAAGTCGAGAATAGAGGACAGATTATTTGTTTTAAGTACAACAGATAACGTTACACAAAAAGTGAAAGGATATTTTGTGATTGAACTCTAGAGCACGCGATATATTACACAATATGTGCCAACAAAAATGAACTGAACTTAATTCCATCGCTGTTGTTGTGCACCCCCTGACAAGTCTGTTACTTGTGTTAGCTTTTCTATAGATGTCGCAGAACATTTTTCCCCCTTCCCCACCTCAGCCACGTAAACTCCTGTTCCCACTGAACACGATACTCCCTCTTCTTCACCTCCTTTTTGCCGCTTGTCCCGTTACAGCTGTTGGTGACTGCTCAGTGTTCTCCGTTTGTCCTTCTTCACCCTCCACTGCATCATGTCCTCTTTTTTCACCTTTATTTACAATAGCAGAACTTTTTGGCGGTTTGAAAAAACTACTCACACTCAGCTGCCATAACTTTTTTGCAACTGAATGCAGCGTGACAAAGACAACACGATTCAAAATAATTGCTGATTGATATATGTACATTTGTCACGAAATGGTCAGGAGTAGGAATTACAATAGATCACCCTTAGAATAAACCGTCAAAATGACGGATGGCATTCAGATTTTTCCGTCCCTGCTAAAAAAAACGTAAATGACGGGAAATATTTGGTTAATGCGACTGTTATGTTTACTGTGTTTGTTAATGGTATTTTTATTTCTTGCTAAAATACGCCATCTAGTGGTTTCTTTGTTTTACTCTTTGACATCAGTAGAAGAAGAATGTTAGACAGGAAGTAGTTTTTTTTACAGCCGTACTTCATCAAGATGGCAGCTCTTCATTCCCGGGTTTTCTTTTTGGTGTTTGTTTAAGCATTTTCTGTAAGTATTGCAGGTCAGAAAATTATTAGACACTTGTAATACCGTTTACGAGTTTGATATCTCACAGTCAGTACGTTTTCTGGTACACTGTTCATATGTAAATTAGCGCACCAAGTCACATGCTAATTTGTATGCTAATAGCAATGCTAATCGTCATGCTAACTACTTGAGTTCATTGTGTTTCTCATTGTTTAGCCTACCTATCATTATTTAACACAGTATAGTGATGTACACTTTCTGTATCTGTTTTATTGTTGTAGTTTCACATAAAGATCACCAGTAAATTCCACCAAAGTCATCTGCAGTTTCTGGGTCTATGTTTAGCTGTTTGGATAGCTAGTCCAGCTCCTAGCGAGGCCATTTACAGTGAAAAGACAGCACCATGGCAAGCAACAAACTACAGAAACCACCACGTAGAGCTTGTGCCATCTCCAAGAGTTAAGTAAGTGCATACAGGCAGCATAAGCATCACCTTAACTCTTCCAAACAAGAAATAAAAAAGTGCAAAATGTCTGAAAACAAATCCTTGAAGAGTAACTCCCAATCAGTCTGTTCCCACAAACCACTATCAAAAGCAGGCTCAACAGCTAGCACTGAACTGCGCAGAGCAAAAGCAAAAGCAGAAGCTGCTCAAACTAGAGCCACATATGCAAGAAAAGAGATAGAAATCAAAGTTGAACAGGCACGCCTCCAAGCCACTCTTGATGCACTCAGAGCAGAGCAAGAAAAGGAAGCTGCAATAGCAGAAGCCAGTTCTTTAGAAGCAGGACTACTTGAATTGGGCTATGAAACACGCAGTGCAGCTTACGGTTCATCTCTTGCAGACAACCAAGAAAAACGCACTGCCCAATATGTTTTAGAACAAACAGCTCTCACTGCAATAGACCCACCCATCCCAGTAAAGACTGTACACACTGGGCCTGAAACCCCCTTTCAACAAGAACAACAACATGAAAACAAAACAAACTATGCAACTCCTGTTAGTGAATTCTGAGCCTCTGTCCACCAGCTTCAAACCGCTCACCCCTCTCATCCAAATGTCATCCAAAGTAAATCATGCCCGCAATGACCATAACTCAGCCAACCTATGATCTAGCTAAATACCTAGCTCGCAGTCAGCTCGTCACTAGAGGTCTTACCAGCTTTAATGACCAACCTATGAACTACTGGGCATGGAAATCATCGTTCAAGACAGCAATAGCAGGGTTAGATCTTTCGGCAGGAGAGGAACTAGTACGATTCCTTGGTAAAAATTCAGCCAGACAAGTCAAACAAATGAAAGCCGTCAACATCAGATATCCGGAAGCTGGCTTGTCTATGGCTTGGGACAGGCTAGAGGAAGTATATGGCTCGACAGAGGCTATAAAGCAAGCTCTCTTTCACAAGTTAGAAACCTTCCCCAAGATCACAACAAGAGAGCCCTTTAAACTCCGTGACCTATCTGACTTAATGTTAGAGTTGGAGGCGGCCAAGCTGGATGGTTATTTACCTGGCTTGTCTTATTTGGATACATCACGAGGAATCCAACCAATAGTTGATAAGTTGCCTTACAATATCCAAGAGAAGTGGATGACTATTGGCTCAAAGTACAAGCATGACCATGGTGTCAGCTTTCCTCCCTTCACCGTGTTTGTCAACTTCATACGCACTGAAGCCAAAACACGGACCGATCCCAGATTTAACCCTCACAACTTTAACCAAACAACAGCAGTAGAAAGGAAATATGCATACGAAAAACTTTACAAAACACCCCTATCTGTCCACAAAACTCAAGTTCAAGATAAAATAGAGGCAGAAAAAGCTAAAAGCGCTATAAATCCAAGTAAACAGTGTCCAATACACAACAAACCCCACCCTTTAAAACGATGCAGAGGGTTCAGAGAGAAAGCTCTGGAAGAACGCAAACAGATTCTCAAAAAATACGTCTGCTTTCGTTGCTGCTCATCCACTGACCATTTCGCAAAAAACTGTACAACAGAAATCACATGCACAGAGTGTGACAGCAACAATCACATTTCTGCTCTCCATCCAGGTTCCAGGTCACCCCCGCCCCCACAGCACGGCGGGGAGAGAGACCAAGCAGACACCCAAGAAGTCACATCTAGGTGCACTGAGGTGTGTGGAGAAGGAGTGAGCGCAAGGGAATGTTCTAAGATCATGCCCTGTGAATGTGTACCCCGCAGGCCATAAAGAACAAACAAAGAAAATGTACGCAATTTTAGATGACCAGAGCAACCGCTCGCTCGTACGTCCACAGTTCTTTGACGTGTTTCAGATCCAGGGAGAAAGTCACCCTTTCACGCTGAAAACATGCGCCGGACTCACAGGGGTATCAGGAAGAAAAGCTTGTGGCTTAATGGTAGAGTCAATAAACGAAAAGTTAAGTCTTCCTCTGCCAACACTCCTCGAATGCAATGACATTCCCAACAACAGCTCAGAAATACCTACTCCGGAAGCCGTTCATCACCACACCCATCTACAGCAGATTGCTAAAATGATCCCACCATTAGACCCCAAACCTTGGGACCTTCAAACCTCAGACTACACAAAGTCACCTCCAACCGTCCAGCTGTCCTGGAAGCCTTTCCACCAGAGGACAGAGCGAAAGACATTGAAAACTTAGACCTGTGTGCTCAGGATTTACCAGTACAAAGCAGTCTAGGGCTGTTCTGGAATGTTGGCATGGACACCTTTACATTCAAAGTTGATGAAGACCAAAAACCTTTCACACGAAGAGGCATCCTCTCTACCGTCAATAGTCTCTATGACCCCCTCGGGTTCCTCGCTCCAATCACAATTCAGGGCAGATCAATACTCAGAGAATTTACCAGCTTAACAGATGATTGGGATGCACCTTTCCCAGATGACATGAAAGCAGAGTGGTGCAAATGGAGAGTTGTATTAGGCTACATATACAACCAGTCACGGAGATTCTATGTGTACGTGCATAACAGAGCCCAACGCATCCTCCAGTCAACATGTTCCAAGCAGTGGAAGTACGTTCCATCTGAACTCAACCCAGCCGACCACGGGTCTCGTTCTGTAGCAACAACACAACTGAATAGCACGACATGGTTTGGGGGGCCAGCTTTTCTCCTCAAACCTTCAATGGAGTTGCCATCTCCAGACATGTTTGATCTTGTGGACCCTACTCTTGACACAGAGGTACGTCCATTGGTGACAACCAATCTGACGCACGTCACAAAGCTAAAAATAAATCCAACACGTTTCGAAAGATTCTCCAAGTACAATACCCTCATCAGAGCAGTGGCCTTCTTAATCCACATCGATTGTTCTTTCAGTCATTCCAACCAAGCATCTAGCTGTCGCAACTGGCACCTTTGTCAACCTACAGAAGAAGAGCTGGCAAAAGCAAAGGTTTTCATCGTAAAGAGTGTTCAGAGTGAGTACTACAAAGAGGAAGTAGAATGTATTCAAGAGGATACAAAGATTCCTCCCTCAAGCAGCCTCTGGAAGCTTCACCCAATTCTGGACGGTGATGAACTCTTAAGAGTTGGAGGCCGAATCACGCAATCCGAATTAGGTATCGACACCACTCATCCCCTCATCATTCCTGCTCGACATCACTTGGGAATACTCCTTATACGCCACTACCATGAGACTGTGAAACATCAAGGGAGACATTTCACAGAAGGTGCGATTAGAGCGGCAGGGTTTTGGTTAGTAGGAGCCAAGCGAAGCATCAGCACAGTGCTTTTCAAGTGTGTCGCCTGCAAGAAATTACGAGGGAAAGCTGAATGCCAACAAATGGAAGACTTACCATCTGAACAAATGCAGGTTGCACCCCCTTTCACTTATCTGGGTGTAGATGTGTTCGGACGTGGGACATCGTTACTCGACACACAAGAGGAGGTCAAGCTAGCTCTAAACTGGGCTGTAATATTCTCAAACGTCAACGAGGGCGGTCCACATCAAGTTAATTGAAACATTGAGCACAGACAGATTCATTAACGCAATGTGTTGTTTTTTTGCAATCAGAGGTCCTGCAAAACAAATAAGGTCTGATTGCGGCACAAACTTTATTGGCGCCTCCCGCGAACTGAAAATGGATGAAACAAATCTCTCAGTCAAAGATGTCGAAAGCTACCTCAACAAACAAAATTGCTCATGGATCTTTAATCCGCCTCACTCATCTCATATGAGCGGTGCCTGGGAGAGAATGATTGGGATTGCCAAGCGCATTCTTGATGCTATGTTCCAAGAAAAGCAAAAAGGCAACATTAACACACAAACTGTTGTCGACATTTATGGCTGAAGTCTCTGCCATCATGAATGCTCGGCCTCTCATTCCTGTATCCACTGACCCAGAGTCACCATTTATCCTCACTCCGTCAATGCTGCTCACTATGAAAACAGGATCAGCGCCACCACCTCCTGGCAACTTTGAAAAGGGCATACTTCTGAAAGAACAATGGAAGAGAGTTCAAAGTCTTGCTGACATGTTCTGGTCCAAATGGAAACGAGAGTACCTTCATACACTGAAGTTGCGCCACAAATGGCAAACAAAGAAACAAAGAAATAAGAAACAAAACCTCAAAGAAGGGGACATCGTTCTGCTCAAAGACTCTCAGGTGAAAAGAAACGAGTGGCCCATGTCTATTATCAGCAAACCTTTTCCAAGTAAGGATGGACTCGTCAGGAAAGTCAACGTAACCACTTCTCATTCAGGCATTAAAAAGACCTTTTCTCGACCAGTAACAGAAGTGGTTTTGCTCTTGTCCCCTGAGAAATAGAGTGGACAAGATTGGATAATTTAAATGTGGGATATTTATAATCCCAGGCATGGAGTGTTATGTTTACTGTGTTTGTTAATGGTATTTTTATTTCTTGCTAAAATACGCCATCTAGTAGTTTCTTTGTTTTACTTTTTAAATTTTTCTCCCTTTATCTCTCTCTGATGGTCCAAGTTCTGTCCAGAAGAGGATACAGGTCATCATCAACAGCAGCTGGACACAAAAACAGTCATTTTGATGGATTGCTCTTAGGCTGACTTATTGTAATTCCTACTCCTGTCCAGTTGGTGGTGAATGTACATATTAATTAGCAATTATCTTGAAATGTTTCATCTTTGTTTTGCTGCATTCAGTTGCAAAAATGTCACAGCAGCTGCGTGAGTAGTTTCTTCAAACCGCCAAATAGTTATGATAAAGGTAAAAAATTAGGACATGATGCAATGGAGGATGAAGGACAAACAGACAAAACTGAACATGGCAATCATACAGATCCAAAGAACAGCCACTGAATTAAGCTCAGTTCATTTTGTTATTTCCTTTTGTAGCCGGAATCATATTGTTGTTAAAGTTGCTTAAACATTCTTGCTTTATTTGCTAATGGTGAAAATAAAAAAAATACACAGAATCCAACAACATTAACTGAAATTCAGTCAAATATCTACCTTGCTCTTTTAACATTATATGAATAAACAGATAAAAACACACTGTTTTGTTGCTGTGGTTGGCGTGTATCCTGAGTGACACAGATTTGGATATACGATAAAAGTTCACGATCCGTGTTTGTTTTCTGCCCATTTAGCAGCTCCACGCAACTCTGATGACACATTGCCAACACAACAAAAACATGTTTAATTCTGCATTGAGAGCATGTCCCCTGAGTTGTTTTGTGTGTGTCTAGGTATTTACAGGTGTGTGTGTGTGTGTGTGTGTGTGTGTGTGTGTGTGTGTGTGTGTGTGTGTGTGTGTGTGTGTGTGTGTGAAAATCAGGTTGCACTCCTGGCTGTCAGTCCTTGTTTCGCTGCATCTTTCCAAAACATAAAAAATTCACAACAATTACAATGAGCCCTCATAAAGTATTCACAGCAAACCTGCCCACACCTCAGAGCCTGGTGTTTTGTAATGCTAAATGAATGTGTAGGAATAGTCAATCAACAGTTTTAAATAATGCAATATTAGTTGGCATTCCAGATAGACAGAATGTCATTGTTGATTCATGGACCAATTTTAGATTAGAATTTTGAATGAACTGCTTTTCACTATGTTAACTAAATCTGAACCTACAACATGGTTTCTTTGTTAAGTTGTAAAAAGCCAAAATGAATTGCTTAACAGTTGCCTAAGTTTAAGAAAGTGGACAAAACTGAGACAGCAAGTGCAGAAAACCAGCAGTTACATTCAGGATTAAAACCTTTTTCTGTTCTCACCATTGCTGTTTCAAAAACTTATGCTGTTTTCCTCAAAATAATGCAAATTATTGAGAGAACTGGGCCCATTTTAGCCCACAATAAAAACAAAAGCATCTTCTTAAAATGCAATTAAAGAAATGGTCCAGAGGTTGAAGTTTCAGTATCAGATTTATGATAAGAGACAGACATGTTAAAGAATGTATTGGCGTTTCCCAAGAACTGACTTCCTCAGTGAAAATGACATACTACAGAACAAAAAGCGTAAGACCTGGCTAAAATACACCTTTTTCTTTTCTCTGGGTTGGCTTGCAAATGGCTTCTCTGCTGCTGGCCATCTGTTCCTGCTCCTGGAAATCCGACTCAAATAGAAGGACCAGACTAATTCTATATATGTATAGAATAGAAAAAAAATAGGATGGCTGGCCAATCATACATCTAATAGACACAACTCTGCATACAATAACACATCTACTTATGTTTAAATATTTAGTATGGTGTTTTGTATTTGCCAACCAAGTTCAATAATACATTGGGAATGCTGAAAAAAATAATTGATTTGATAAAGGCTAAGTTAAAGCTTCAATGCTCAACTAAATGGTAAATTGATAGGGCTGACCAAAGTGTGTGTCAATCCATCTTAGAGTGAAAATCTGTGCTTTTTTATAAAAATATGAAATCAATATTGTGACTGACCAAAGTGGTTGTTTAGCTATTTATTTCTCTTACTGTCATGTTCCTTGTGTATTTTTTTCCTATTTACTATTAATCTGTGACTGTGTTGCTCAAAAGACCATTGATCATTTCACTCGGTCTGGACTTGAAATATATGCTTTGACCTTGTAGCTTTTTTTTTTTTTTTTTTTTTTTTACACACCAACATTATACCGCAAATCAATAAAATCATTTTTTCATCAGCTCCATATGGCACCATGGTGAAAATGCTTAATGGTTGCTTTCCTAAAAGATTAACACTTAAAAGGACTGCTCAGTATTCATGCTTCATTGCTTGTGTCTGCTTGTCCAGACTGGTAGTCTAGTGACAACTATCTATGTTCGGTAAAGCATTCTACAACTGTCTACAAGTTCAAACAACGTCATACACAAAATAAAGGCCGATTCCATCCATGCCAAGCTGTCCAGATGCATTATCAAACATCCAAGCCTCCTTTGGTAAGTTCCTGTGTTCAAAGGGCGTCAGCTCTTAAGAACACATACTTTTGGCTCGATTAAGTTGATATCCCACTAATAAGATGCTCATGGGCAAGGACAATTTTTGCCATTTTATACACAGAACAAAAACAGACAAATTTCAAACAAAAAAGTTTCAAAATGCATTGTCACTGACTTTATATTTTTTAATTTTGTTTTTTTATAATCTTGAGTACAGTTTAGCATGGTTTTGGTCTGAAAATACAGTTGCATTCCAACTGAGGGTAAAATAATGTAATCTCGATTGTTAATGGGGTGGTAGAGTTGTCTATTAATGCAAAAATGAGGCCGAGCTAACATGGCTAAACCTGGGTAGGCCTACTAACAAGTTGTTGGAGCTTGCAGCAAAAAAAAAACATTGTTAAGACAACATTAACCAGCTAAACACAAATGCAATACCAGCATAAATTGTTTTATTTGGTTCATGATCTGGATTTTTTCCAACTGTAATAAAGCATCTCTTATTTCATCTTATTTTTGAAAGACTGGTTTTAGTCAGACTCATACTCAGTGCTAAATTTGTGGGGGAACACGGGACCGCTACCAATTTGACTGTTTTTAAACATTTTTAACTCAGATTTATAAACCAGTCTGTAGAAATTGCCCATTATATAGTTAAAATGGCATAATTTAGAAACACAAAACTATAATGCAATCTTCATAATTACATACAGTAGATTCCTTTACCTTTTTTTCCTTCACAATGCTACGCAAATACTTCCCCTAAATATATTCTCTGTGTTTCGCCACCTCCAGCTTTAAACATTAAGCACTGCTCACACTCATTTTGTCTAGTGGCATGTAGATGTGCTAACACATTTGCTAGATTTGATTGGAGCCACTGAGTTGAGAAAATGTCAGACCAGATGTGACAGAAAAAGACTTTACAGGAAGAAAACTTTGCTGCAGTTATTTGAGCTGGTGACAATGTTATGAGGCATTTCTTTATCCTTTTTACTGTAATAGAACCCACTACGGCCTGCTTCCTGTATCCAGTCTCAATCTAGAAATTTACAAGTGAAAAACGCAGCCTTCTCATTCAGGCGTTTCCTCGATCTTCTGACACGCAGCTGCACCCTACTCAGGAAGCGCTCCGTTGTATGTCCATCTGCGTTGAGCATTAATGACAGATGGGACACACTCTGAACAGCCACGGGCCGTTATGCTTCCCAAAGAAATAACTACCTCAAATGACAAATCACTCCTCTGTTCATCTCTTCTTCTTCCCTCTTTTCTTCTTCTATCTCCACAGGCTTCTGCTGCAGCGGGAGAGAGATTTAACACAACACACGGCTGAAAATGACAAAACGTCAGGCGCACAAGCAAGAAGACATACAATGGGAAGGGTTGATGGGAGTGCAAAATGGATTTAGATAAATTGGCAGATGATTTAGGGGAGGGAATACATACAAGACGTCCTGAAACATGTTTGAAATGGCTTTGCGTTATGGCCATTGTTGTTATTTATCACAATCATTGAGAGAAGTGATGGAAACATGACATAAAGCAATTGTATATACGAAATGGTCTTTAATGAAGCACTGTATAACCTGTTCAATTGTTACATCGTTTTAAGGTCATTCCTATAGACCATTTTACTGCTTGTATACAACATTAGCTACACAGAAATTAAGTATGCTACAATATATCTTCAATAGATGGGCATTAGCCACAAAAAATTTATATAACAGTTTCTGCATAAACAAGTTGATTTTGATAAATGGTAACCGTTAAACAAATGGTAAACTACATGTGTATGCTGTCAGTGAATGTGTGCAAAACAATAGTGAATGGCGCAATATTCAACATTTAGGGTACTCCAGCTAGGGCTACAAGTAACTGGATGGTTATAGGCCCATATTATCTGTACTTGTTCAGAATGCCAAATAACACTACATGAAAGACCAAGATTGACACTTGCTGTTTGATCAAAGGCTGTTAATCTGCCTGATGTGTTTAGCACATATATTGCTAAAGCTGCAAAATTAAAATCACCTGTATAGAAATAGAGCCCAACCAATATGGATCTTTCAGGGCCGATACCGATATTGGGGAAGGTGAATGGCCAATAACCCAGTAGTGGCGGCAATCCCCGTACCCGGTGGTGGAAACCGGAAGTAAGGGATGTTGTCAGGCTGAAGAAGGAGACCTATCGAGCCTGGTTGGCTTGTGGGACTCCTGAGGCAGCTTATGGGCACGGGCAGACCAAGCGGGCTTCAGTCCTGGTGGTTGTGGAGGCAAAAACTCGGGTCTGGGAGGAGTTCGGTGAGGCCATGGAGAAGGACTATCGGTCGGCCTCAAAGAAATTTTGGCAAACAGTCCGGCGCCTCAGAAGGGGGAAGCAGTGCCACTAGTGGTACGCAGGCTCCCACTAGTGTGGGAAAAGGTGGAGGTGGATAAATTATGAAAAGTTCATTGAAACTGCTATCGTGTTCAATCTGGTAAGAGAAGTGTGGCTCTTGAAGAAAAAGTGTCCAGCACAAGAACTGAAGAGGACAAAAGTGAACCGAGCACAAGTGCTAACAGTGGCTTTGATAGCGCCAGCGATGTCACCGGAGCATCTGCTAGCAGCAGCAAACAGTACAAAACAGTGAGAAATTATAACTCGAACTACATCAGATTTGGATTTATTTGTAGCGGGAGAGAGGACGAGCCCAGGCCGCAGTGTGTGTTATGTGGCAAAGTTCTTAGCAATGAATGTATAAAACCATCGCATCTCAAACGACATCTAACAACCAAACACACGGCACTTAAGGACAAACCAGTGTTTTTTTTTTAACGAAAACGTGATGAACTGAAGCATTCAAAGTCCACCATTCAATCCTGTGGTACACCCATAATTAATGCACAGGAAGCTTCATATCGAGACTAAAGCTGACCTCTATTGAAACAGACATCGCAGGACTGTGTTCACAGAGGCATGCACACCCATCACATTAATCTCATGTAAGTTGTCACCAACATGTTGTGTGTGTACAGTTGCTATTAATGCTCTTCCTCACTTTGTTTTATTCTTATTTTTTTGTGTGTGCATGTGTGTGTGTGTGTGTGTGTGTGTGTGTGTGTGTGTGTGTGTGTGTGTGTGTGTGTGTGTGTGTGTGTGTGTGTGTGTCACTGTGTAGAAGTTTGGGACACAGCAAGTCTTCGGTTGACTTTAGTAGTTATGTTACAGCTGTTGTTACTTGCAAATACGTCCAGGGCCCTTTGCTAAGGGCTGTTTGGTCCCTTTATGACCGGAGCAGGAGCTTGGTTCGCATTGCTGGCAGTAAGTCAGACCTCTTCCATGCATGTTGGACTCCGGCAGGGCTGCTCTTTGTCACCAGTCCTGTTCATTATTTTTATGAACAGGATTTCTAGACGCAGCCAGGGGCTGAAGGGGGTCCGGTTTGGGGACCAAGGGATCTCGTCTCTGCTTTTTGCAGATGATGCTGTCCTGTTGACTCCATCAAGCCAGGACCTCCTGTGCACTGGGGCGGGTTTGCAGCCGAGTGTAAAGCGACTGGGATGAGGATCAGCACCTCTAAGTCTGAGACCATGGTCCTCAGTCGGAAAAGGGTGACTTGCCCCCTTCAGGTTGATGAAGACCTCCTGCCTCAAGTGGAGGAGTTCAAGTATCTTGGGGTCTTGTTCACAAGTGAGGGAAGGAAGGAGCATGAGATTGACAGATGGATCAGTGGAGCTTCTGCAGTAATGTGGTCGATGTACTTGTCTGTTGTGGTGAAGAAGGAGCTGAGCTGTATAGCAAAGCTCTTGATTTACCGGTCGATCTATGTTATCGGTTATCTCACCTATGGTCATGAGCATTGGGTCATGACTGAAAGAACAAGACCCTGGATACAGACAGCCGAAATGAGCTTTCTCCGCAGGGTGGTGGGCGCTCCCTTAGATATAGGGTGAGGAGCTCGGTCACTCAGGAGGAGCTCAAAGTAGTGCTGCTGCTGCTACACATCGAGAGGAGCCAGCTGAGGTGGCTCGGGCATCTGTTTTGGATGCCTCACTAGGGAGGTGTTCCGGGCATGTCCCACCGGGAGGAGACCTCGGGGAAGACCTAGGACATGCTGGAGGGACTATGTCTCTCGACTGGCCCCTGGGAAAGCCTCGGTATCCCACCGGAAGAGCTGGAGGAAGTGTCTGGGGAGTGGGAAGTCTGGGCGTCTCTGCTTAGACTGCTGCCCCCGCAACCCGGCCCCGATAAGCGGTAGAAGATGGATGGATGGACTTGTCTATATAAAACATGTTTCTTTTTGACCATCTTCTTGTGGCCTTGGTATGGTCTTGTTTATTCCTAAAAAGCATTTTTGGCAGATTTTCTGGATGCCACGGTGATGGTGACCTTTGGATGTAAAATGTCATCACATCATTATGTTCTCCCCATTACTCATTGGTGTGAAATTTTTCATCATTATCATACAAATGATGATGCACTTCCCAAAAAAGCAAGCCACTTCAGTCATTGTCAGATGTACTTGGCTGAAATGTGTAATGTTTGATGGCCAATAAAACAGTATAATAAAGAATTAACATACAGTATGTACAGAACTAAAGATAGAGACAGCAGACAACTTACATATATGGTGATTTATCTTGGTCTCTATCCACCATCTGTGGTTCTGTCCAAAATTATGTACATTTAACAGCAATGGATATTAAATAAAATAAAAATAAACTCACTTTTGACATAACCTTTGATGCCAAACTTACATACCCAATTTAAAAATGTACCTTATTTACTTGCTTTGTTATATTACAAAGACTAAATTGTTATGTGCTACATAGAAATACTTATTGTATATTATATATGGTGGTAATATTTGACAGAGCTGCCGAGAAATCTTCTGAGATGTTCTAACTGCTGGCACAAAATGTGGACACTTCATTTTGCCCTGTCTTTTTGAATTGTGTAGTCAGTGAAAATCTGACAACCTGGATTCTCTAAAATGGAAAGTAATTGGGAACACTTTGTCACAAGATAAAATGGGTACTAAAAAGTTGTTCTTGACTCTACTACGTACAAGAAAAAATATTTTAAAGTACTTTAAAGATAAAAAGAGTGGACAAAGACAACTGATTACTTAAGCTTAGACACACCTAAATACTTTATAATTAGACCCTGTTTCCATTTGGCTCTACATAAATTGTCTTTATTGCCTGCTTAGTTATTATTTATGACAGGACACTTATAGCTCTTAATTGATGCTATGCACTGTTTTCTACTTGTTCCTTTTATTGAACTAAGTTTTAGATTGAATTAGCTGTCAGACTTTGGTTGGGAATAAGCAAATCAATTTGGCCCACAGAAGCCAACCGATTGTTTAAGAGTTTGTGCATGTGAGTATAATGTTGTGAGAGCATGTGACAGAGAGAAAGCGGTGGTTGAGAGGTGAAGATGGCCAAAGTGACAGAGACAGATAGAGATTTCAAAAGGCTACCGTTTCTTATCAGCAAAGGTCACTCAAGCAATTACGTGACACATTGATTTATATCCCCGAGGCGATCACTGCCACGAGAGGAATTGCAACACACAAACAGGCAGACACACAATTACAAACACAGAACACAAAGACCCAGTATCAATATGCTGCCCACCCCTAATTATTATTGTTTTCTGTGGAAGTCTTTTGGTAGGCTGAGATCATTAAGGTCGTGGCCATTGGGAGGTAGCTTTTTTTAGTCCCTCCACTTCTACTTTGCCACTTTCTGACAAGGCTGGTTGTTTTTTTAAACAGACCGCAAATATTGACGTAGTTAGGCACAACAAAGCTTCTTTTTACAAAATTATTGCTTTTCAGGAATTCTAAGAACTCCTGTGCTTTTGAAATTATTCTGAGAACTGTTCAGGTTTAGGCTCTTTGGCAAACCTTCTATTGGTTGAGAAATGGTAAAATGTCTTGACTTGTGCTAATGAAATAAGCTGATTCAAAAAATGGAACACACTTTTTTACCAAATAATATATTTTTAATAGTGCAGAATTGCCTCAGAATTACTCTTTGCATCTGCATAATCTTGTAAAAATAGAAAATTTAAAGCTCCAAAGAACCCAGTGGAAGGAGCTATTTGTCCCATTGTTCTTTTCTTTTTGTGTGTGTGTGTGTGGTTTATTTTTAAAGTTTATCTTAGTTCACTGCTTAACAATGGATTATTTCCAGGGCTGACCAAAATGTCAGTCCATCTTAAAGTGAATATCTATGCCATTTCATAAAATGTAGAATCAATAGTGTGAATGACCTGAGTGGTTGCAATGCTATTTATTTATCTTACTGTCATATTGTTTGAGTATTTCTGTGAAGGCGAAAAAAGGAATTATATTTTCTATTTATCTTGAACTGTGTCACCCAAAAGACCATTGATCATTTTACTCAGACATTAAAATATGCTCTGCCCCGTCACGTTAGCTTTACATGGCACCAGAGTGCAAAACACTTTTGTGCTGCCCAACTAAAGGCAAAGACACTCCAACACAAGCAATACACCACAATATTAATCAATTCACAATAGAGCAATCTGTTGGTGCATGCTTATGTGCATGTGGGCTTTTATTCATTCATGTGCCAAGCAATCCAAATGGTTTATTAAACATCTTTGTTTTCTATAGTGAGCCTTTGGTTCTCAAGGCTTCTGTTCTTTCTGGCACATGTTACTGTAATACACAAGAGACTTTTGGACTGACAAGCATTATTCTTTTATACAGACAATACTTTACAAGTGGTGAATGTGCACAAGATGTCAATTTTCTAGTGTATATTGGTTTGGTTTTACTTTGTTCATGGAAACTATGGGCAAATTTATGTCCCTTTTACAATAGCTTTTAACTTTTCACAGCCTAAACTGCATGACAAATATGGGTATGGCTGTTAAAACTATGTGTAGAGACAATGGTTTTACTTTTGGCAAAAACACTAGATATTATTGTGATAATGTTTCAAAGGTTTCAGTGGACGATAAATGGAGAAATTGTTGTTTGCTCTTACAAGTATTGTTTACTTTTAATTACAGATGTTCTGAGACATTACTGGGAAAACAATTAACAGTCTCATAGACCTGTAAGGAGTTGAAAATTACAACTGGACTTCTGTTTTTAAAAAGGGGGACAGGAGGGTGTGTTCCAAATACAGAGGGATCACACTCCTCAGCCTCCCCGGGAAAGTCTATGTCAGGGTACTGGAGAGGAGAATGCGGCCGATAGTTGAACCTCGGATTCAGGAGGGACAATGCGGTTTTCGTCCCGGTCGTGGAACACTGGACCAGCTCTATACCCTCTCCAGGGTGCTGGAGGGTTTATGGGAGTTTGCCCAACCAGTCCACATGTGTTTGTGGATCTGGAGAAGGCATTCAACTGTGTCACTTGTGGCGCCCTGTGGGGGGTGCTCTGGGAGTATGGGGTCCGGGGCCCTTTGCTAAGGGCTGTCCAGTCCCTGTACGACCGGAGCAGGAGCTTGGTTCGCATTGCCGGCATTAAGTCAGACCTGTTCCTGGTGCATGTTGGACGCATGGCTGCCCTTTGTCACCGGTCCTGTTCATTATCTTTATGGACAGGATTTCTAGGCGCAGCCAGTGGCCGGAGGGAGTCTGGTTTGGGGACGACAGGATCTCGTCTTTGCCTTTTGCAGATAATGGTGTTCTGTTGGCTCCATCAAGCCAGGACCTTCAGTGTGCACTGGGACGGTTTGCAGCTGAGTGTGAAGCGGCTGGGATGAGGATCAGCACCTCCAAGTCTGAGACCATGGTTCTCAGTCGGAAAAGGGTGGCTTGTCCCCTTCAGGTTGGCGGTGAGTCCCTGCCTCAAGTGGACGAATTCAAGTATCTTGGAGTCTTGTTCACGAGTGAGGGAAGGAAGGAGCGTGAGATTGACAGACGGATCGGTGCAGCGTCTGCAGTGCCGCGGTCGATGTACCGGTCTGTCATGGTGAAGAAGGAGCTGAGCTGTAAGGCAAAGCTCTCGATTTACCGGTCAATCTATGTTCCTTCTCTCACCTATGGTCATGAGCTTTGGGTCATGACTGATAGAACAAGATCAAGGATACAAGCGGCCGAAATGAGCTTTGTCCGCAGGGTGGCGGGGCGCTCCCTTAGAGATAGGGTGAGGAGCTCTGTCACTCTGGAGGAACTCAACGTTGAGCCGCTGCTCCTCCACATTGAGGGGAGCCAGCTGAGGTGGCTTGGGCATCTGTTTCGAGGAAAACCTGGGACACGCTGAAGGGACTATGTCTCTCGACTGGCCTGGGAAAACAATGACTTTAATTGAATTTCAACATCAAATGGTCTGGTGAAAAAGCAATGGGTGGTGGACTTGTATGGGACTGGAACTTTTGTGTCTGCATTGTACATACTTGACCAATATCACTTGTGCTGTTTTTGATAAAAATACAGTACAGAAACCAAAGCCAGGATTTGTAAACAGGGCATCTGCACACAGGTACAACACTTTACAAGTGGCCCAAAGAGGCCACACATGATGATCAACTTTCTGAACAACTTTAAATGGGGCCAACAGCTGAATATATTCTCTACATTAATTTCATCTGTGCTCTGTGTCTGTGAGCGCGTAGCTACTCGGCATGTCTCTGTGAGCAGCTCTCCGCTGCTGTTGTCTCGAGTCAGTGCTCTAGCTGTTGTGTCAGTAATTCACCCTTAGTCGATCATTTGAGGCGCCCTACGTACATCTGGAGCCCTGAGCATTTCACTTAAGGCCACGGCGCCCTTAGCATTTGCTATATTGCCCAATGGGTGCATAATACCTTTCCTTGTGTGGTTGCTTAGAATTCTGTGAAATAAAAAATATATATATATTTTTGTCATTTTAAACCCAGAGTTGAGGCAATGCGATTTCATTGAACAGAGCTGGTTTGTACAAAGGGTGTGGTAGTACTGGCCATGTTGCTCTAATTGAATTGTGGCCACTGGCCTGACCACTCGGCCTTTACAAACACTTTTCTGTTCCGTGCAACATACTATTTGGCCAGTTAGATTGCAGTTTTGTTTCCAGACAGGATTACTAAAGAAATATATTCCAATGTTCACTTTTGTGCTCCGACCTAGCAGTTACTGGAGCTTGCAACCACAAAGAAGATTCACTATATGGCATCTCAATCTCATCAGCCACCACGGCACCAAGTCACTTCTATACATTAACTATTACTGCTGCTACTCTAGTAACATCATACAATGTTTGTAATTTCTAATCAGCATCACCATTGTCAGGTTTTGTCTCACTCCATTAAACCAGTTAACCTTTACAACTGATTATTGCCTTGGTCTTGTAATAGCTTTTATTGTTTGATTTGTGTAAAAGAAGACAATCTTTCAAAAGATAAAACTCTCAAAAGCTTTAAGTCCTATTGTGAGAAATACAGAAAGCCTACTCTTACTTTATGTGACAGCGATTGTATTTCATATGACATCATTACCAAAGGCTGTGTAAAACAATTACTGAGCCTTTGAATGGTTTTAATTGACTTGGAGAGGACCCTTCACTCTGAACTAATTCATTAGTCGAAAACAATAGACTTTAATTGAATTTCAACATCAAATGCAAATAGGTGAAAAAGCAATGGGTGGTCAAAGTGAGCAGCTCCTGCCTCTGCACCAATGTGTTTGAGAGAGTTTATGGGACTGGAACTTTTTGTCTACTGCACTTACGTACTTCTAACTGCTGTATATAATTATAGAAAGTAGCAATTTACAGCACCCCATGTAGCTGTAACAAGAATGTCTACGACACACAATATCAGCTATTCCAATAAAAATCTCCTATAAATGATTTAAGGAAATAAATAGTCTTTGTTCACAGTTTCTATGGCGGTGAAAAAAGCCTAGAATCAATCGATAAAACATACTATGCCCAAAAGAAAATGATGGCCGGGAGTCCCTAATCTTTATATGTATTATCGTGCCTTTAATGTAAGATATCCACTGTCTCGGGGCTATAAAGAAAAAGAACCATGAAACAACTGAAACAACCCATAAATAACTGTACATAGGAAAACACTGTGCAACTCTTTTTTTGTCAGAGGACATTATACAAATCAATCAAATTGTTAAGGATGGTGATATTATACATTTTTATACAGAGTTAAAAACCCAATTGAATCTAAAGGAATCTTTCAGTATCTTCAGCTTAAATCTATATTAAAAAAAATGTCAAAATGAGTTATAAGTGGATCAAAATACATGTTAGACAATAAACTAAAACAAGCTGCAACTAAACGAGGAGCTGTCTTTTATATACAAGTTATACAATCCAGTCACTTCCTGCCAGCATACTGTAGCTCCGACAAGACTTTAATTGGATTAAGACATTGGATCCCCTCTGACCACAGAACAGTGGGACACCATATTAAAGAACTCCAGTTATTGCTCTAAATATGTAAGTTAGAAAATTATTCAAATTAAAATTATTCATAGAGCCTATGTCACAATTAATAAACCCAAGCGTTCCTGAGCCTTGCTTGCACGGATGTGGTCAGGTTGGTTCCCTTGTTCATTTGCTTGTCCTGTTGTGGAGAATGTCTGGAATCTAGTTATTGGCTTTTTACAAGTTTATATCTGTTAAATGTGAATATACCAGTTATCATTTGTGGGAATACCACACCAAATACCATGCCAAACGCTAAGCAAAAGATTACATCATCAGGTTTAATTATACTAATGAACTGGAAAACACACAAACCAGACTGTTTTAATATCCACAACACACTGGCTGAGAGACTTTATGTAATGTACATAATGTAACCCCACTCCTCAGAGACCAGTGTACCAACACAGATATATCATTGTCCAACATAAAGGAGGACTTGAGAAGAAAACTGACAAATTAACTGAATGATATAAATCTGTATATGATATAGATATGAATGATATAAATGATATACACACTTATGATTAGTGAAATAAATGAGAATTTGAATAATAAATTGGGTAATGGTAACAGAAGTAACGTAACAATAATGTAAACATTATGAAATAACACAAGAATTGTATAAACTGTACATGCCCCTCCCCCCTCTTTTTTATTTTTTGCCCTTTATTTTTTTTCATCTACTTTGTTCTGTGTAATGGGTTGTAGATGGTATTGTACTGTCTCTAGTCAGCAAATTAAAGTTATAAATAATTTTTATGGCTACTAGCAATGAGTATTGAGTAGAAGAATTAAACAAACTGCGGAGTAGTCAACATTTCTGAACCTCCCCACCCAGACAGAAAACACAACACAACCAAACTGCGTGAATTAGCAGGAATTGGAGTTGAAATATTGTAAAGAAATAACAGAACAAGCATGTTTGATGTCACGGTCACCTTTCCGTGACAGCGCCACGCAACTTTCATATGAACACAGACCCCTGTTAATTATGGGGGACTTACAACTAACAAGATGGGCATGGCAAGGCACTTTTATTTATACTGTATAGCCCAATTCATACACTGGGTAACTCAATGTGCTTTACAGAAATAAAAGACAATTTATAATATTTAGATTAAGAAACCTTAAAATTAAATATTTTAAAAGAACAGTGCAGATAAATAAACACTTTAAGTTATAATGTAGGCCGTGCTAAAGAGAAAATGTTTATAACCTCCCCTTAAACAAGCCTCAAAAAAGTTGAGGCTTGTTTTACTTCATCTGGTTCCAGGTTTTTGCTGCATGAAACTTAAACGCTCCTTCACCATGTTTAGTTCTAACTCTGGGCACGAGCAGAAGGCCTGTCCCAGATGTTCTCAGAGTCCGAGGAGGTTCATAAGCAACTAGCATGTCAGAGATATATTCTGGTGCTAAACCATTAAGAGACTTGTAAACCAGCAGTGCTGTTTTAAAGTCTATTCTCTGAGCAACAGGAAGCCAGTGCAGAGATTTTAAAACTGGAGTAATGTGGTTGTACTTCCGGGTTTTAGTGTGAACCCGAGCAGCCGGCGTTCTGAATAAGCTGCAGCTGTCTTAACCCTCGTTTTGAGAGACCAGTGAGCAGGCCGTTACAGTAATCTAACCTGCTGGAGATAAAAGTATGGATAAGTCTTTTTAAGTCTGGGTTAGACATTATCTCTTTGACTTTGGAAATGTTTTTAAGTTGATAAAATGCTGATCATGTAATTGACTTAATGTGACTGTGGAAATTCACGTCCATGATGACCCCAAGATTTATAACCTGATTTTTAGATTTTAGAGAAAGAGACACAATGATGGGCTTGTCTTTTATTTCTCTAAATATAATTGTTTATTTTGTTTCAGTGATCATCCTGCTATGATACAGGCTGAAAGCACCTACGGTTGTCCTGAAAGGACAAAACATCTTAGGACAAAGGGTTCTTTTTGCAAATTATTTATAAATAACAGAGTATCTTTTTTTTTTTTTTTTTTTGACTGTGCCATCCCACACACAAACCCAAAAGCACCATTTGGTTTTATCTTATTTGGGAGCAGATTTGGAAGAAAGTGTTAAGTGTTCTGTGATTTAATTGCCCCCTAGAAATGTGCCCCCTAGAAATGTCTAGAAGCAACTAATTTGATCAAATGTGGACTAGTATTTTGCAATATTCTGTCCATGTATAGATGGTATATTGGATATAACACATTCATTGAAGGCAGTGCAGTAATAGAAATCCAATGCTTTCCACCAGCAATTTGACCTGAATATGCAATAAATAAGACATACACAGGATATTTTGACCATACAGCTACATGGACATATTTCTGCATAAATGACATACGTAGAATGTACTATATTTTCCTTATTTGAAATTCTATTCTCTAATAGATAATTTTTGCTGCAGGTCTGCATACAGATCTGTTCATGGGATTGGATTCTAAGTTCAATTTGCTCTGCAGAATTACTGTTTGCCATTTCGGAGTAGGTTCTGCTATGCCCCAACCCATTCGTTTATTGTGTTGTAATAGAGCTGTCAGAGGAGAGCATGGGCTAATTTCTAGGAATACAATCTAATCTGTCAAATTAAATTATGATTTTATGAGATATTTTACCTTCCACAATTATTCAAAAGCAACAGTACTGCGGATTGATATCACCACTGGGACTGCTCATGTTTTATGATTTTTAAAACCTCTGATTATAGCAGAAAATCCATGTGCACAAAGGTATTTAAACTATAGTTTTGCAGGGTCTACAGTATTGTTAAAAATAATAGCAGTACAATGTGACTAACCAGAATAATCCAGGTTTTTAGTATATTTTTTATTGCTACATGGTAAACAAGTTACCAGTAGGTGCAGTAGATCTCAGAAAACAAACAAGATCCAGCATTAATGATATGCACGCTCTTAAGGCTGTGCAAATGGCTGAATTTGTTGAAAGGGGTGTGTTACAAAAATAGCAGTGGTGCATTTTATCACTGAGGTCATTCTGTGAAAAAACAGGTGTGAAGCAGGTGGCCCCTATTTAAGGATGAAGCCAGCACTTGTTGAACATGCATTTGAAAGCCTGAGGAAAATGGGTCGTTTAAGACATTGTTCAGAAGAACAGTGTACTTTGATTAAAAAGTTGATTAAAGAGGGGAAACCTATAAAGAGGTGCAAAACATTATAGGCTGTTCAGCTAAAATGATCTCCAATGCCTTAAAATGGAGAGCAAAACAGAAGAGACATGGAAGAAAACCGAAGACAACCATCACAGTGGATCGAAGAATAACCAGAATGGCAAAGGCTCAGCCAATGATCAGCTCCAGGATGATCAAAGACAGTTTGGAGTTACCTGTAAGTACTGTGACAGTTTGAAGATGACTGTGTGAAGCTAAAATATTTTCAAGAATCCCCGCAAAGTCCTTTTGTTCAAAAAAGGCATTTGCAGAAGAGGTTACAATTAGCCAAAGAACACATCAACTGGCCTAAAGAGAAATGAAGGAACATTTTGTGACTGATGAGAGTAAAATTGTTCTTTTTGGGTCCAAGGGCCACAGACAGTTTGTGAGACAACCCCCAAACTCTGAATTCAAGCCACAGTCCACAGTGAAGACAGTGAAGCAAGCATCATGATATGGGCATGTTTCTCCTACTATGGTGTTGGGCCTATTTATTGCATACCAGGGATCATGGATCAGTTTGCATTTGTCAAAATACTTGAAGAGGTCATGTTGCCTTATGCTGAAGAAGACATGCCCTTGAAATTTTTGTTTCAACAAGACAAAGACCCCAAACACACTAGTAAACAAGCAAAGTCTTGGTTCATAACCAACAAAATGAATGTTATAAAAATCTTTATTTTTATATAGCGCTTTTCTACCTACTGTAGTAGGCACTCAAAGCGCTTTACATAGATTAAGCTATTTACCAGTGTTACTGAACACTCACTAGAGACAATGTAGGTTAAGTGTCTTGCCCAAGGACACAACGACAGTATGTGGGGGAGAGCAGGATGTTATGATGTTTTTTGGGATGTTTTGAGCGGGGCTCGAACCGCCCACCCTCCGGTCGAAGGACAGCTGCTCTACCCACTGAGCTACTTAATCCAATCAAGAAGCTATTTCTGAAGCAAAACCAAGAAATGTAATTGAATTGTGAAATGTTGTTAAAGAATCATGGAGTGGAATAACAGCTGAGAGGTGCCACAAGTTGGTTGACTCCATGCCACACAGATGTGAAGCTGTTTTAAAAACTGTGGTCATACAACTAAATATTAGATTAGTAATTCACAGGATTGCTATATCCTAGAAACAAAAATGTTTGTACAAAATAGTTTTGAGTTTGTACAGTCAACGGCAGACACTGCTATTTTTTTTAACACATCCTTTTCAACTAATTGCCCAATTGCACGGCCTTAAATGCGCGCATATCATGAATGCTGGGTCTTATTTGTTTTCTGAGAATCTACTGCACCAACTGGTAACTTGTTTGCCATTTAGCAATAAAAAATATACTAAAAACCTGGATTATTCTGGTTAGTCACATTGTACTGCTATTATTTTTAACAATACTGTATATACACATAAAATCTATAATGTACTTAACTGCTTCCTGTTTTCTAATTTCAAAGACAACAGACTAATTATTTGTGTATAATAGAAATTTGGCCAGGCTACCTTCAACAAACACATACTTTTTTTTATACTTGAATTTAACCACCTCTCAGATTAAAGTTGCTTCTTTTAGAGCCTCTTTTGGCTGCAGGATATCCCCATGGCTCATGTATTCCATGCTCTTTTCAAGGAGGCCTTGCTGGCGTGGAAATATGAAGTTGTCCAACAGAGGTAAAAAACAGAGATGTGATGTTGAAACATCCAAAACAATAAAAAAGACTGTAAAATCTGATGATGCGTGTTAATATTGGACAAAATTAAAACAAAGCAATGGTCTACAAGTTGATTTAGACAAACTGTAAATATGCTTTTAGATTTAAATGTGTTCTAATTTCTTGCTTTTATCCTATGTGTAAAGACTGTATGTGGTGTGCATATTACATGTGACAATGTATGCCAGTGGGCTTTTTTTTACAGAATACCAGGATGCAGTGTAAAAGGTTACAGTAGCATGTCATTTGAAAGGAAAAATTCCAAATTTTAACCAATATGACCAAATCACATGACCTTATCAAAAAAATATTCCAGCTGGAATTGTTTGTGCTGGAATTGTTATTACTAGCGATTACTAGAAACAGACATCAATTCTTTGTTTGAGGTATGTGCTGTACTGTACGGCGGCGTCAAAAGCCAATGCAAATGTGTGCACCCACAGTTTTGTGGGTATATTATCTGTGGAGTGGAATAATTGATATTCCATAATTAACTGATGCAATAAATCGCCCGCTCTGTTACTGTTGATTGCAAAATGATGAGAAAACCACATTTGATTGGCTTCTCTGTGACGACCATATCCTCTCCTAAAGCAGGCGCTTGTCGGTTTGTGTGGGCCCACAATATATGATGCCCACCTTGTATTAATATATATTCAGATGCAGTGTGAAATTTGAGTGGTGAATAAATCATCTTTGATATATTTATAAAAAGCAGAAATTGACCATGTGATCCATGGTTAAGTGTGGACTTTTTATTTTCTTGGTGTGTTCATTATGAACATTTCACAATCATCTCCAATTTTTTATAAACCCATGCATGAAATATGGGACCTACTTTTCTTATAAGAACAAATCACTGTTCAAACAATGGATCGAGCAACACAGCAAAGAGCAGCAGAGATGGAGGAGAGTGGTAAAGACCTATAATATCTGTCTTATGGCCAGGAGTACATTGTTCGAATCGTAAAAGCTGTTAAAACAACAATTAAGCCTGTAGCCCAATAATTAATAAACACCATAACTTGTAGACTATTCAAATTATCTCCTTTTTCTTCTGCTCCTCTCTGGACTGCCTAGTGCTTACAGAAATCATGCATTTTATGGAATAATAAGAGTTAATACAAAACTTCTGAATGCCCACTTAAAAAGTCTGTGAAGTTTTGGTACGCACAAGCCATGTTTCTGGAGTATATTAAGAAAGAAGAAGCCTTTTTTCAAAACCTTGCAAAAAGAAAAATGTGAAATATGTGTCCTTCAATGAAGGGCTGTTAAGCAAACCTTTTTGTAATTGTGTTTTAGGTGCATATGTGGTTAAATCTGGTCAAAAAATAATCAACTGCAGCCTTCTTTTGCTGGAGGACATTTACATCAGCTGGTTGTAGGAGCAGAGCAACTTCCATCATGAAGGATCCGTCCCATCCAGCACACAAACTGTTTGCACCTCTCCCTTGAGGGCAAACAGAATTAAAACCAGAACAAGGGAACTAAAACCCAGCTTCTTACCAGAGGCTGTAAGACTGAATAACTTTTTCCCATTGCCCCATATACACTATTGAACTGGAGTAACAATTGCCTATATTTATGTTTGCATAAATTGCCTTGTAAATATCTATGAACTGATTTACATTTCTTCCTTTTTGTTGGAATACAATTGGACTTGTATGCAGGATTTTTGAAATCTTGATACAAAGCTTGAACTAGTGTGCGTTATCAGTAAAAAGTGAAAAAGTAATTCTTTATCTTATGTGCTTACTAAAGCCTGGGGTGAGCTCCCACAGCATATCAGGACAATATTATCACTATAACTATTTAAAAAGCCTAGCTGTTATAGTTATAGCTGTGACCACTGAGGTGGCTTTATTGCCTTCTTATGCTGCTTCTCTCAGTCAGTGTGTTTGTATGATTGTACTATTTGTCATGTTGTGCAGAGCAGGAACCTGCTGAAAAACTGTTTTATAATGAGTCAGGCCAAATTGTTTTTAATATTTTCCTGCCCAAAAAATATCTGTACACATAAATAAATAAATAAATAAATACAATTTTGTGATAAAAATTTAAAAAGTGATGTCAGATCTCAGCTAGCTTTCCCTAAAAGAGAGAAGACACTCAACAAGGAGGCATCACACAAATGACCTTAAGATGGAATTAGTCATATTAACTCATTTAGATTATGTTTAACTGTCTTATTGTTATATTTCAATGGTGTTGTTTTCTGCAAAGTTGGATAACTATGATTGTTCACCGGAGTCTCATTTCAAAGCTAGCTGAACACAGCAGCATATATAATATCATATAATTTTACTTGCTCTATTTTCATTTCCACGTCCGTAATAAAATCCTAAATGAAAAAGATCATGATCGTCTTTCATTTGATGTGTTCTCTCCCTGTGATTTCTGACGGCTCAAGGTTCAGCTGTTTATTACAGCTGCCAGTCACGGCTGTAATTATCTGCAGCAATCAGGAAATACACACACATGCATGCACACATGCACAAACTCACCCATGTGTAATTATAGTGTAAAGAGGAAAATATCTCACAGTCTGAAGTCAGTAGCATGTCTGCTCAGTGAAAGACAGCGTATGACAGAATAATAACCATCATTACAGTATAAAGACAGGGGCTTGTAGTTCTAACAAATCCAGCTTCCTCTATCCATCATTAACTTACCTCAGAGGAGGTGTGCATCTAAATGTGCTTGTCCCAATGACTGCTCTTGAGCTCGAAAGTTGTCTTTTGAATACAACTAAAGAAAAAACAACAAAAGTAGGTGTGTGTGTGTATATGTTTACGTGGGCCTCAAAAAGTTCCAAGATCTGATCTTATTTGGTCAGATCAGAAAATGTACATGTCAGTGGAAATAAACCAAACCCCAAACAGGTGAACAAAATCTGTTCCTTTGCAATTTTTCAACTGTTCTGCTAATACCATTTGGTTGCCAATGTGTTGGTCCATGTAACCAACAGTTTGCACTCCTGCCTCTCAGCAAGAAGGTCATGAGTTCAAAACCCGGCCGACTCAAACATTCTCGGCTGACTCTGGTCTTTCTGTGAGGAGTCTGCATGTCCTCCACGTGTTACTGTGGGTTCTCTCCGGGTACTTGGCTTCCTCCCACCGTCCAAACACATGCATGTTTAGGTCAATTGGCAACTCTAAAGTGTCCCTAGTGAATGAATGTGAGAGTGAATGGTTGTTTGTCACTGTCTATGTCTAAATGTCAGCCCTGTGACTAACTGGCCACTGTCCAGGGTGTACCCCGCCTCAGGCACAAAGCTGCTGGGATAGGCTCCAGTCACCCGCGACCCCTAACAGGACAAAGCGGTAGTGAATGAATGAATGAATAGTTATAAAACAACTTGAATCAAATTAAGCAAAAAGTTAACACAATTAAGTAAATTAAAATTAAATGCATGTGCTAAAACTTAAGCATGTGCTCAATAACATCCTTAAAATGAACACAATAAACATACCTTCCACAAAATAGAACCAAGGAACTGAGATAAGGCTCTAAAACATGAAAGTAAAAGTGAGACAATTATGTCTTTGACCAATGCATTGTGAGCTGATGAAGCTCCTGTGAGGGCAAGGTTTTGCTTATAAGATAAAAAAGTTAAGTGAATTTTAAACAATAATACAAATATATATATATATATATATATATATATATTTTTTTTTTTTTTTGCATGTTAAGGGTTCACTATTTAATGTGACCAGTTCTGCTTTTGTTTAATACAATACAGTTAGCAATTGCAAGTGGTTAATAGACACTAATTGCAAAAGCACTTAAACATGTTGCTGTCAGGATCAGTCCTGGTTTTGTAGGTTTCTCCAATCTCCGTGTTCCCCCCTCCCTTCTGTTTTTGTCTCCTATTGGGCGTGGCTGGCACATCGGTTCTAAAATCATTCATTATCACCATGCAGTATAAGAAGACTGGAGTTACATCCACTCCTCGCCGGTTTGTCCTCAAACCTAACATAGTTAGTGACTAGTTCTTAGCTCAATCCTTTATTCCGTTGGAACTCTGTACTTACTTCTTTTCTTGTCTAGGACTTGCCTGTCCTCCTCTGTACCTGCCGGCCAGCCCCTCAATGTCTCTACTTCTCCTGTCCGGCTCGTTCTTCAACTCTCTGGTTTGCAGCTTCTGCTTTAAATAAAGACACCCTGTTTGAGTCTAACTGTGTTGTCTTCTTTTGGGTCCATCACTACAAACGTGACAGTAGCCTTCTTTCTACCTGGTTATGTCTTTTCAAAACTAGAACTAGACTTTCTGTATTTGAGAAGCTTTTTTATTTTTATTTTTTCAAATTTTTGCCCAAGTTGGAATAATTAGACTGCAATGTTTAGTTCAACCTTTTAGAAATTTTGCCACACTATTGGAACCAAAGCTGAAGTTGTCCTAAAGTGGACGCTAATTTGATGGTCCCCTATAAGTGTGTCATTCTAATCCAAACTGAAATGTTGCTCCAATGGAAACATGTCTTTGATGTCTCTGTGATTGTGTGAATATTTATCTCCTAGAGTTTAATACTGACACTTTAGACCAACATTATCATAATTAAATACAAAGCATGGAAGATTTTAGGATCTAAATGAGCGCAGAGAAAAAATCTGACCAACTTTTCCTCATTTTGTTAACATAGCCTTGGTGTGTTTTTTCGTCATAGAGCCGCTGTCCCTTTGTTGGACATGAAGGGTAATTGCAGCTTTTGTTGGAGGCAGGTGGTGTGCCATCTGGTGAGGGGCAGGTAAGAGAAAGGCATGGAGGGGCTTTGGAGCCAGCAAAGCACTCGGCTGCAGAAGAAGAGAAGGATGCACCACTCTATCAATCACATGAATACGAACAGCAGGCTCAGGGGCAATTGGAGGGATTGCAGGATGGAAGGAGGGCAATGGGAAGAATGAGAGATAGAGATGAAAGAGCTGTTGAGTTACTGTGAGAGTTGGCTGCTCAGATACAAACACGCCCATGTGAGACTGTGGGCATTCACACTGGTTACACTGTAACACTTGACTATGAACAAATTTCTAGGGATTTCTGTCCCTATTTTGTGCCTCTAGTAAGATTCATATAACCCCAAATATATAGTCTTTATTAGTCTACATTTATAAATTTGTTTAATTCAACTTTATTTGTAATTATTTATTGTTTCACCAATAAATCCAAAGCAAGAAATCACATCCCAGAGTGACATGACGTGAGCATGACTCTTTAAACAGTACAATAGCATAAATCTAACTTCAGACAAATATTTCTGAATAAGTGGTACTAACTAAAATGTGATTTTAGTTGCACTTCTACATGCAAGCATCTCATTTCTCTTCTTTGAATGCTGAAATGTCTTTATGGGGATTATTGTTGCACGTAATAATATGATGATAGTCTCCAACCTGTTCTCTCAGAGAACTACTACTAAAATCCTTAAAAATGCTTCAGTAAGCAAGACTCAAATTTTATTGTCAGAGTACAGTAATAATGATCATGAATGTGAAAAATAATAAACTCCCCTCTTCAGCAATAATTTTTTTTTATAGAGCTCCGATGTCGCATGAACCCAGTGTGTTCTATCCGCCATATTGGCACAAAAAAGCATTTGAACAACGCTAGTGCAGTTCCAACTGTCGGACGTCATTAATCTCTTTAATACCACAATTCTTGAGCTACGGTATAGGTTACAAAACGTCACAACATTAATTTCCCTTACTCTCATTGTGCACCACAATGTCCGCGACACTGGTGTATGAATGTGTGTGATTGTAGAGTTTGGTGGTGGTTGGAGTAGGCTGTATACACCTTGTGTATGGCAGCCCCCCTCTATGTCTGTCCCAGATGTGAATGGGGTGAATGGAAGCATCAGGTAAAGCGCTTTGGATGCCCCAGAAGGGTACAAAAAGTGCTAAACAAATGCTTACCATTTACCTGCAAAATGTTTATAATAAAACATAAACAAGGCTGATCATGTAAACCTTGAGCAATGTCCAGTGTTCTGTAAAGTTACCTGATCTGGAGCCAGGGTAGTATCCCATTGCCCAGTATTCTTTGGTTTGTCTCTAAAACAAGGTTTTAGCAACACGCCAACAAAAGTTTGTTTTTAACTTCTTTACACTAGTTCTGAAATCTACTGCAGAACAACTATCTAAAATGTCACAAGTGACAAAGGGACATATTTTCCCAAATAGTTTTAATACTAAACATGTAGCCTTCCGATGTGGAGCTGAATAAGGGATTGTGTGATGTCATGCCCTAAAGCTCTATAGAAATTGAACTTATTTATGTCAAGATGATTTCAATAGTCAACACTTATCGTATACCTGTTTGCACGCAGATATTATGCATTTAGAGAATTTTAATGTTTCCTTGAATGAAGCCTTTAAAGTCCCTTCTAAAATAAATGTAATTTCCCAAATTGAAAGTGTCGCCAAATCAGACGTGTGTTGACAACAGAGCTTATTTCTGGCTTTATGCAAATGCGTCCTGGAGATGTTTGGATATTGGCGGTATTTCACTGTCGCTGAACTTTGCATGGCAGGTCTTTGATTGACAGTGCAGTTATGAATAAATATGCATAGAGAGAAAGTGTGTGTGTTAGCCCTTGTGGGCAGGTAGGAGGAGAAGACCAATATATAAGTGGCTAGCTGAGCAAGAGATGGAAAAAAAGATGGTGATAATGTCAGGCTTTAGGCTTTGAACACTTATGGCATGATAATGTTTAATTTAGCATATTTTTAACACAACTACATTTCATCCCTTTTCTAAGGGGGAAATCAGGTGCATAATAATGTCAAATATTGCAGTTATATGGCTGTAAAATGTTTTAGTATATTTAAATCAATGTTTATCTTGATTTTCAAGGTAGCTCGTTTTGAAGACATTTAAACTGACTTTTACCATTAAGTGAATATCAGATTTTTTTTTTCCTTCCTACATTATCTAGATATTATTCCTCATACTAACTCATAAAATGGAGCCAGAAAAACTTTCCCACTACTTATTGTCCTACTTTTAGATCAATAAGGACCTTGACTGGTTAAAAAACTGCTGTCACTTACTTGTTTTATATGTTTAAAACTGATGCCTCCTGAATCTTCAACCAGGTGGGGGCACTGGAACAAGCTGAAGGAACTTGACCTTTTTGGCCAGAAAAGTTGGAAAAAGTGTCAGGAAAAGGGAGGTCTGGGCATCTCAGTTTAGAGTATACTCCCACTACAACTTGACCTTGGACTATAATGCCTTTTCTGTAAAATATTGTCACATACAGCTGTGTTCATAAGTTACATAACTTATCTGGCAGAATTTGTTTTTTTGTGGGCCATTTTTCAGATATAAATGATAACACAAAAACCTTTCTTTCACTCCTTTTAGTGGTTGGGTGAAGCCATTTATTATAAAACAACAGAAACTACCCAAAATGACCCTGATCAAATGTTTACATAACCTGGTGATTTTGGCCCGATAACATGCACACAAGTTGACACAAACAGGTTTGAATGGCTTCCAAAAGTAACCATCCTCATCTGTTCTGATCATCTGATCTGTTTGTTTGTAATCAGTGTGTGTGTATAAAAGACCAGTGAGTTTCTGGACTCCTGACAGACCTTTGCATTTTTATCCAGTGCTGCACTGATGTTTCTGTATTCTGAGTCATGGGGAAAGCAAAAGAATTGTCAAAGGATTTGCGGGAAAATGTAATTGAACTGTATAAAACAGGAAAGGGATATAAAAAGATAAGGAATTAATAATGCCAATCAGCAGTGTTCAAACTCTAATTAAGAAGGTGAAAATGAGGGATTCTGTTGAAACCAAACCAAGGTTTGGTAGACCAACAAAAATTCCAGCTACAACTGCCAGGAAAATTTCGGGATGTAAAGAAAAACCCACAAATAACTTCATCTGAAATACAGGACTCTGAAAAAAGTGGTGTGGCTGTTTTAAGATGCACAACAAAGACGCACTTTAAGAAAAATGGGCTGTATGGTCGAGAAAACCATTACTATGCAAACAATACACCAAACAGCACAGATACAAGCTTTAAAACCTCTGGAACAAAGTCATTTGGAGTGATGACACTAAAATTAAACTTTTTGGCCACAAACATAAACGTTTCATTTGGAGAGGACTCAGGGCCTATGATGAAAGGTACACCATTCCTACTGTGAAACATGGAGGTGGATCGCTGATGTTTTGGGGATGTGTGAGCTACAAAGGCAGAGGAAACTTGGTCAAAATTGTCTCCTGACCTCAATATCATTAAGCCACTCTGGGGTGATCTCAAATGGGCAGTTTATGCAAGACAACCAAAAGATTTACAGAAACTGGAGGCTTTTTGCCAAGAAGAATGGGCTGCTTTAACATCCGGGAAAATAAAGAGCCTCATCCACAACTACCACAAAATATTTCAAACTGTCATTGATGTTAAAGGTGGCAATACACAGTATTAAGAACTGGGGTATGTAAACTTTTGAACAGGGTCATTTGGGTATATAATTTAAAAAGAGTAAACACATTTTTTGACAATAAATGGCTTCACCCAACCACTAAATATGAGGGAAAAATACATATTCTCTGAAAAAAGCCCAAAAAAATCAGATATTCTGCACTACTTTATGCATGTGTGTATCGGTATGCATATATCATATACAGTATATAAAATGTTAGTGTAGACCATACTGTCAGCTTTTTTTTAATTTTTTTATTTATCCTTTATTTAACCAGGAGAAGCCCATTGAGATTAAAAATCTCTTTTGCAAGGGAGACCTGGCCAAGATAGGCAGCTGAATTACATTACATCATTACATACATACATACAAAGACACACAAAGAAAATCTCAATTAAAAACATTGACACGTGAGAGAGTCCAATTCAAAACATCTCATTTTTAACTTAAAAGCACTCAAAGGAATCAATTTACTAAGTTTTAAGTTGTTCTGCAGCAAATTCCATGTAAAGGAGCAGAATAAACAAAGGCCTTTTACCCAGCTCAGTACTGACATGTGGGACAGAAAACAAGACAACAGCCTGAGAACGGAGAGAGTAATGACCAGCACTTTTTTTCATAAGAAGTGAACATAAATAGGATGGAAGCACACCAAGAATAGCCTTATATATAAATATGTACCAATGACAAAGCCTCCGTGTGGCCAGAGCAGACCACCCTACACGAGAGTACAGCTCACAGTGGTGGCTGCGAGCTTTACAGTTAGTAATAAATCTCAGCGATGCATGATAGGCTGCGTCAATCTTTTGAAGGCATTGAGCAGATGAATGCATATATAATATGTCACCATAGTCCAGCACAGATAAAAAAGTGGATGCCACTAATCGTTTTTTAACATTAAAAGAAAAACACAGCTTAAAAGCTTTACTTATTTATATAAAGTGTGAGGTTCACCCTTTTAAATTCTTCTAATATGTTCAATCCAGATTCTCACAGATTAGACACAGGCAAAGAAACACATCCCAGAGAGATATCAGGCATGACAAAAAAAAACAAACATAAGATGCATTATTAAACCACATATATATGTAAATATGTGATAGTTGACAAAACTAAGTGGGAGCTTTGACCCAACAACAGGCAACTGTTAGTTAGTGTTAACTAGTCTCTGAATAAAATGGCCAGAATAGGCATATGATGAGTACGTAAGCTGTAGAATTGCCGTTGAGATAAATCTTCACTTTTCTTAGTAGTTGATGAGATCAATTTTTATCAAAAAATTTTAATCTATACACTGAAACACATCATCTACCACAAGTCTATGGCATACTTTCATTACTGCACATGAAATATTAACATTATGAACAGCCCCACATGTGCAACATTCCATGGTGCACTTTTGGCTTTGCATTATAAAAAGGGATTCGTAGTGCTGAAAAGACATGTCTTCAAAACCATATTCATTTCATAACCAAAGCTCTGGTATAAAAATGTAAGAGTAGGCACGTTCTTTAGATGTGTCAGATTTTGTATTCACTCTGCATTTTGAGGAAAATTATGTTGACATTTTAGGATTTCTCTGGTTTGCACAAACATTCTACCAACAGCATTTTTCATGAGGCTGGGTCGTCCTGCCTCTTCAACAGTAGAAAGATGATTCAGTGTATTCCGTAGCTTTGATATGCCAAAGGGGATTGCGAACAGACAGCTCCCATATGTATAGCCTGATAGCTGTGTCTCCCCAGCTTCCATACAGCTGTCCCTTGGTGCAGATGAGAGAGACAAGACATGCCATATGGGAAAAGTTGTGACACAAGTCATCATCTAACATCTGACTGACTGTTTGGGTGCCTCTCCACATTTCTGTCATCGCTTGTCACCCTCTTTGTCTTCCGCTCTCAGTTTACCTGTCAGTTTGCATGTAGCGTATAGGCCATGTGTATGTATTGTGACAGCGCAGTGCAACAGGATAAATTCACACCTGCAGCACAAAGCAGCTCTATGGCAATCAAACGGAAGAGGCTAGCAGGACACGAGGGAAAAGGGAAGCTGCCATATGGACTAGCGGCTCATCAGGTCAAAGCGCTGACAGCAATCCCTGCTTGTTGGTGCTATTGGGAAAAGGCTGCCTCCTACAACATGGGCGAGTTTATGACTGAAAACTCACAACAAGGTGATGTCCTTTGGGCCTTAATGGACCTTGTTTAACAACTTAGAGCCGCTCCTAAATTAAATCTGACACTGTAGTATTACTACTAACCCAATTTTGTCGAGATATTGTAAATTATTTAACGCATTCCACTGAATTTCCCTCCTTGCTTTTTCTTGTAAGAGCCTCTTGAGTAAAAAACACACTTGCATTTAGGTGTGTTTACACTGACTAAAGACGAAGGTAAATCTAATTTTTTTCTTACAAAACATAGCAACCTTTGTCAATCCGATTACTAAGTATTGTATTGTAATTGTGTCAGAGAGATATCGATTTAACTTCAGAGTTGGTGGCAACAATGTTTGAACATTTTAAATAAAGTTGTGAAACTATTGTATTACATGAGAGAAATAGCACAAATGAATAAATATACTATACATATTAATACCATGAGATAATTCTGGCTCTGGGGAAATGTTATGTATTAGTGCAAATAAAACCTCAACATTTAAACGCATGACTTAATCCAACGAGAAAATCTGGACATAGTTTTGAAGAAAGAAGACTTTTTGTTCAATGTCCACTAAATCCTGAGGTAATCCAGTTATTAAATTTTCTCTTATGTAAGGTAATATATCAAAATGATGAGGTACGTACATTGCAAAGATCTCTGCATGTGGCTTAGTCAGACTAGGACTGGACTAAGTGTCCAGTTCACCAAAGTTTCTTGTACAAACAAAGAAGAAAAAATGCAACCAGCTTAGAGTGAGAAATACATTTTTGGATCATCAGAAAAAAATAAAATAAAATAAAATACTGCCAGTACTACTTATCTGCTTCCTAACTTGTTTGTTAGTTCTTTTGGACTCTTTCCTAAAATGGTAAAAAAATAAAATAAAACTAGTAGTGGTGCATAGCAGACAGATTTACCCTGTGCATGAATCTTAGTAGTCATAGTAAAGAAAATTTTAGTGCTATCAGCATGACTTGACTAAGTTAGAATCTACGTCATGAACCATCCACTGCTCCAGCATCAATCTTTTTCATTTTTTTATTTATTTGAAGTGTCCTAATTAAAAAAAACATATAAGTAATGTATAAACATACATCTGTTATTCATATTTATCATTTGTTTTTTCTTCAACACTTTCTTGACTACAGGTATTCACTGGAAGATTCATGAATGACAGGTTGCCTCTGGCCTCTGGCTGAAACTGCCAGTTATCAAAACAATAACAGACTTCATTTGATGAAATCCAAGTGTTATTCTTAGTCCTTGCTTTGTGACACTCAAACAATATGTTTAATATGTTCAAAAAGTGTGCCCAAATCTTTTTTCCGACACCAAAAATAAAAATAATTTCCTCATTGTTCAGTTAGATACCATATTTTGTCCAATAGAACCCCAAAGTTTGACAGGAATAAGCATCTTATCATGTGACAGTAAAATAACACTGTAAGACTGACCATTATATCATGACAAGATAAAATGACTAGGCCACACACAAGTCCCATTGACACATGCTTCCATACACAAGCTGATCCCACACTGAGTCCAGAGGAGTTAATGAACAGAGTTGGGGTTGATGGTGGCAGTCGGTGTATATGTAGCTGTCACACAGCGTTAGTGTTAGCGCTGGGGTCAAGCGTAGCCAGAATGAGCTCTGACTTCCTCTGAGTTAACACCAGCTCATTAGTCAAGTAGAGCGGGGCAGTCACACCTCAACACACACACTAATTTCTTCTGTCTCTTCCTGTGCCCCTCATGCTCCGTCTACCCTCCAGTGTCTGCTTGTCGGACCATCCTTTGCCTTCCCCTGGGATTTATGGACTATAAGATTTTGCCGATGATTTGCTAAATGGCATACTGATGATCAGAGTTCTAGTAGCTTAGAATGTCTTTCACCCAAAACTTGTGTCTCTTTATCCCAGTTTGGTTTAGCTCACCACAGCCCATTTTGGAACGTCAAACCTTTTATGAATTGTGTAGGCGCCAAGAAACAAATGTTACATCGTAGTTGCTTCCTGATGCCTACACAAGTGAAACAGAATTTTCACTTTCAGCTGTTTCTTATTTTCTTGACAGGAAACATAGGAAACAGACGTTTAGGAGTGGTAATGCTTGGTTGACCAATAAACAGTGGTTGTCAATGGTGGTATAGTTTTTTATTTAACCTTTATTTATCCAGGTAAACTGTTTGAGAACCAATTCTCATTTACAAACATGACCTGGCCCCATGTGTGTTTGGGGGGGGGACTATTGTACATGTTTTTGGTGGTAGGGGAAACCGGAGTACCCGGAGGAAACCTACGCAGACACAGGGAGAACATGCAAACTCCTCACAGAAAGGCCCTGCCTTGGATGGGGTTGAACCCAGGACCTTCTTGCTGTGAGGCAGGAGAGCTAACCACTCTGCCACTGTAACTGATTATTTATGTTGGGACCATTCATGGTCAAAATGCAAATATGTGCACAAGACAATCAGACTGTATCGCTTGGTGAAAACAGAAATCATCTGGATTAGCAATGAACCATAGCAACTTGATCACATGATAACTGTCCAAAATGAGCTTTGAGCCACTGAAGCTACAAACCTCTTGGAAGACCTCAGTCATCCATAACTTATATTCTTGCACTGGTCGGTTGCATGTTTGTAACAAAAAGAATTTCCCCTTGGGGATGAATAAAAGTAATTCTGATTCTGATTATTATCTAATGAAATATTTTTTAAAGGCATCTGGATGTTGTACCTCATCAAAGGGACTTTGTCAAACCTGGACTTCAAGAAGAATCAATGTAATTATTTCACCATATGATAATGTTTTGGTTTAGAGTTGTGACGTTCTCGAACGAACCGATTCTTTTGAACGGCTCATAAACATGAACGATGGGAGCCGAGTCGCGGCTGGAGGGGAGCCGTTCTTTCTGTCGTTCTTTTTTCCTACGCGTGTCTCACTCAGATGCACACAAATGAGCTCCTCCGCGAGACAGAACAGTTATAGGGGGAGGGGCGCACACAGCGCAGGCCGACCCTTTATAGTGTGATGATATTAGTTATTAGTTGTGCATCCTGACTTTAAGGGGCTGATGTCCTATTTGCAAAGTTTACAGTAGTAATAGTATGTAGTATGTAGACATTTCCATTTTATTTATTCCAATTTTATCTATTTTAAATATTTTCTATCAAAATGTTCTTGTGTGATAATGTTCTTGTGTGGAAGCGTTTGTAGTAAAAGCTGTTTTGCACAGAAATTCATTGCAGCCGGCTTTGTTTTTTATGTTTATTTGTGAGTAGGTATTGTATGAATAACATAAGTCAACGTAGCTTTACACACACACACACACACACACACACACTTTGTACTAAATGTAAATCCAAAATAGTGATGTCACTGTCTAAGCAGAGGGATTTGTGCAACCCTATGGAATATAGTCCACACATGACAAATGAGGTACACACGTGGACAAAAATGTTGGTACCCTTCGGTCAATGAAAGAAAAACTCACAATGGTCACAGAAAAAACTTTATTCTGACAAAAGTAATAATAAATAAAAATTCTATGAATGTTAACCAATGAAAGTCAGACATTGCTTTTTAACCATGCTTCAACAGAATTATTTAAAAAAATAAACTCAAGGAACAGGCCTGGACAAAATTGATGGTACCCCTAACTTAATATTGCGTTGCACAACCTTTTGAGGCTATCACTGCAATCAGACGATTCCTGTAACTGTCAATGAGACTTCTGCACCTCTCAGCAGGTATTTTGGCCCACTCCTCATGAGCAAACTGCTCCAGTTGTTTCCGGTTTGAAGGGTGTCTTTTCCAGACGGCATGTTTCAGCTCCTTCCAAAGATGCTCAATAGGATTGAGGTCAGGGCTCATAGAAGGCCACTTTAGAATAGTCCAATGTTTTCCTCTTAACCATTCTTGGTTTTTTTTTGCTGTGTTTTGGGTCATTGTCCTGTTGCAAGACCCATGACCTGCGACTGAGACCAAGCTGTCTGACACTGGCCAGCACATTTCTCTCTAGAATCCCTTGATAGTCTTTAGATTTCATTGTACCCTGCACAGATTCAAGACACCCTGTGCCAGATGCAGCAAAGCAGCCCCAGAACATAACAGAACCTCCTCCATGTTTGACAGTAGGGACAGTGTTCTTTTCTTGATATGCTTCATTTTTCCGTCTGTGAACATAGAGCTGATGTGCCTTGGCAAAAAGTTCCATTTTTGTCTCATCTGTCCATAGGACATTCTCCCAGAAGCTTTGTGGCTTGTCAACATGTAGTGGCATATTCCAGTCTAGCTTTTTTATGATTTGTTTTCAACAATGGTGTCCTCCTTGGTCGGCTCCCATGTAGTCCACTTTGGCTCAAACAACGACGGATGGTGCGATCTGACACTGATGTTCCTTGAGCATGGAGTTCACCTTGGATCTCTTTAGAAGTCTTTCTGGGGTCTTTTGTTACCATTCGGATTATCCGTCTCTTTGATTTGTCATCAATTTTCCTCCTGTGGCCACGTCCAGGGAGGTTGGCTACAGTCCCATGGATCTTAAATTTCTGAATAATATGTGCAACTGTAGTCACAGGAACATCTAGCTGCTTGGAGATGGTCTTATAGCCTTTACCTTTATCATGCTTGTCTATAATTTTCTTTCTATTCTCCTGCGACAACTCTTTCCTTCGCTTCCTCTGGTCCATGTTGAGTGTGGTACACACCATGTCACCAGACAACACAGTGACTACCTGAAGCCCTATAAATAGGCCCACTGACTGATTACAAGATTGTACACATCTGTGATGCTAATTAGTGCACACACCTTGAATAAACATGTCCATTTGGTCACATTATTTACAGTCTTTTCTAGGGGTACCATCAATTTTGTCAAGGCCTGTTTCATGAGTTTATTTTTTTAAATAATTCCGTTGAAGCATGGTTAAAAAGCAATGTCTGACTTTCATCGGTTAACATTCATAGAATTTTTATTTATTATTACTTTTGTCAGAATAAAGTTTTTTCTGTGACCATTGTGAGTTTTTCTTTCATTGACCGAAGGGTACCAACATTTTTGTCCACGTGTGTAATAATCGATATTTCAGAATAATTCAAACTCAGATATTGGTGTGTGATATCTGAGTTTTAATAATTTGACTACAAATCTCACCTCATCATTCCTCCCAGTGATTATTTCCAGGATAAACTGAGATGCACCCAAGCTCGCTTCTTAAAACTGACTAAATATTTAAAAAGAGCCAAAGAGCCGTTCTTTTGAACGGCTCTCTGAAAGGAACGGATCGCGAAGACCCGGATCCCCTCAAAGAGCCATAAATTCCATCACTATTTTGGTTGATTCAACTTTTGAATGAATGAATGAATGATGAGTATTTATTGTATTTAAGGTATCTTATAGAGCATAGCCTCAATTTCCCAATTGCCATGTTCTCTGTCTTAAAGCTCAGTTCAAACACACTTTTGCAGACATAAAAAGTACATTTTCTTTCTGCAGGAGTTTTTTCTTATTCCTCTCTTACTCTAATTCTATATTCTGCCAGTGACTTTGCTCATGCTAATCCCAATAGGTAGTTAATTATAAACTGCAGGTCTAATGGCATAAAGTAATTATAGAACTCCAACGAGAATTTGTCGGTCACCCCCACCTTCTTTCTGTCTTTCTCCAGTTTCGCAGTACTTTTCACATTCCCTTTTTTTAAGTGTTTACTTCTCTTCTCCTTTTCCACTATCTTCATAAAAGCAGACAGACCTGTCAGTATCAACAACTGTACTCCTGAACACTGACATTTAATGTTGTTTATCTGATCCCAGCAACACAACATTAAGATCTTAACAAAACTAAGTTTAAGGACAAACGCACATAACAGTGTTATGTCAGGTTAGAAATCAAAATACTATTCAACTTCATTTCCCCTTGCTTCTTTTTATTAAAATACTTTTGGAAGATGACATTTCTATTGAGGAATAAAATAAATAAGGCCAAACCATGAATAGAGCTCAGATATATGAAGACACACACATTTCAAAAGCACACAAAAACACTGTTACTTTACAATAATAACAATAAAAAAGAAAGGCTAAAGTATTATGTTTAGAGAAGACACTGTAGTGTTACAGAATGCCCTATGTAGTCTAGACAGAAGTTTTATAAATGCCAATCCACTAATGTCACACCAAGGTATAATTGTCCAGATTTAAAAAGCACTTGATAGGATAGTGCCACCTTAAGCACAACAACTTGTAATGACTCTTTTTTTTTCTCTCCAAGCAGATGAACATCACTTAAATTAATGCTGTCTGTTGTTGTCCATAATTGAATTGTATGTTGGATGAGTATTGGATGCTGGTTGTAGCAGTTTCAAGTTGCACAGTGTGACAACATCCCATGGTTAAAGAATTGTTTAATGTTGTTAGTTGGCTCATAACAGCAGAGGGAATACAAAGCATGTACTCCGGTATTAAAAAAAAAACTCTGAAATGTCACCTTCCCACTAAGATATCATCAATTAATCAACTCAAGAGATTTATTTCACTGACCTTTTACCGTTAAGGCCAATTAAAATGATTAAGCCATAATATATGCCTGTACCTCAGCATCGGAGGTGATCAATCGTTCATCATTCCCTGGCACTTCTTTTTTCAGACAGATGTAAATTTTGCCTGAAGACTTCACCTTCACGCTGGGTCCTATTACATGACACACATTCAAGTCAAGTCTTTTTATGAATATTGTTTTGTTACAGATTTCCCAAGATGCACCTAAGTAACATCAAGATCAAAAATTACTACGTTAGAAAATATGTGAAACACCATTTTTTTCACAAGACCTATCCTTTGCTAAAAACGTTTCCCAAGGATGTTAAAGGTTAAAATCTATTTGAGTTATGTTAAGAAGGATACGGAAGGCTATGGCAATTACTTCAAGTAAAAAAATCATTTTTTATCAGAGAAAAGGTCTGTTTTTACAAAAAAAAAAATCTGTTTTTATGAGTGAATTTTTATGTTATTATGAAAAAAACAGAGATATTTTTTTCCTCAAGTGAATGCAATACTCTACCCTAGCATCTCCTGCAGTGAGCATATGAAAGTCTTTATTGGTTGTCTGATGGACTTATAAGCTTTTTTTTATTTACACTTAATTAAAATTTTACCCAAATTAAGAAAACTCATTGTTTTCATTTACATTTTACATTTAGCTGACGCTTTTATCCAAAGCGACTTACATTGTTCTAATGTAATTACCAGTGTTACAGCCACTGGAGGCAAGGTGGGTTAAGTGTCTTGCCCAAGGACACAACGGCAGTATGAACTGTGGGGAGAGCGGGAATCGAACCACCTACCTTCCGGTTGAAGGACAACCGCTCTACCCACTGAGCTACTCATTGTTGCTGAGCTTTACTATTAAACAGGCAATACATTTTTTCTAACGCTTTCATACTGTTCAGGTCAAATTTGACCCGTTTTCTTTTAGCTCGATTTTTTTTTTTCTTTATTATTTTGTACAGGTGCTACACATTTTTGTAGACGGAGGCTGTTTGAGTTCACATTTGACCCGTATCTGTTGAGATGGATTTAAGATCTACCAGTGTGGGTCAAATCTTGAAACTATAAAAACGTAACGGGCCATGTTTGTGTGTACTTTTTATGGGACAATGATTAGTTTGAGTTCACGGGGGACCTCAAAACTGTCACGAGAACTCTCTGTGTCCCACCACATCTGCTAATGTTCCCGCAGAGACAGACACCTGCTGGTCTCTGAAGGTGTATAAGGGAATCTGGAAACAGTGAACTAGTAAAACAGCACCATAAATGATGCACAAAGGGAACAGAAGTCATCCAGAGGTCAGAGGGTGACACAGACACATAATCTACAGCTGCAAGAAAAAGCACCTGCAATGGCATAAACTAATCTGAAAAGTAAAACATTTGAATCAATCTGGGTTGGGAGGGTGGGGGAATATAAGATTATAAAGGTACCTGAGCTGCCATTTCAGTGACTGAGATCATGTCAGCAAGACCTAGTGTGAACAGGCCTCGCTCTGATCTAATGAAGAGGTTGATCGTTATTTGGAAGAGGATGTTTCAGAGCAGGAAGACAATGTGGAAATAAACACGTTCCTACCACTGCTTTGAATGCAGAAACTAGTTTATAATAAGCATTTTATTGTATGTTTTATGTTCTAGTGGTAAATATTGAATTAATATTGATAATTATGATTTTTTTAATAATATAGCAAAAGACAGAGTTTATTAGTTGCAATTTTTAAACACAGTTATATTATGAATTCCAACTTTACAGACTGTTATTGCCAAATTCAGATTCACTTAAATATATTTATATCATTATTTTAGGTTCTTATGATCTTGTGTAAAAAAGGACATGATATTGTGTAATAGTTCCTCCAAAAACAAGTGTTGTAAAACTTAAAAAATACACCCTCTCTTCTCTCTGAAACATTTATTAAGGATTAATCACACATTTATTAATGTGCTATATGCAATTTAGACATGTTTTTCTTTTAAACCTTTTATGTCCCCAGAGACCAAAACAACAAACATGTTATACAGCAGCAGATAGTCAAACATGATGGATGAAATGGTCTAAAACGGTCATCACTCTAAGTACTGTCCTTCTTCTATGTGTTTAAACTTGTGTTATGTTCTGCCGCATTCCTTGAGGCTGAACATGGAGAGAAATTCCGTGGTATTAGTCTGACTAAGGTATCTAAATGCAGTTTTAGTCATTCTAGGGCAGATGTCAAAATTGTTAAAAAGTGGGGACATCCTACACAATAGCAGTTCAAAGACATCCCATGACATCTTCTGTGGTATAGATGATTTTTTTATTTTTATTTTATTTTATTTTATTTAACCTTTATTTAACCAGGATAGTCCCACTGAGATTACAAATCTCTTTTGCAGGGGAGTCCTGGCCCCATGTGTGTTTGGGGGGGACTGTTGTACATGTTTTTGGTGGTAGGGGAAACCGGAGGACCCGGAGGAAACCTACACAGACACAGGGAGAACATGCAAACTCCACACAGAAAGGCCCTGCCCTGGATGGGAATCGAACCCAGGACCTTCTTGCTGTGAGGCAGGTGTGCTAACCACTTTGCCAGCGCTATTTTATAATCTATTTATTTTAGAAAAATTTACAAATACTGTCAAATGGAAACAGGTAATAGCTAATATTAATATTATTACTGTAATGCCCCGCTCACACAGGGAAGTAACCAGCCGAATTTGACAACTCAGTAATGCTTTCTTAACAAGCTAATGTAACAGGAGCTGCTGTCGCAGCCACAGCTCACGCTGAACTCGCTCTCAAACACTTCACCACAACACAGAACGACAACAGTTCCTTCCCGACACCCATAGACATAATATACGTAGACGCCTCATGACGTGCTGGAGCGTGATCCAGCGTCGCCGCCATATTGGGTGGGTCTCTCCACTCAACGCTAGCACCAGAGTCAATCGGAGTCAACGGAGAGCGAGCAATTATGCCCGTATTTTGTGCAGCTTACGGTTGCAATAACCGACGCAGTATTGATACCAGATTGCTATAAGACGGGAGGGTTTTGTTGTGACTGAGTTGACAAAGCTCTGCAGTGAACACTTCAAGCCTGATGATTTTGACAGGACGAGTCAGATTGTCAGGCTTAGAGATGGTGCGACCCCATCTGTCTTCAACTTCCCATGTCATCTCCAAAGAGTAGGTGTATTTTACTCTACATGCTAACAGAGATGTCTATGATTCATATGTAAAGCAAAAACGGTAAAACCGTTAGATATTTCTGCATGTATTAGTGATGTATTGTGTATTAAAATACACTGTGGGATACTAAAACCTTTTCAAGTGTTTTTAATGAAGTTGTTTTTAAGTATTATGTTTATTATATTTTATCCTGTAGTGACAAGGAACACACAAACTTCAAGGAAAGCTGAAGAGAGCCTAACAGTGGACCTTTCTCAGTATTTTCCTGAAAGTGGACGTCAGCCCAATGATGTGAGTATTTGTAGGCTATTTGATATGTCCCATACAGCTGTGAGCATCATGGCTGTGGTCATATCAAAATATCTCCCTTGCTTTCTGCAACTCTTTTCAGAAATACTCATACACTTATATGTGAATGAGTATATGTTATAAATAAATAAATAAATACACACGTGAACAAATACACACCTTCTTTCACTCACATTCTCTCATACACGCACCCTTTCTCTCTTTCCCATACTCATGATGCTGGCAGTGATATTACGGGTAAGAAATTAAGAATGTGTGCCTGCACATATGCACCAAACAACTGTGAGTGGTATGATATGAACATCACTGAAAATATTTTCATCCTTCTTTCTACTAGGACCACTCCTATGCATTGCCCAATTCTCTACTCGTCTAAAGGCCAGACTCAGTGAAGCTTTGGCTAGAGTGGAGAGTCTAGAGCGGGAGACTACAGTTACCTGAGGGATTCTCTGCATCTTCCCCTGCCACATACATTGCAACGGTGTAGTACATGTTTTTTTAATACACTTTTTGTGTGTGTGTGTGTGTGTGTGTGTGTGTGTGTGTGTGTGTGTGTGTTGGTGTGTGTGAGAGAAATAAATTCAAATGAACAATCAAACTTGTTTCTTTATTAAAGTATAAAATTCATTCATTTATACATTTATCAATATGCCATTGTATGTGTGTGTGTGTGAGAGAGAAATAAATTCAAATGAACAATCAAACTTGTTTCTTTATTAAAATATAAAATGCATTCATTTATACATTTATCAATATGCCATAGTCTACCATATGTCTTAGTTAAACCTCGTAATACAAAGTATTTCTACATGAAAGCAGAATTTTTCAATGTGTGACAGCGTCCTGTATCATAGCTAAGTCTCTGCTGTTTGTAACAAACCAAACCGTGTGAAAATCCGGTAAAAACTCGGGAGTTATGATCATTGTAGTTGAGAATACACCTTCTCAGTAGAAATAAATGCGGGGAGGAGCATTGGAGACCCATCCAAGATGGCGCCGCGCTGATACGTCCGCTCCAATAGGCAGCGTCAGTCTATGAGGCGTCTACGTATATTATGTCTATGCCCGACACCTCTCATTCCCTCCTCTTCTTCTCCTTCCGCACGCACCTCCCCTCTCCAAACCCACAGCGCCCCCCTTCTTATCACAGGTACAGACCAGTTGAACAATACATAATACAGGAACACTGTAGCTATTACAATACTTATTTACCCTAAAACAGAAAAACGCCCAGAACTTTATTGTTATGGATGCATGATGTTAAAAATATAACATTTACAATGCATCATACTGGTTTAAATAAATAAATTACTGCAATAGGACATACCAGAAATTACTGATTATTTTTACAGTATGTCTTGCTTATCCTTTAAGAATATATATGCATTTTCATGTACTTCCACTTGTTCTTACTGTAAATGTCTATTGTTACAGTATAATAAATTCCTCAGTGAAAGTCAAGGACACACACTATTATGGCACTAAATGTAGGTGCTACAATTGGCAGTGCATTAGTAAAGCCTGTTATTAGAATCATTTGAGCCACTCACTTCTGGAGATGTGCCCACTCTTTGCATAAAATTAGTGGAGCCATTGTATCTTTGATAGTGGCCACTAAGTGGGGCACTTTGTACACGTTCAGGTAATTAATTTTTACAGGTACTTTTTACAGGTACAGCTAATTACTTTTAATAAGATTCACCTCTGCAGCCCTTTAGTGCATGCCTTTCCAATAAGGCAGACAAGTGCACGGATAAACAGAGAATTTCAAGTTGTTACCGCTCTGCGAGTGTCCCTATATCATTAACCTTTGTTTGTCTTGGGGCCAAAAACGGGATGCTACAAATGGACAATATGTCAATAAATAAATAAATAAATATATACAAAATGAACAGGGAAAGGTGCAGTGTGCAGCCCTTGAGCACTCCTCCTTTCTATACTGTAGCTTGTGTGCACTTATGTTAGCTCTGCAGGGACATACTGTTGTCTATGAACAAACCCAGGTAAAAGAAGAAAAATAAAATGAATTTATTAATCTATTTAATTTTTGTGAGCCTTCATACAAGACTGTGTGTTTAAAAATAAACATAAATGTGCTTCTTATCAAGGAGTGCTAAGTTACTCTACCTAGGGCCGTTATACTGTGTAGAAAGTGGAAGTAAAGAAAGAGCTTTACATTTTTATGATATAGGAAAATGGAAAGATTTATATTTTGACACTTTAAAGCAGTTTAGACTAATGTGAATGATTCAACTAACACAATTAAATTTGTATGGTATATTACTTCACTATTTTTTAAGCCGATACATTCACATCAAAAGAGTTATTTTACCCCAACATGACACTGAAAATATATGTTGAGGAGAAGTAAGCAACTATATGATTTTGCTTAACTTTCTGCCAGCTGTGCAGTTAGCATTGCATTTCATTATTAACCAAAGCAGTAATGGAAAATGTTTTTTCATTTACCCCAAACAAATACTTCTAATAAAATCTGTACAGATTACTTGCAAGTTTTTGCCTGGTCTGCCATTGTTTGAAACCCATACACACACAGAAAGCCAGAGGTTACTGACAAAAGCTTGAAAAGTGTTTTTATTACTTCTCCTTTAAAGCCAGACTTTAGCGTGAGAGTAGATTTTATGCTGCACCCTAAGTTTCCACATCAAACCCCCTAAAACACAGCAGACAAGTTTAAGCTTTTCCTACATTGTTGTGACTCTCGTATGTCGCAACCTCTGTCCCTCTTTGCCCACATACTGCCCCCCGCAGACCAGATTTGCAGGGTATATGCCTCTCTAATTCCCATTATGTTGGTGTAAGGTTTTGGTGCAGAAACATCCAAGTGGCTTAGCTGTCTTAGCGGCAGAATTCCAAACCGGCTTTACTGTTCTTCTTCCTGGGCAGTCCCAATCCAACATAAGCAATGCTGCTAGTACCGCATGCTTGGCTGTGTATTCTAGCTGAGAGCGGGGCCAAGTGCTTTAGGTGGTACCATGGTATATCACGACCACAGAAGATTCCAGACCTAACGTCTTTTTCTTTTTTTTCATACAAAATGGGCTTAGTTTCACCTGTTTTAATGCTTTTAAATTCAACATCTAATTAACAAATCGAATGGTGACAACTTGCTCAAGTCTAGACTCCTGAAGTGCAAACCACGCATCAGAATGCAGAAGAAAAGGGATTTAAGTGAATTTTTTATGTGGTATGGTTGTGGGTTCCAGATGGGTCAGTATTTCAAAACCACTGGATACATGCAAGGTATGGTGGAAGACCATTTTTAAAAGCACAAGACATCAAAAGTCAAGAAGATTGGCAGCAGAAGATCAAATTAAGTGCAACTCCTGTCAGCTAAGAACAAGAAAATGAATCTAAGATTTGCTCAGGCTCACTCCAACTGGCCAAGAAAAAAAGACAAAAAAAACAGTTTACGTAATAGTGCCATGTGAGTTTGCAGCAGTGCAGTGTATAAACTAGAGTACAAGTAGGTAGACTTCCCAAACTTTCACACATACAAGGTCATCACATCAACTCGGTATTACAAAAATCAATTAGTACAACAACAAAAATCTGAGTACATTTTCATAAAATTACTCCATTTACAATGATGTCCCAATCAGACCAACATGCAGCCCCACAGTGACATTATGCATATTTATACTCTGCACCAACCACTCATTTTATCAATTACACACTGCTGTAATGCTTGTGACAAATGCTCACTCTTTTTGCCCGAACACAATAAGTACGCAAACAATTGTGGAAAATAAATAGCCTTAAACTGGAAGAGAAGCACTTTCATAAAATATTATTCCATACAAGAACATTGTACACAATCTCTGTTCTGTTTTCAGGGCAGTGAAGCTTCATGTCACATTCAAGTCCAATGCCAGAAAACATGTTTAAATGTGTCAAATGTAATGCATTTCAACATATCAATATTAATAACCAAGACTGATTCACTTTTACCAAAATATATTCATTTGCAAATTCAGATTATCCTTTCTAATAACTGCATTCACAACATTGCCTTTTTTTCCTTTGACCTTGCTTCAGTGCATCATTATTAATGATTATGTTGATTAAGTACACTACAAGGATTCACAGTGCCTCCTGTGCTGTCCCGCTGTGGTGAAAGTGCTTTCTCACCCTTCTGCCGGATTAGTATATACCTTCATCATCCTAATAACAATATTATTGAGGAAAAATGAATTGGCCAGAGATGCATATGCTCTTGCTCTACAGGAATATTTTACGTCTGAACTTTGTGGTTTGAAAAGGCGTAACAGTGAGTGCAAGTGATTTATCATATTGTGTGGCCTTTGTGCTGGAGTGTGCAGACCTAGTGTATAGTACAATAAATACAGTTTTTCTTACCAGTACTTTGCCATTTCTCATAAAATCACCAAATATAGCATCACGCGCAGGACTGTGCACTCTTGGCATATGCATGGCAAAAATATGTACTGTGTGGAATAATACTTTGGCTTATTTATCCATTTAAAGTGACAGCATTTAGTAATTTTTTAGCATATGCACCATCTAAAGGCTGCTGGGTGCAATGTCACAGAGCACTTATTTATCATATGGTACAAACTATGGATATCCTACAAGTAAGGTTAGAGGGTTGCATGTGGCAAAGTCAGAAGCAAAAAAATGCTTGAAATAGAACTCTTAACAAACACCATTTCAGAGGTCAATTGGGTTTCAGTGTACATACAACCAGGGCTCACAGGTACAGTCGGCGCAGGGTGCTGGATTAAACCCGCTCAACTTTTTCTCTATCCAAGTTTACATGCACAAGAAAGAATACACTGCTGTGTCCCAAGCGCTTGGATCAAGCTAAAGCCATATTCATCTGGTCTTTGCATTTCACATCATGAAGTCTTTGTTAAAGAGAATACAAGCTAACATTAAACCTGAAAGGTTTGTAGTGTTAAATACTAACAATACTCACTGATTCATTTATAAAAACACATTTTGAGTTAAAGAAACATGAACACAACAAAGCCAGAAAAGCATATTCATCACCCGCCGAGTATTGCTAGAAACATTGTTCATGTTTTTCTCATCTGTTTACAAGTGTTACTCTGTGCCGATATCCAGCTCTGGAAACCAAAGTTGCGTGATATTGTCTGTAAAGGTGCGTTCACACCAAACGCGAATGAAGCGTTAAGCGCAAGTGATTTATATGTTAAGTCAATGCAAAGACACAATTATACGCGCATAGAAATCCTGACACATTGTCATACTTTTATAGAGACAGGAATAAAAAAAGGATCTTGCTTTGAAGAAAGTGAGTGAGGAGGTCGAACAATCTGGTAAGTTGTAAAAATGGTCTTTACTCAATTTGAACTATATTTATATTTTGATCTAGCTAAAGTCGGCAAATGGAGCTAATTCACGGTATTTTACAACTAGTCTCCAACTGACGAGTTGATGTGTTTTAATCAGAGGAAGTGTGCAGAAAGAAGTGGAAGAGTCTGCGGGATACCTATTTAAAGGAGAGGAGAAAGGAGACAGACCCCTTCGTATCCCCACGAGAGACAAGCGGGAATATTGAGAAGGGGATGAGGAGAATCGGACCGCAGTGTACAACCACCCCGAGAGCAAGAAAGAAGCAGCAGGGCTTAGAGACAGGAGGTGTGTTAAGAAGTGAAGCCACAGGACATTTGTTGTTTTGTTTTTTTATGCTAAAATGTCAAAAAAAAAATCTCAGGCAATAATGACCATGTTTACATGCACATTATATTTACAGTAAGAACTCATAGTCTCATAGCATAACGGTTTGTGAATGAGGTAATCCTTTTACGCTTTCATAAAGTGTGTTGTATTATTTGAGTGCCACCACGGAGAAGAGCTCCGAGAAGGGAGCAGCCATCGGAGGTGGAGTGGCAGCTCCTGGAAGCACTCCGGACCCGACCAGTAGCTCCAGTGCCCCTCCACCCTCAGAGGATGAGCTCTCCCTCTTGTGTCTAGTTACTTCCCTGCAGAGGTTTCCACATCAGACGAAAGAATTCGTCAAATTTCAAATACACAAACTAATTTTGGAAAGCAGCACAGTTCTGCTTAATTTGGAACAATTAGAGCCAACAGAATAGTTTTAAAAAGAGGCAGCAATCTCTGCAGGGAATGAACCAGACTCTCTCTCCTTTCTCCTCTCTTTCACTTTGGCCCTCACTTTTCCCTCTTCCAAGCGAGATCCTTTTTAGTTGTAAATGTTTCTTGTATATAGTTTTAATGTCCATTTAAAAATTTTATTAATGTTTTAATAATAAATGTTCTACAAAGTGACCAAAAGTTTTGGTGTGTTACTTTGTAACATACAAATATGTTACATATATAAATATATATATATATATTTCAGACTGATTTAATTGTTTATAATGTCAATTTTATTTGTACAATATTTAAGACTACATTACTTAAGGCTAACGTTAAACAGTCATTTGTGACTGGACCAGTGTTGTGGTATAGTGTAATGAGAATACAGCAACGAGACAAGGATTCCTTTTGGAAGCTGGCTCCATTTATCATTTGAAAACAAGAAATAAACACACATGAACTATAAAACTAAAACAATCTAAATTTGGAACAAAAAAAAAAGGCAATGTTTTCTATATTAAGAAGATATAATACAAAAACTACTTAGGCTCCCTCTCCTGAGAAGTGGGCCATGAAGGTTTCTCTGTACCGGATGGCCTCTCTGGCAGAGTTGTTGGCTACAACCCGACCCAGGCTTTGCAGCGAGTCCTCTGCACCTTGCACCATTCCCCTCGAAGCAAGTGCTTCCGCAGATCTTCTCATGAAGTTGTGAAGGATGCATGTTGCCTTCACACATCTCTCCGCAACATCAGGGTAGACTTGGATCCCAAAGGCGTCCTCCACCACCAACCTGCCTCTGGAGAGACGGTAATTAAAGACCCGTCTCTCGTTGGGAAGAAAGCCTTCGGGAAATGGCCTCCTGAGGTTTTTCCTGAGGGGAAAGGCCTCATCTGCCACAAAGACATGGGGCTGGGGTCCTCTGTGGTCAGCTCCGTGAGGAGGACGGTCCGGTGGCAGATGGAGGGTGCCACCTTGGAGTGCCTGACCGAAGGTTGAGATGGCCGAAGTCCCACCATCACTCGTCCTCACATATCCCCCAACATAAATCACCCTGAAGCAGTACCTTGCATCCACAACAGCAAGGAGAACCAAGGAAAAAGTTCCCTTGTAGTTGTGGAACAGGGACCCGTTGTTTGGGGGGTGCTTTTATCCGTCCAGTGCTCCACAGCAGAGCGGGAAATTCCAAATCTCCTCAAAACCCTTTGCAATGGACCTCCATTCATCTGTGGAGACCACAGCCATGAACTCCTCCACTAAGGAGTCCCAGATTGCAGTCACCACATCTGGGACAATCCTGCAGATCGTGGAGACACCAACACGGAAGCTGCTGGCGATAGTTTGGAAAGCGTCACCAGTGGATAGATATCTGAAAAAGAGAAAATAAAAAATAAATAAATCATTGTTATAAATGCAGGTATGCAATTCTATATTTGCATATAAACCTTTTAATTATAAAAAAAATTATAATACCGGTGTTAGTGTCTTCTTCATTTCATTCTCTCTCAAGGAATTGATTGGTGTTTGGACTTTTATTATTAATAGATATTTTAATTATTCAATAATATAGCAGTTACCTGCACAATTCCAGCCCCATTTTGACTGCTATAGACTTAAGTTAATTGACATTTTATTGAAGTTGATAACTGTGTTCAGAAGAGAGTGTCTGTTGAGGCCGTCATACAGGCTTTGCCTCTGAAGGATCTGATGGACCCAAACACGGCGCCGAACGGGTTTACGCCGTTTTACAGCCATACACAGCAGATATAACGCTGCTACTCTTTAAACAAAATCCATGTCAGCCATGTGTTGCAACGAGACAACCCGCCTGGCAGAAGCCCCTCCCATGATGCAAATTTGCGTCTGTTGTTGAATTGAGTTGAAGTGAATTTCACACGCTGGATGAAGCGAGTAAACTCAAAATGTTCAAGCGTTTGGTGTGAACGTACTGTAAGGCCCTAATGTTATAAAGACAAAGCAAAATGTAATGTGTCAAAAAAATCAGAATTTACATAGTGGAGTAACTTAAAGGAAAAAGGGGCCATTTTCCCTGTTTCAGAGCCTAAAACCATAAAAGTGCTTCTTCTATACAACTACAAGACACACAACATAAAGTGAGATAACTCACATGTGGGCATTACTATTAAGATATCCTGGCAACTAATAATGAGCCTTACTTGAATAGAACGGTATTTAAGTGGGAGTAACCACCGCGGCAGCGGTCGCGGCTGCCCTCATCGCGTGAAGACCTAAGAGTAAAGACCATCGACTCTAGCTGCACGCAACTCCACCGAGCAGGGACACACCGACAGAGGACCTGAGTATTGCAGTTCTTTTTTAGTACTAATTGTTTGCATTTATAATTTATTATTTCTACTTTTACTTTTACTTTCTTCTTGCATATTTCCTCTTTCGCTCTTCAATGTGTTTTCAAATTACTACTGTCATTTCAACACGGAAATTATCATCTGTTTCACGCAAAAGGCGACGCAACCATAATAATCTGCATGTTGTATCACCGTCAATAACTGCCCCTTCTACTTTCCCAATAGGCTGGTGGAACTGCCAGTCTGCTGTGAACAAAGCTGATTTCATTACAGCTTTTGTTCAACATTCTGGTCTTTCAGTTGTAGCACTTACAGAAACATGGATCAAACCAGAGGACTCTGCCACTCCCGCCGCCCTCTCTTATAATCACACTTTCTCCCACAGTCCTCGCCTCACTGGAAGGGGTGGAGGGACCGGACTACTTATTCCTACCGACTGGAAATTCAAACAGCTAGCACCCTTGTGCGACAACAGCTCCTTTGAGTTCCTTGCTGTTACCATCTCCCACCCTGTTAAAAGTCATTTTGTAGTTATCTATCGGCCCCCAGGTCCGCTTGGACATTTCTTGGAGGAGTTGGATGCGCTTCTCCTTCCTTCCCTGAGGATGGTACTCCTCTGGTGGTATTAGGAGACTTCAACATCCACCTTGAAAAGCCACAGGCTGCTAACTTCATTAACCTAACTGCATCATTTGACCTCAAGCAGGTTTCCACATCGGCAACCCACAAGTCTGGTAACCAACTAGATCTTATCTACATAAGATACTGCTCCACTCGGCACACTCATGTCACGCCACTGCACACTTCTGATCATTTCTTCATTACTCTCGACCTTGACCTAACTTCTCCAGACACTGCAATTGTTTTACCGCTGGTCACTTTCCGACGCAACCTGCGTACACTCAGTCCTCCCGTTTTTCCTCTGCTGTCTCTTCTGCACTCCCCTCTTCTGAGGAGCTCTCTCTTTAAACACAAACAACGCCACCGACACTCTGTGCTCCACGCTTACATCCTGCTTGGACAACTTATGCCCTCTTACATCTAGACCAGCCCGTACATCCTCGTCTGCCCCCTGGTTATCCGATGTTCTATGTGAGCACCGCGCCAGCCTCCGGTCAGCTGAGAGAAAATGGCGCAAGTCAAAAGATCCTACTATCCTCTGTATCTACCAGTCTCTCCTCTCTACTTTCTCCGCTGATGTCACCTCTGCAAAAACTTTCTACTACCATTCTAGGTTAATCAACTCACCTGACTCGCGCACTCTCTTTAAAACCTTTTCCGCCCTCCTTTGTCCGCCTGCTCCCCCACCTTCATCAGATTTAACAGCTGATGATTTCGCGTCTTTCTTTGTAAAGAAAACGACTGCCATCAGCAGTCAGTTCTCTGCGCCACCACCTGTCGAGCTCATTCAGACCCCTGATATGTGTTTGCTCACTTCCTTCTCTCCTCTAACTGAAGCAGATGTTTCCAAGGTCATTAGTTCTAACCACCCTACTACCTGCCCGCTGGACCCATCCCCACACATCTCCTTCAGGCCATCTCTCCATCTGTCGTGCCTGCTCTCACCCACATCATCAACTCCTCTCTCTCCACTGGGTCATTCCCCACAGCTTTCAAAGAGGCCCGCATCACACCACCATTGAAGAAACCCACTCCTAACCCTACACTGCTAGAAAACTACAGACCGGTTTCCCTCCTTCCCTTCATTGCCAAAGCTCTGGAGCGAGTTGTGTTTACTCAGCTCTCATCCTTTCTCACACGGAACAACCTCCTGGACCATAACCAGTCTGGGTTCAAGAGCGGACATTCCACCGAAACTGCCCTGCTCTCAGTCATCGAAGCTCTGAGACTGGCAAAGGCAACATCCAAGTCTTCTGTACTCATCTTACTGGATCTGTCTGCTGCTTTTGACACTGTTAATCATCACATCCTCCTGTCTTCTCTCAAGGCGATGGGTGTCTCTGGAATGGCGTTGCAATGGTTCAAGTCTTACCTCTCGGGTAAGTCATTCAGAGTATCCTGGAGAAACGAGGTCTCTGAGTCCCAACATCTTAATACAGGGGTGCCGCAGGGCTCAGTGCTTGGACCGCTACTCTTTTCCATATACATGACATATACATGATATCCCTTGGCTCTGTCATCCAGAAGCATGGTTTTTCCTATCACTGCTATGCAGATGACACTCAACTCCACCTGTCATTTCAACCTGACGACCCGAAGGTCTCTGCTGGCGTCTCGGCATGTCTGAGTGACATCTCACTTTGGATGAAGGACCATCACCTGCAGCTGAACCTTGCAAAAACAGAACTGCTTGTGATTCCGGCCAATCCAAAGACCCACCGCAACCTCTCCATTCAACTAGGCCCATCAACCATTACACCGTCCAGCACTGCCAGAAATCTGGGAGTTGTAATTGATGATCAGCTAAACTTCACAAGTCATGCCAGCACCACCCGGTCCTGTAGATTCATCCTCTACAACATTAGGAAAATTAGACCTTTCCTATCAGAGCACTTTATGCAAATTCTAGTCCAGGCTCTTGTCCTATCCAAACTGGATTATTGCAATGCTCTACTGGCTGGACTCCCTGCCTGCACAACCAAACCTCTGCAGCTGATCCAGAGTGCAGCGGCAAGAGTGGTCTTTAATGAACCGACGAGAGCGCACGTAACTCCTCTATTCATTAGGTTACACTGGCTCCCGGTTGACGCCCGCATCAAGTTCAAAGCTATGCTTTTGGCCTACAAGACCACCGCTGGTTCTGCACCCCCATATCTCCACTCACTAATACAGACCTACATTTCTACCAGATCCCTGCGCTCTGCAAATAAACAACGTCTGGTGGTACCGTCCCAAAAAGGTAAAAAGTCACTCTCGCGTACCTTCTCTGGCTCTGTTCCACTTTGGTGGAATGATCTACCTGCTGCTACAATCAGCCGATTCTGTAGCCATCTTTAAAAAACGCCTGAAAACACATCTCTTCTGTCAACACCTGACTGACAAACACTGAGTTCTACTTCCTTTCTATCGATCTCTTTCTTTAAAAAAATAAATAAAAAAATAAATAAATTCTTATCCTCCATTCTTCTCATCCTTAGCTTTGTAAACTGTGCTGGGTTTAAACTGACTAGTTTTTTGTGCACTTATGCTTTTTTACCTTGTGTTGTTAAAATTGCTTCCATTGTTTTTCCTCACTTGTAAGTCGCTTTGGATAAAAGCGTCTGCTAAATGACTAAATGTAAATGTAAATGCAACCTCAACAAAATGATGATGAAACTTGCTGGAATGGTTGCATAGTCATTCTTGTCATTTGAAGTCGGGTATGATTCATAGCAAAATATGTGTGTATAATTTGTGTGTGTGTGACAGAGATGGATGGAGTTTCTGGTTTAAAAACTAAAAAGTTAAATGTCACACCTGTCTGTCACCACACACCTCCTCTCACTGATGCGTCTGCTCCGACAGCCTGACATTTAAACACCTTACCGGACAAATAAACTCGTACGCACACACACACACCACACATACGTGTACAATTATGCAAAAGCACATTCACAGACGCCACAGCCATGTCCTGAAGCGTGAAAACCAAGCACTTACTGTATGTCACTGTCTATGACTCATTTCAGACCAGGCGAGTGGGGGATTAGACTTTAATGCTTCCAATATAGAAACCAATGAGTAGTTTTTCTTCCCAGTTCTTAAAGGATATTTTTCACATAGACTCAAGCTTAACTAAAATATTTTTTTTTAAAGATGGCATGCTTCCAAATAAATTATGATCGTAGAAAAGAGAATAATTTTGAGGTAAAAAATAAAAATAACATCTCAAAGCTTTAATCCCAAACAGATTCTGAGTACCTCTGAAGTATTGTGGCCTTCTAAAATTTAAAATGAATTTACAACTGTAGAAATCCTTTCCACACTTCTGAACCGTGTACAACAATGTGGGGGTGTGTGCAAACACACTTTCTCAACCTGTAACTGGCCATTTTGTTCTATTGTTTAAATAAAAAATAAAAATGCATGTTATGGCTTTAAAACTTAAAAAAAAAGCTTTAAAATGCGACAACAGTAAAATTTGGAAAAGAAAAGTCTATGCTGTTCTTCCCAATCTCAAATTTAACACATTTGGCCAAAGTGCAACACAAACACCTTAAAAACAGGAAGTGAGCCAGCCAGCAGATGTGCAACTGCAGCTAATTCCACAGTTTGAGGGCGACAACGTCATCAATTATTCGACTAGCAGGGACTGATCCGTCAACCTGACGGACTGTGAGGGAGAGTACGGCTGGAGCTGGTTGGACAGATGGGACAAACAAGACCATTCAGAAATTTTAAAACAAATAAAAGCATCTTAAAATCAACTTGATAAAAATTGAAAATTCTACCTTTCTATTCAGTGTGTTGAGTTTAAAATTACAGTCATTTGTCACTCCAATTAAAAATGTGAAACTTTCGCTATATCTACATCATTTATTATAAGCCACAATGGCCATACATGAATTTGTCTTCTAGTGCTTATCTTTATGGGTTTTCGGGGGCTTCAGTCTGTACAAGCTGCCTTAGGCATGAGACCCAATATACCACTATAGACACTGAGAGAAAACCATCTACACTCATACTGGGCAATTCAGATTCACCAGTTCACTTAACCGTAACACAAAGAACATATGCAGACTCCACACAGAAAGCCTGTTGCTGGATGGTCAAAAATTCATCCTATAACAAAAGAGTGCTAACCACGCTCCCTCTGTGCACCCCTTGTTCACAGACATTTAAATGGCATATACTGTATACTGTATTAACATTGAATTTCACTTTAAATTGGAGGTAACACTCAAGAAAAGGTATTTATATCCACTTCATTTGTATGTTATGGTCCTTGACATATTCATGCAGTGAGTCTTTACTGCATAATCTTCCCAAAGCAAAGAGTACTGAAAGTATTTCATGTTTAATTCAGTGAATTCATGTAAAATGCTAAAATGCCTTTATTCTGTTGCTCTAATGCACGATTGCAGACAGAAAGCCACATTAACTTTGTCTCTTTAAGGTTGTATCCTGCCCCTTGGGTGTGTATTTGTATAGACATCAAGCTGAAACGTCACTGCAGTGTATTCTAAGACAATATGACAGCTGCCATAGTCTTTTAATCTTGTCCTGCCTCCTCCCATTTTCAGCATACACGCTCCTGTACCTTTAAGAGGTTCTGACATCTTCACAATGTGCACCGAGATGAAGCCTCACCCACGCTATAACTCCACTTGAATTAAAAGATTTACTGAGCTTTTTAAATGATATATAATGTGACGTAAGAAATCAAATTGAAGGCAAGCCAAGGATGTGCCACAAAAATCAATGAGTTGTTAGTTTTAAGGCCAAAACTCTGACAAAACTTTATCCTCATGTTGTAGAGGTGCTCCAGTTTGAAAAAGAAGTAAAAGAAGAAGATTGTTTCTGGTATATTCCCAGCTTTCTTAACTTTCAATTCCAAAAGTTGCACCCTACACTTAGTAATCCGCTCTCTCTAATGCAATGCTCATGTTATGCAATGTAAAGAGCAAATGCACAGTTTCACGGAGGATACTGACTATCTATAGAAACAGCTGTTACTAATAAACTTTAGCTTTGACTTTATTTAGAAAATGTTTCCCTTTCTTTTGTGTTGGAATGTATTTTTTTTACAACTTGGCCAAAGTGAGGACTCTCTATTTCCCAATCTAAGGACTGCAGTGTTTAGCTATACCTGTAATTGTGGCATCACTGTGAAAACTTAAGGCCAAGGGGTTAGTCAAGCAGTACGGTATGGTATTGCAAATCAAGAAGGCTACCTCGGTGCTCCAACTTGTAAAAAGCATGAGGATGCTTAAAATCATACTAAAACGCCAAAATGTCTTGACCAACTAGGTTTTTATTAGGGCTTTATGCTACATACTATGTTTAACCAGTTCTTTTTTTGTTTTGTTTTGGTGTATTTATTTGGAATTTGTTTTACACTGGAATGTTTTTTAAACTGATACATACTGACCCGACCCGTACCATATCGCTCCAGTGCAAACGAGGCTTAGATGTGGAGAGCAAGAGGGTTACGGCGGGGCAGAATGAGTGGCCTGTTGGCAGGCCTCTGTTGGTCCCATGTGTTCGGCTGGAGCAGCTGGGCCCCTGGCAGCACATGGTGAGGGCGACAGGGGCATGGGCTGCAGTTGGCTCCAGACAGGTCTCAGCCGGCAACAAACAACCAAAGTGTGTACCAAGAGGTCCCTGTTGGATCACAATCTTTTTATGGTCTAATGAATTTGTTGATGTAGCTAACTTTTTTTGTAAATGTAAATGAAATATGTCTTGTATACAAAACCATTTTCTGAATTTCTTTCACATTAGTTTTTTGACAACTCCATCAACAAACTGGCAGTGTAATTTATACAGTAGAGTTGTTTTTAACACTACCTTGAGAATTAGACATGAGTGAGTCACATGGACTATATAAAATAGTTCACAATAAATGTTCCATCACAATATTAATCACATACTTTATGAGAATAGAAAAAGGAGTTCTACTAAAAACTCACCCTAGTTGCATGCTTCTATAGCATTTGATTTGCATTTTAATAATTCAACCGCCAGATCTGAAAAGTTAGGGCTAGATATATTTTTGGTCAAATGTAAAATGTTTGCATTGAACTGACGTATTTACTTACTTGCCTATGTACATCCATGCACATTGCCTGTTACTAAAATGCTCCTATAGAGTACACAGCAAAGTACTTAACTATAGATTTATTTGATTATAACTGCATCAAAGAAATTCCACATGAGCAGAATAATCATCTTTCAGTGAAACTTGCCATGTGTTTAATGTGTTCCTATTTGTTCACATCACCAGCACAACACAAGTTCAATTCTAGCTGTGATATGTACGTGGCAACTCACATACGCATGACATTTCTGTTGCCACCCTACACTGTGGATGACAGAACTTCACTAGGACATGAAGTGACTTTTGCAGACTTTTTTTCAGCCTAACAACCAGATGAAAGCTGGTGTCTAATTTCTGTCATGTTAATAACATTAAACTCAACGTATCCTTGTTATTGTGAAGGACAGCATGGCTTTCTTATTCTTAAAAATTCCTTGGCTATAGTGTTTCTCATTTGAGAAGGCAAAGCCCAGAGTGCTTGACAGTAGCTTTTGCTGTGTCACAATACAAATAACATATCAGAGCATATCAGCAAAAGAGGTGTATGTACTGTAGATGCTTCCTCTAGATCTTCTCCAACCATTGTTATCCACCATCAAGGGTCTTGCATTAAAAAAATATTTAAATGGCTGCATTTCTATAGTGCTTTTCTGCCAGTGTTTGCACTCAAAGCGCTTAACAGTAGGCATCACAAACACATGCATATTCATACACCAGTGTAATAGACATTGGCTTTGTCTACTTTTCTTATAAATGTTTACATTTATAAGAAAATGCTTTTCTTGTAAATGTTTACATTGATAGCAATAAATAATCTTTGTTAAAAAGTTATGTTTATCTGTGGAAATGAATCTGGACCTTCTCTTGTTATTTAAGTGTGACTTAAACTAATTTGGCCAATGTGTGCACAGTTATGAGTTCAGCTGTGATCATTTGCTCTTACTCTCATAATGCGTGAAGAATCAAAGATTCAGTCTTAACTTCCTTTCTATGCTCAGTGATGTTTTGCCCCATCACGATTTTCAACCTGTTTAATTTTGTTAAGATTACCTTTTTAAAAGTGTCACTTGAGTATGGTAGGGCAACGCAACTAGATACAATTTGTGACCTGGCAAAATAAAGCAACATGTCTAGTGCTGGAGCTAAAATGTAGAAAAACTGGGAAAGTACAAAGTTGAACATTACTTGGCCGTTCAATACTAGCTGCAGATACTAACTAGTTCACACAAACTGCAGTAAAAGTGCATCCTAAAGTTAGAGCCCAGTAGTGGAGACAAGACAGAGGTAAAACAGCACATTTAACACTAGATGCTTTATGCTGGAAAAAAGTGAGATAAAGAGAACTATGGTCTTTTAAAAATAATTTTTAAAGGGCAAGGCCTTTGTTTTCAGATGTAGGTCCCTGGTTAGGATAACACAGACTGTTCTGTTCAGACTTGAAGTGTAAACCAGGCTGAACACTGAAAAGTCAAAAACCTTAAACCAGGTCTTGATTTTTTTAACTTAGAAGAGCCACTGGCATGAGATTACATAATCATCTATCCACCAAAGCTCCGGATGGCTTTATTGGGCAGTCCTTGAAAAGGGGCACCCGGCCTGTGTGGAAGTGCCAGAAAGAACACAACACATTTATTAGCAGTAGTGTTTTTATGTTCCTCTTGTGATCTTTACGCACTTATGGTGTCTGTCTAGTTCTTCAAGCGGTCTCCTGGGTATTTTAAGCAGAATTGGATCTTTAGGTCTGTTGAAGTGGATTCCATTTTTATCACAACTGCCCACACCGCAGTTCTACTCACAGCTGCTGCTGCTCACACTTTTGGCCAATTTCCCGGAAAATAGCGCAACACGCTGTACTCGCATCTGGGATCACCCGGTGCCCCTCCTCAAGCCAGGGGTCCAGACAGTGACAGGCCAGTGAATTTAGACTAGCATTGTCCTGCAAAGCACACAATCTGAGATGTGTGAAGCCGCTTATTATCATTTTATTTTCTCTCTTAACAATGCAGCATTTTTGTAGCTTCTACAAGGAGTGCAAGGACAGAAAATCCAATTTGGCTTTGAGCTTTTTTTCTTGCAACAAGGAGGAGGTGTCACTGCTTAGGAGACAACAGTATTTCAATTTCTACAATGGTTTCCTATAGCAGAAGACTTTTCAGACCATTTTCAAGGTTTTTTAAGCTTCTTCTTGGTAATACATCACAGCTGCAGCTATTACAGTACTATCTTCTAAAAAGTGTGTTTTAGCAGTTTCTGAAAAAAGCAGTGCAACAGGAAATGAGACCTTCCGCCTTCTCGATTAAGTTTGTTGGAACAGCTACATTTGTTACTAAATATTAGGACTGGGCGAAATGGTATAAAAAATTATATTTCTTTTGCTATTTGCCTTTTAGTTTTAGCCCTCTCAGGTTACAAATATATGGTCTACTACAATTTACACATTTCAACAAGCTTTGTTGAAAGACATAAAACGTGCTCTGTTGAATCAAAGCACATGGCTAATTTGCATGAATAAACCAGGTGCATTACAAAGACACTATGTTATTTGTGTTTGTTACAATCTCTTCTCAGTTCACAAAACCAAGGTATCACAGAAGTATTTTTATTGCCTTTTTAGTCATTGGTGTTCATCTTTAACATCTTTTTATGGCTGCTCTGCGTCTTGTATTAGCCTTCACATATTATCCAGTGCGGAGGTTTGTACAATCCATTTTTGTTCAATTTGGTTGTTTTTGACCTAATTTAAAACCAAAAACTCAAATTAACTTGGTTTGTGATTCACCCAGCCTTACCCCAAACATTCCAATCAAGTGCAATACATTTGTCCCTCAAATAAAACATTTCTCTAGTATATTGTTTTTTTTTCTAATTGCTCCATCACAGTTTATTCTCTCATGCATGTGCACTCTTCACCTGCTACATGATAATTTCTTGGTCAGGTAAATGCAAAATGTATTTTATCTTATTGCCTTAATGCTAATCCTATTGGCTCAGGGTAGCAACATGCAAATTAAATACACCTAGGTTAATCGAGCGATGATGTTAAAAACAGAATGCTGAATGGAGAGTGCAGTATAAACTAGCAAGAGACTCTGATGCACATTCACTGCACTGATACTCTACTGATCTAGAAGTGCACCAGAGCATCCCATGTTAACACAGTTTTCCCACAAACCACTGCAAACCCATGTGCTTCATTATCGAATCTACTGGGACAGAGCACAGTAGATGGGGGTTGGTGGGGGTAACAGATGGGACATGCAACCTGGCTTTTATGCTGGAAACCACGTTTGTTTTTTTTCCTCAAGGTGGTTAATGTAAGGCATTATGGTAGTAAATTATATGGAAATATGTGGTTTCTTTGGAAACCACATTTTGCAACTCAACTATAGCCCACCTTTCACACAGAAAATAGAATGTGGCAAACACACATACACTTACATATAGTAAGTCAGTACAAGATAATCAGACTTTTAAAATGTCTGTAAACATCAAATTCAAATTTCTCTTAGTTGAGCTAACATATTGAGATAATATGATTAAGAGACATGCTATTACAAGCGTGTAGGGTAATCTGAGTTATGGCTGGGCTAAGTGATCTGTGGTTTTGATCCATCATAACAAATCTCAGTATTTTGTATTTAATGGATTAATGGATTTTTTTTTATTCTTGTATGGTGCTGTTTTAAAGTAATTTTTCCAACTTTACTGTGCATGTGCTTTCATTTTGTATTGCATACACAATTTATTTTGCAATATTGCACAAGTCACATTAAATGTACGCTACCAAGACCACACGAATGCAACATTAGCCTTAGCAGAGCTCTGTGGACTCAATAGTTCTTCTGTGCATGTAAACTTAGACAAAGACAACAGTCCAAATTATTGTCCTAATAGAGCTATGACAGTAGCTTGACAAAGCTGCACATGTAAACATTGTAGTCAGTGGTTTGTATAGTGGTAACCTTTGGCTGTGAAGGTTCTCAGTCATCCAGGTCTTCTTAAAAAAAAGGTTGAAGTAAAAGCACCTGGACTCAGTTTTCAAGGTGAAGACGTTTTGTCTCTAATTCCAAGAGACTATTAATTCTGAGATCAACTGGTAAGAGAGCTAAGCTTATATCTCTAGAGGGAGGAGTATTTACAGTGTAAACCCCATTAGACCCCCAAAAAAAAAAAAAAAAAAAACAGAGGCAAGGTATTTACAAATAAACACAACTAAGAAAAACTATAAGCAAACCCATACATAAATGCCAAAGCCAAACACCCCTTTAATTAGCAGAAGGTTAAAATGTATGCAAAGGATCTCAGGCTCCATTTGCCTCTGGACTCCAACACAGGTATGTATGGCTGGCTGTAGCATTTACAATTAACTCCATAAACAAATCCTATACTAATTCATAAACTGTGTTTTGTTAAAAGCTACTACACATATTGTTCATAATTATTTATTATAGAGGTTAAAACTACAGATATTCAATAACAGACTATAGTAATGGAGAATGTCTCCATTACACTGACATTCAATTTTCCTCCATTGGTGAACAATAACATAATTAAGCATAATGTAAATAACACAGCTACAGTTCTATCCACAGTAAAAGATTCAGACAGCTTATTAATAACAATTTCACTCTGAAACAATGCTTAATAGCCATCGTTAAAAGAGGTATTATTTCTCAAGGATGGAGTAATCAACCCGGACAGAGAGAAAACAAAAATCAGAATGTGTTAAATCTAAATGGACATTTAATTTGAGCAGCCTCTGGGCAGATTACAGCTACTCACACAATGTCAGTCCATATCTCACTGACAATTAAAAGTCAATGTAGCCGAGTCACACAAAGGGCGTTGAGTGAAAAAAGGGGAAGTGGTATTAAACAAAAGCACTGTATGCCGCAGTAACAGGGGGACCAATTAGAGGTGGGACTGACAGCTATAAGTGTGAAATGTCCCATTGCTGGTACATGTGTGCAATGCATTCCATGTTGAATTATGAGTAGCTACATGAGGTTATTGTTATGTAAGTGCTACTTTTCTCTTGTGCAACTACTCATATACTGGCCTCGTGCAATACTGAACAATGCTTATGAGTTGTACGCATGCAGTGTTTGGTCCCTTGTTGTTTTATATTTGAAAATGTTGTATATTGTAGATAGCTAGGCAGATGACATGTGGCTAGTTCCTACTCCATGTGGCCTCTCATAAACTGTACAAGTGTTCAACAACTTAATAGAAATTGAATTTTTAAAAGTGACTATTGAGGACACACTGAGAAACTGATGACTGTCTTCTCAGAACGCAACACGTCATCCAGCTTCTGTCCAAGGATATTCATACTGTGTAATTGGTTTCTGTGTGGGTTGTCTAGCATATAAAAGACCGGAAAGGAAAACAGCCACAGGCTGAAGGTAATAGACTGTTATGTAATTCTGACAGCGGTTGGACATCTGGTTTAACTAAATAAAGAGTGGATTGGATTCTTTAGTCCTTTATGGTCACTTTTATTTGTAGAAAAGTTGTCTCTTACTTTATTCTGAGGATGGATTCACACAAAGTGAGTGACAAAAGTTATCAACAATAATCTATTTCTAATGTCTGCCTTTGTCAGAGTCTGATAAGAAGGTGACTCAACTGATTCAAATCCAGCGACCTGATAACACTTTTAAGGTTAAGGAGAGTTTAACTTTAACTAACCCCAGAAAAATAGATCTACACAATATCAGTGCCCCTTAGTGACTTGCTCAACCTGAATGGCAACAAGCAATATTGTTGCTTTTTGTGTGAATCTAAAAAATATTTTGAATTGACCTAAAGTGCGTAAAAAGCTATGAAATTAAAGTCAGTCAGTATTTTTACAGAACACAAGGGCACAGAGTCACTCACTGAGCTATTCTACCAGCCATGTTTACTTTTTAACATCAGATTAGACTGGTTAGTAGCCCTAACACATTCCACAATTGTAAGTCTTCAAACCTCTAAGATTATATTGATTAAATTCACTGATCAGACAGAGCATTATGACCACTGACAGTTGAAGTGAATAACACTGATTCTATCTTCATCATGGCACCTTTTAGTGAGTGGGATATATTTGTCCTCAAAGTTGAGTTGTGTTAAAAGCAGTAAAAATGGGCAGTGTAAGGATTTGAGCGAGTTTGACCAGGTCCAAACAGTGCTGGCTAGACGACTGGGTCAGAGCATCTCAGTGGTCAGTATCTATCAAAAGTGGTCCAAGGAAAGAACAGAGGTAAACTGGCAAAAACTGCCCGTGTGGTCTGATCCAACAGACGAGCTGCAGTTGTTCAAAATGCTGAAGAAGTTAAGGCTGGTTCTGATTGAAAGGTATCTGAATACACAGTGCATCACAGTTTGTTGTGTCTGGGGCTGACCCCTGTGCACCAACGAAAGTCCCAACAATAGGCACACAAACATCAGAACTGGACCACAGAACAATGGAGGAAAGTGGCCTGGTCTGAGTTTGAGGTGTTGGCCTCCAAATTACCCAGATCTCAAATCAATTGAGGGTCGATTCCCACTCTTCCCACAGTTCATACTGTCGTTGTGTCCTTGGGCAAGACACTTAACTCCCCTTATCTCCAGTGGTGTTCCAGCTGTAACACTGGTGAATGGAACCTCAATGTAAGTCGCTTTGGATAAAAGCGTCTGCTAAATGACTAAATGTAAATGTAAATGTAGATATCACAGCACGCCTTTAAGGTCTAGTGGAGTCTATGTCTCGACGGGCTGTTTTGGCAGTAAAAGGGGGGCAACACAAAAGTAGGCATGTGGTCACAATGTTAGGCCTGATCAGTATATCTCTCAGAACCAGATTGTAGAATGTTCCGCTTATGTTTGATTTAAAGTTTATTTTTAGATCAGTGTCTATTAGCACTGGAAAAAATTTTGTTATATTTCACACACACAGTACTTTGGGATTTTGTTTGTTTGCATGTTACATGTACAATCATTCTTTGTGGCTTTGTAAATTTTGTTGGAACTTTGTTGCCTTCTGTAATTTCAGCACCCATATGTTTTGGGTTTTGTTGTTCCTCCAGTTTCTAGTTGGAATACAAGTGAATTTCTTACACTAGAAATGTTTTGTGTATGTCTGTGTAGTTTACATGTGTATTATTTTACAGCTATGAGAGAGTGGCTGCATCACACACTGCCTGCCTTCAGCTATGTTTTAGATCAGACTTTCCATCTGCTCATGACTGTCCTGCTGTCTCCTGCAGCAGGTACACACACCCAAACACGTACACACACTTTTTACTACTGCCTCTGACCAAATATTCTATCCATACACACAAACACGTCAATCATCAGTCCCATTCCATGCAGAGTGACAGTTGTAGATTGGATTGCAGTTTGCCAGAGGGTCTAAAACTAGGAACAGACTGACAATAAACCACACACACACACACACACACACACACACACACACACACACACACACACACACACACACACACACACACACACACGCACACACACACACACACCTGAGACCTGTGTACTTTGCATCAATGCCCCAACACTGACTCAAGGGATGGGAGCTCCTCTGATTCACAATATTAACCTGTACTTCAGCAGTGGGTTGGCCTGTCTGTCTGCTCTAATACAGAAAATATCACTCCATTCTGCCGCTGGCTGGCGCCCAAGGGTGTAAAATAGGGAAAGTTGAGTTAAAGCATAAATGTTTTAATGTCATGCAAACATTGTGAAAAATTAAGTAGTCTGAAGATGTAAAGACAAAAAGAGTTTTGGTTTTGTTTGAGATTCAGCAATTTAAACAGAATGGGAGGAACAAAAAAAAAAAGTTCAGTCACAAAAGTTGGAATTGTGCAAAATATTTTGTTCTGCTCTTAGCAGATTGATTACTGTTTTGTTTAAACCTCAAAGACTTTGTTTATGTACAGTTCTTTTTTGGACCATTTTTAAGAGAATATGAACAACACAAAAACCTTAATTTCACTTACACTAAGTGGTTGGGTGAAGCTATTTGTCAAACAATTGGGTTCACTCTTTTAAAATCATAATAACAGAAACTACCCAAATGACCCTGATCAAAAGTGTACATACCCTGGTGATTCTGGCCTGATAACATACACACAAGTGACACAAACAGGTTTGAATGGCTACTAAAGGTAACCGTCCTCACCTGTGATCTGTTTGTTTGTGTGTATAAAAGGTCAGTGAGTTTCTGGGCTCCTGACAGACCTTTGCATCTCTCACCCAGTGACTGAGAATATGTTTCTGTATTCTCAGTCATGGGAAAAGCAAAAGAATTGTCAAAGGATCTGCGGGAAAAGGGTATTGAAATTTATAAAACAGGAAAGGGATATAAAAAAAATCCAAGGAATTGAGAATGCCAATCGGCATCTAATAAAGAAGTGGAAAATGAGGGATTCTGTTGAAATCTAACCAATAACCTAAAATTTCAGCCCCAACTAACAGGAAAATTGTTCAGGAGGCAATGAAAACCCACAAATAACTTCAGCTGAAATACAGGACTCTCTGAATAAAAGTGGTGTGGCTGTTTCAAGATGCACAATAAGGGGGCTCTTGAGAAGAAAGGGGCTGCATGGTGTAGTCGCCACATTACTACGCAAATGCCACAAAGCATCCCGCTTACAAATACACCAAACAACACAGAGACAAGCCTCAAAACCTCTGGAACAAAGTCATTTGGAGTGATGAGACTAAAATTTAACTTTTTGGCCACAACTATAAAGATTAGTCCCAACGAGTCAACAAGGCCTATGATGAAAGGTACACTATTCCTACTGTGAAACATGGAGGTGGAGCGCTGATGTTTTGGGGATGTGTGAGCTACAAAGGCACAGAAAACTGATGGCAAGATAAATGCAGCATGCAGGAAAATTTGCACTTATCAGCCTGGAAGCTGTATATGGGAAGTACTTAAAAAATTGTGCTATACAAAAGAAAATTGCCTCGCCTTATCATTAAAGCTTACAAAAGCTACTAGCAAGGCTCGCCATACCCACTCACTTTGCAACAAAAAACAAACAAAAAAGTGTATGGAATTCCTTACCTTCACAACGATTTTGAAATCCTGCTGGACTGATCAACACTTGACTCAAACATTCTGAGTTAATCGATGTGGAAATGATCCTAAAAGAACAAAGACATAGAAAACTGATAGCATTCTGGTAAATTTAAGCATGACAATAGTCAGTACTCCAAAAGTAGGTGATGTAGGAATAGCTTCAAAAAAGACTACATATGCATCTAAAGTCTTTGATACCAAGCGTGTTTGAGTTGAAATAACTTGATTTACCTGGAAGTCACACATATGTCAGCCAATGAACACATCATTGCTACACATAGTAGTTTATGATTTGTGACTATACATGTCGCCAGTGAAGCATTAAAAACAATGGCTGGATGCCACTGGATAAATAGCATCACTGCTAATGTAAAGATAATTACAAAAAAATAATAAAATAAATTAAAGCTGTATAATTTATATTATCGATAAAGGCCATTGCCTCCACTTTTGACTGCGGGTGCACGTGTCAGTAGTAGTATTAATGACACATAATCTGTCTTACTAGTACTACAAGTACACATTTAAGTCACTACTAGTACAATTAGTAGATCTTTTAAACCAATTAGGAACACTAATAAGGTTAAAATAAGTTGATAATCCTGCTTTGAAACAAAGACAAAACAAAATTGTTGCCTGATTTTAGTTACTTCATTTTACAAAACTATTTGATTCATTGGTTTGCACAATTTTTTTTTTATGCGGCAGGTGTGGGTTTTTGAAGAAAATCATGTTAGTTACACCCTTCAGTATCGGTTAATCAGGTGCTTTTTAGTTGTGCATAAATAAACTGCAAAGCTGGTTGTGGAGGGCAATATGGGCTGGGAACCCTGTATCGTGGAAGGCTGAGCTAAGGCTGTGGAACCAGAAAAACAGGTTGACCGAAAAGGTTTTTATTGGGACTATCCTTGAGCCAAAGAAATTGCGATGCTGCAGATTTTGATTATAGCTATAGAAGTAAGCTTCAGTGTAATATCAATTCAATAAAAATAAAAAAATGTTTTGGATGCCAATAGAAACAGAATATTAACAAAGCTACGGGAATTCTATTCAGTTTAAAGGTTATTACCAGTCTTTAGTGGTGGGGTATGCGCCATATACGGCGCATAGGGACGCAGCACCTTGGTGGGCGCCAAAGTGATGGTATATAAATGTAGCTGCTGTTGGGCGTTTCTAAATCATTTCAGTTTTTCCTCAATACTATAACATTTTAGAGGACTAACAGGCTACAGTAGGCGCCATCATTAGATTCCATAGAATAAATGGAATATCGTGGGCATGGCTGGCGGGGGCGCCGGGAGCACGCTGAGCGAGCAGGTAACGTTATGTGTTAGTTGTCTTTGAAAGATGGAAAAAAAAAAAATAAAGAAATAAAGAAAGAGGGAAAAGGAGATGGCGTCAAGGTATGGGACAGTTGATAAACAAGTGGATTGTGAAAGGCAACAGGTTGGACTTAAAGTGAGACCTCTGTGCTTGGAGGCTTGCAATATTCATGTTAACAGACTTAGCGTTAGCGTTTGCTAACACTGGGAATGTAGCAGCCAAATGGGGTTTAAATTAAGGCTAACTTTATATGCAAAACTGAGGTTACTGAGCTGAAAACTGGAAAATATAAAACAGCATGCCATGTACAATAAATTGGAAAACAACTAATCCACACTGGTTAGATCATAACCTAGAGATTTGAACCTGGGTACCCTGAATGTAGAGCCCCTGCCAGTCTTACATTGAGAACTAGGATCTTACCTTTGGCAGTTGAGGTGGGCATATACAAGGGTCTTCCGGAAGAAGAATGTCTATTTGCTTTTTGGGACCTTAATGTGTTGGAGGATGAGTTTCATTTTGTTTTATACTGTCCCTTGTTTCATGATTTGAAAAGTGTTTTGTTTGAACATACCAGTTGGATTTTTGATCACGAGACCTATGCTTTGGTCAATTTTGTCAGTAAGGCTGGGTGCAGAAGACAAAGGGTGTTGTACCCTGAATGAATTATATATTTTTTGTTAAGTGATGGGAACTGTATCTTTTGGTGTAGCCATCATGATTTTGTAATGTCCTATAGCAATAGGAGCACAGAGGATGCAGTTGCTATGGCACTGCACTCTGTGCTCACCCACCTGGACAATAAGAACTCTTATGCACGTATGCTGTTTGTTGACTTCAGCTCAGCATTCAACACTATCATCCCGACCAAGTTAATAGCCAAACTTGAAGACTTGGGCATCAATACCTCACTCTGCAACTGGATTCTGGACTTCCTGACCAACAGACCCCAGAATGTCCGATCTGGATCCACCTGCTCCACATCCATCACACTTAACACTGGTGTACCACAGGGCTGTGTGCTAAGCCCATTTCTCTACTCCCTCTTCACCTCTGACTGCAAGCCTGTGTTTGGATCCAACGCCATCGTCCAAGTTTGCAGACGACACTACAGTGATTGGTCTCATCAGCAACAACGATGAGACTGCCTACAGGGAAGAGATCCAGCACCTGTCCACATGGTGCAACGAAAATAACCTGCTCCTCAACACCACCAAAACGAAGGAGCTCATCGTGGACTTCAGGAAAGAGTCTAGAGGCACACACGACACCATCCACATCAATGGAATGGACGCCGAGCGTGTCTCCAGCTTCAAGTTCCTGGGGACCCACATCTCGGCTCACCAGCGCTCTTCTTCCTGAGGACACTGAGGAAGAACCAGCTCTCCTCGGCCATCCTGGTGAACTTCTACGCTGCGATAGAAAGCATCCTGACGAACTGTGTCACAGTGTGGTATGGGTGCTGCTCTGTCGCGGAGCGCAAGGCATTGCAGCGGGTGGTGAAAACTGCCCAACGCATCACAGGGACTCCACTTCCTGCCATCGAAAACATCCAGAGGAAACGCTGTCTGCGCCGAGCTCGCAGCATCCTTAAGGACTCCTCTCACCCAGCCCACAGACTGTTCTCCCTCCTCCCCTCCGGCAGGCGTTTCAGGAGCCTCCGGACTAGAACCAGCAGACTAAAGAACAGTTTCTTCCCCAGAGCTGTGTCTTTACTGAACTCTAACCCTTGCTGACCCCACACCTCTCACAGACTCCTCTCTCACCCCCACCATGCCACTCCCTCACAGACTCTCCTCTCACCCCCACCATCCCACTACCCTCATAGACTCTTCTACCCCCACCACCATCCCACTCCCTCACAGACTCTCCTCTCATCCCCACCATCCCACCATCCCTTGCACTAATGCACCTTTACCAACTGTTTACATTTCACTGTTTGCACTACCTTAAATCTACTGCTTACCTTAAGCTAACATACAATTGTATACACCTACCTGTAAAATTCTGTTCATAGTTAGAGACATCTGTATATCACATGTGCTTGTTTGTGTGTGTGTGTGTGTGTGTGTATATGTGTGTGTGTATATGTGTGTATATGTGTGTGTGTATATGTGTGAGTGTGCGTGTGTGTGTGTGTGTGTGTGTGTGAGTGTGTGTATGTGAGTGTGTGTGAGTGTATGTATGTGTACGTGTGCATGTGAGTGAGTGTGTGTATGTGTGTAGGTGTGAGTATGTGTGCATGTGAGTGTGTATGTGAGTGTGTGTGTGTTTGTGTGTGTGAGTGTGTGTGTGAGTATGCGAGCGTATGTGTATGTGTGTGTGTGAGTGTCTGTGTGTATAGCTCTCCCGGTTTAATTCCCCTGTGAGTATGTGTGTATGTGTGTATGTGAGTGTGTGTATGTGTGTGTGTGAGTGTGTGTGTATAGCTCTCCCGGTCTAATTCCCCTGGGTGTATGTGTGTATGGTTGTGTGTGTATGTGAGTGAGTGTGTGTGTATGTGTGCGATGACGTGTGTGTATTACATTACATTTATAGTACATATTCACCTGTAAATGCTGTTTATAGAAAAGAGACACCTGTAATTATATTTATGGCACACACTCACCTTTTATAGTAATAACCATCTGTATATTTATATTCATTGTACATATTACCTGTAAATCCTGTACATCTCCATATCCTGCACGTACGCAACCATTGTATATATCCTGCACTTTACTGCTATTGCACTTCTGGTTAGGCCTAAACTGCATTTCGTTGCCTTGTACCTGTACTTGTGTAATGACAATAAAGTTGAATCTAATCTAATAAGCCCATACAAGCTGGTCACTAATGGGTGCAAGACACTTAAATGATATAAAAATATTTTTTTCTCAGTGGTAGAGCGGTCGTCCTTCAACCGGAAGGTTGGTGGTTCGATTCCTGCTCTCCCCACAGTTCATACTGTTGTTGTGTCCTTGGGCAAGACACTTAACCCACCTTGCCTCCAGTGACTGTAACACTGGTAATTACAATGTAAGTCGTTTTGGATAAAAGCATCAGCTAAATTAATAAATGTAAATGTATAACTCTGTTGTCTTTAGTGTCTAGATGATTCTCACCAAGAGCAGAGCCTTTTAGATGAAAACCTCAGGAGGCATAAAGTTTTGAATTAGGGGTGCAATTTAGGGGGTCGCATGTTCCACCCAAAATGGTGGACTTCCTGTTTGGTTTGCGGTGTGGCTGTGATATAATTTTACTTTTGCCCTAACATGTCTTATATCTACGAAGTTTCATTTTTCAATTTTTTTTTATCCTCACCTTAGACAGAGCTTCCATCTCTTTCTACCTTTATCTCAAGACACATGCAGTCGAGTCAGTCAGTGAGGGTCAGGGAAAGTACACTATCCTATGGAATCATGGAATCCCTGGAGCTCACTATAAGCTTGTGTTCTCACGTATATACACTGTACAGGTGTGTTTCTGAATACTCAGGGCAGGCTGCAAGAATTGATTTACTGCATAGAAAATAAGTTGCCTACAGCCTGTACTCCATATTAATGACATGTCCAAAGTAGAATGTCCTGTCTCTGGAGGTATGTGACTCAGATGTGGACATTAGCCTTGCACTGTCCAAGAGGTTGACACATGCACCAATGCTCTGGCAACACTAAGAGATTTGGAAACATTAAGTTTTACTTTTAGCTGCCCAAAGGCTAGAGACGTGTATAGATTCTAGACAAAAACACCATTAAAACAGCAAAAACAGAACAGCTCTAATTCAAAATTTAACATTCACAAGTGTTTCCAATGGTAAATAATACATAATTAGCATTTTAATTGATTTGAATGAAAATGATTTGGAAAATTGAGATGAAGTTCTTCATGGGTTGCATGCTGATAGCCCAAGTATAACTTAATTACAGTGTTTACCCAGACTTAATTTCCTATAATAGCTACATTCTACTGCATGTCAAACCCGTCAAAATTAACTGCCTCCAGTGTTTAGTTTTAAGGAAAAACACAGCGCATTAGTTTGTAAGACAGCTTTTTATGAGACATAAGCTCTGCAAAATGAAAGCATTATCAGAAACTAATGCTAATTATGAGAAAGAAATATAATCAGAGGCACTCCAGATTTCAGGTCTGGTCATTTTAAGAGTTCTTGGCACTAATTCAACTCAGCAAAAAGTTTCATAATAGTTGTACCTTGCAAAATATAAACTACTCATATTGGGATATGAAAAAATAAATATAAAAAGGCTTAGAAAGGGAAAAGTAAATAAATATTCCAACCAGCCAGAGGTTTGAATCAGGGGCAGGGATGGATAGAGTATGTGGGAGAAGGGTATGATGCAGAACTGCCATCATCAAACTCTACCATAATTACAACACAAAGCTGGTGGCAGTAACGTGGATAATGCACTGACATTATTGATATTACTTATTTTTGAACATATGTGCAATAGTTCCAAATGATGGAAAGTAATGTAGACCCAAACTGCAAAGAGAACAAGGCTACCATGCTTAACACACTCTTCTACCTGATATATACAGTATTTGAGTGTATTGTGTTCATAGATACAGCCCCTCTGGCAAAAGTCTGGAGGATAAGGTCTGGAGGATAATGCAGGATAATAAAGGGTCTAAGACTACGTATGCAGCGTATAACATTTTATTGACAAGGAAATATTGAACTTGCCAAAATAATTTTCAAATTAGAGAGATAATTTATTTATCCACTTGTGGATTTACAACTAGTTCCAACTGGACAATGCAGAAACCTGCAGCCAGTGCCAGTCATAAACCTACAATCTATGTCATAAACTCTGGTAAAATAAAACAAAGTAACTCCCAGGAGGAAAAAAGCTCTTTAACAAACATTCCACTAAGACAAACAAGCTATTAATAAAGATTTAAGGACTCTTAAGGACAAGAGAGCTACTACTAAAGTTTCTAAAGTTGCTGTGTGAAGACATTTGAAAAGAAATGTGATTTGTACATTCTGTAAAAGACAAATTAACAACCTTGAAAACATTTCTTTTGTTTTATCTTTAAAATGCATTGTGTTAACTGAATGTGTTTGTACAAATGATTGTTTAATGTATTCTCAATGTATTAAAGGTGGTAATATGTTATCAATTTTAACTTGGTATGAGAGAGATCATCCCCCTCTCCTCCCCCTTCCCCTCCTAGTGAGACAAAGCTATCAAGTAAAGACGCATAACTAATTAGTAAAAGTTGGAATACTACCGTTATTTATTAATATCATTTATTACATTAATTTTGATTATTTTTGGTGCATATTTAAATTCCGTCCAATTATTTTTGGTCAAACATCATTATTTCTCATTGTCTATGTATTGTGTGGTTGTTATCTTCAATTTTGAACTTATATGAGGCTGCTTTATTAATTATTCTTTTTTATTTTGACTGCCGACCTATAACTTTACCTGTAGCCTAATCCAGTTAAGAATCCCCACCTAACCTACAACTAGTACTGGTAGCCATTCACATGAATTTACTTGATACTTACAAGATTCTTTCTTTTGTATCTGACAATTTTGTCAAAAACGATGTGTAATATGTAAGATCAAACTGGGGACTTTTCAAATGTAATAAAAAGAGGGATAAAAGCTTTAGAGTCTAACTGTTTATTGTCACACAGTTGTAAATTGTCAATTAAACTTAAAGTCCAATAGCTTGTAATGGATACCGCTGATATTTGGAAGAGCACATTTTCACTTTATTTTTTCCTAATTTTCATTGACATTTTGTGCGTATTATTTAGATTGGAAAAGGCACTTATTACTTCTAACAAAATTACAGTTAATTATGAATTTTCATCCACAGACTACATTCTAATCTCCAAACACGAACATAATCAAATCTAGTCCTTTATTATTATAAGAAGGCACTTTTCTTTAATAAACTGTACCACACTCAAAAGGTCATGACCAACTCACTTCACTCTTCATTTTCAAATGTTTCCATTGTGTGTAGTGCCATCTCAAACTTTTTATTTTTTTTTGCAATCAATGAATATTTGTGCTCTATGAAAGGTGTTGCTATACTGGAAACCACTTTTAAAGGTGCATTGTGTAAAATGGCCTTGAACAAAATAAAAAAACATATTCAGAACTACAGTGCTCATAAGTTATCATTTTTCAGAGAATATGAATGATAACACAAACACGTTTTATTTTACTCATAGTTAGTGGTTGGGTGAAGCCAATTATTGTCAAACAATTGTGTTTACTCTTTATGAGTCATGAAACAGAAATTACAGGTATAGGTTTAGGTTCAACTCCAGTGTTTACATTTACATAAAAGCAATAATTATTATGATTTGGATTTGTAGTTAAAAGAATAAATGTAAGATTCATAGATGCAATGGTTAAAGTGGAGAAGATGAGGTAAAAAGAGAGGATTATTCCCTAATGAGAAGCACTGTGGCTTTTCCATCTGCTGTGCATCTTTTAACCTTGTTCGCCCCAGCCCAAAATAGATTATGTTTAATGCATGTAGATGTACAAATATATAGTAAAATGGGGCGAAATGGGACGAAGGCAAGCCAAAGCTTAGTATTTAGTGCATTCATACACAACACATGCATGTATTAGCAGGCACGCATGCATCATCCATCTTTAATCTGTATGGAGGCCGCCGGCAGTTTAGTCAGCTCTGGTTTGTGGCGCTGCCCTTGCCTTCTGGCGAGGTTAAGCACTGGGCATTAGAAACATCCTTCTCATTACATTATCACATGAGTAATGCGCAACGGTGGCAGCTACAGGGGAACTTTGCGGTGGGTGTCACGTGCCCTTCCACCGCTATTACAGTTGTCATTGTCATCACGACATTCACAAATTAAATTATAGCTGTTGATGTATTTTTATTTGTCTTTGTACTAGTTGTTATCATTGAGACAAGTCTTATTTTTTGTCAGTAGCACCTTGTTGACTGTCAACTCCCGACCTTGTATGTTAGGAGTCATTACAGTGATTTCTGGCAGACGTGGGAATTAACAAAGTACTTGTTTTTCGTTACTCTACTCAAAGTAATACGGCGTAACTTTTAGCTAGTATCATCGCATAGTTTTAAATTCCATAAATATACATTCTGTTATTAATTTAATGGTTCTTAGACACGTGATTGGTAGACTCGTGCCTATTTCACTGACACAGTATCCTCAGCTGGACAGAAATCTCAGATATAAATGATATATAATTCCATGCCACTGGGACTCCTTACTTTTACAACCTCAGCGGAAAACAACATGACACAGTGATATGGAGGAAGAAAGAAATACATTAGCCATCCATAGCCATATTTAAGAACTGTTGCCAGTATACAACGTGATCAATGCTATGAGAGAACATGGTTTTGATAGCTAACGCTAATGCTAGCCAAATCTCACCTGCCGATAGACCTGAAGGCTAGTGTGGTAAAGTAGAATCAACTTCCCATCAAGACAACATTACCAACGTACCACCAAGGTCTTAAAAGTGTTAAAAATTTATGAACCTTTATGGTGTCAAAATCAGGTCCAAGTATTAAATCTGTTGTTTTAGGTATTATATTTAATTGCACTATAAACTATAACAATTAGTGGAAATATCACAAATGTATTGTGTATCATTTACAGCAAAATTACTTTTTACTACATTTCAGAGACTGTACTTTTTTACGTTTACTTGAGTAAAGGAGTGTAATCAGTACTTCTTATTCAACTCAGGTGTGATAAAATAAATATAATTCAAATATTGTCAGGTAAAAGTGTTTGTTGCATGTTTAAAACTAGCCTACTCTGTTGACCTTGCTAAGTAACTAAAAAGAACCATATGACTTTTTCAAACATTAAAAACGTTCCCAATGAAAAAACAGCTTAAGGTTAAAGGTAACGACTGTAAATAAGGTAAGGAAAGTCTGTGGACAGAGTCTGTTCAAAAGTGGGATATATTAGTGTTTTTACAGATATTTGTTGGGACGTGGGACAGGGAGTGTAAAAGTGGGACAGCCCTCAATAAATAGGGACACACTGTTAGCCTACAGCAAAGGTTAACATTAACGCTAATCATCTTCTTAAGGTTTGTCATGAAGTCAAGTAGAAGATTTAGGCGGCACAGTGCCAAAGTGGTTAGCACTCCTGCCTCACAGCAAGAAGGTTCGATTCCCATCCAGGGCAGGGCCTTTCTGTGTGGAGTTTGCATGTTCTCCCTGTGTCTGTCTAGGTTTCCTCCGGGTACTCCGGTTTCTTCTACCACCAAAAACATGTGCAACAGTCCCCCCCCAAACACACATGGGGCCAGGACTCCCCTGCAAAAGAGATTTGTAATCTCAGTGGGACTATCCTGGTTAAATAAAGGTTAAATAAAAATAATTCCAATCACCAGCATTAGTTGACATTTTTGCAGAACTCCCTCTAAGTACCAATAATTCACTCAGTATTCAGCCCGACTTTACAAATGTTTTCATTGAGAAGAATTTATCCTTGAGGGTCAAAGTTACATTCATATTGCAAAAACAACTCCTTTCTGAAGAGGTTTTCCTGTGGCTATGTCTCTCATTTCCACTTTGCTTTTCTTCTTATTTAGCAGAACTACTCTTTAAAAATAAACTGTCAACATAACGTGACAATTTTCATTAAAACATGAAAATCCACTACATTTCCCGAAACTGTTATCCCTCTAAAAATGTACATTATCGGGGTGAGTGGAAGGTTTTGCATAGCTCATCTCTCCCTGCAGTAAAACGGTGATGTTTTTATGAGTCTGATGAATATTTAAACTTTTGGGGCAATTACATGACTCTAAATGAGACGATGCATATTTCAGTGGAGCTAAAATATGCAGGAGCTGTGAAAGACATGATGAGCAGTGCCAAACAAGTGGCATGGCTTTGACGAGAGCCACGCGTTCACCGTCCTCCATTGTGGCGCTATGATTTGTCTGAACATCATAAATCATGGGGGGAGTTTATTTTCTTATCTATGATTTATGTTGTTTTCTTTCTTTGCGAAGCACCTGTTGATGAACAAAATAACTACATCCAATAAAAAATGTTGTCAGCTTTGATTTATGACCTTTATCTGTCACCATCAATCTTTTACGACATGACAGCTCGCTCTGATCAATTTCGAAGTTTATCAGTAGGGCCGCTGATATCTGAAGATAAGGGTTTGAGTTGGATAGAAAAGATGGAGGGTGAGGTTTAGAAAAAGTTGTGCATAGGGAGAGTATAAGCCCTGTCAAGTTCCAAATAATGGAAGGTCCACAGGTCAGTGCTTAGCCATAATGATTGTCAAGGGTGCACTCAGGCTTATCCAGATTTAAGAAGGAAAGAGAAAAAGATATATTCTGAATTAATAATGATGGATAAAGATACATTGAATTTTGTAATTTTGTAGCAACAAGCAGCTTCTGGCCCCAACTAATGGTTTGTTCATGTGGTCCTCGGGAACTCTGGAAAACTATTCTCCGAGTTGTAAAATGAACATGAACGCCTGCTCCAGCCGGAACAACAGCTTGGAAAATCGGGTGAGTTGGAGTTGCCTGACATTCCTTGTTGATGTTATTTGCATCATCAACATGGCGGAGAAAAGGAAACATTTAAGATATTTTAGCAATAGCAATATGAATCATATTTCTTGAAGCAAAATATTTTACATTTCTATCTAGTTTCTCCTACCGTATTACTCTTTTTTTAATAATGTTTTGAATAATACTAATGGCTCTTCCCCCCCTAATGGGGTGCATGTGGCAGAGTGGTTAGCACTCCTGCCTCACAGCAAGAAGGTCGTGAGTTCAAAACCCGGCCGACTCAAACATTCTCGGCCGACTCAGGTCTTTCTGGGAGGAGTCTGCATGTCCTCCACGTGTTACCGTGGGTTCTCTCCGGGTACTCCGGCTTCCTCCCACCGTCCAAAGACAGGCATGTTTAGGTTAATTGGCAACTCTAAAGTGTCCCTAGTGAATGAATGTGAGAGTGAATGGATGTCTGTCACTGTCTATGTCTAAATGTCAGCCCTGCGACTAACTGGCCACTGTCCAGGGTGTACCCCGCCTCAGGCCCAAAGCTGCTGGGATAGGCTCCAGTTACCTGTGACCCCTAACAGGACAAAGCGGTAGAAAATGAATGAATGAATAATGGCTCTTCCTGTCTCTTCTTGTTTTCTTTCTTCAGCTTCCATTGTGGCCGTACACACCGAGACACTGCGGCTGCATCATTTGTGGATCTGTGACCTGTGGGGTTATGTGGAAACGCTCCTGTCACTCATATCCGCAACACACTAGAAAGAAAACCTCAACAAAGTATAGAGTAAGCACTTTCTATTTTGCTGACCACGATGGCCCTCCTCTCCGACCAATCAGAGTGGGATGAGTTACTTTGTCCTGCACCCACAGACAATCTATGTGTGTGAGTTCATTTTTTTCTAACAGTAGAAGCGCCACAAGCAAAATCGAAGAAAACATCCAGACTTTGGTGCTGCAAAGTTAACATTGTGGGTTTTTGGGGCTTGTGGGGTTCCAATGGATTTAAGTTGTTTGCAGGATGGACGTATTAACATAATCTGGGTCAAAGCCTCTGAATGAAGATGTGGATGCATGTTTTACTGTTCTCCCAGAGACTACAGCACAGCATAGTTCATACATAATTCACTTAAGTGTCTCGAAGAAGAGAGCAAGAAAAATATGCAGACAGAAAAAGAAGGGAAAAAAATATATCTCAGACTTGGATTGCCATGAGGGCAGGGTCATGTTGTGACATAGGTCCAAATCCTGGCTAAGGCCCCAAAATATAGTAAATAACTGAAATTAAATATATAATCCCCAAATCTTACAAAAGGATTGGTTCTCTCCTGAAACAAAAAAATATATTTCTTGAGTATTTGGTGTAATGAAACATAGTAAAACTCAACGATATTCAAAGAAACTTTGATTTACTTTTATTTTGAAACACTGGCATTCTGGATCTGGCATTGTATTATAAACAGTGATCAAATCTAATGTGGCCAGCAATACTACAAGGTCAGGAAGCAGTAAATTGGTTTTGAATGTGTCCTGAGAGACTGGATCTGGACGTGGTGCTGGGTTGCGTTTATCCAATCTTTATTATATAAGCATTTATTAGAATAAATGCATCAGCGAGGCAGCAATCAGTAATGAAGCATTTTGCATCAGAGAGAGTCATCAGAGACTAAACATTATGGGGAGAAAGTTGAATTTTAAGTAACTCACACAACAGCTCGCTGAATCTTAATAGTTCCGGTCAGTTACATCCAACTCTAAAACAAACTAAAAAACAAAATAGTCAGAAAAGTGCACTAAAGCAGGTGCAGTTTGTACATAATGAAAAGTGGTAAATACCAGATTTAAAAAAATGAGGCAAGCTGCCCATATGTGTTCCAATAATGAGAATACAGACACATTTTAATTTTCATTTATTCAAGAAAGTCCCACTGAGATTACAAATCTCTTTTGCAGGAGAGTCCTGGTCTGTTGTGTCTGATATTTAACCCCCAATCATCAGCACACCATAAGAAACTCATGAGCAAAGAGTTCAGTTCCGAGTCTTTATTGTAATGACAACAAATGACCAAAGTAGACTATCCCCAGCTCTAGCAAAGGTCTGCAAATCAAACTTGGGTTGATTTGCAGACTTTGGTTGTTTTCACATGACAGTTTACAAATGTATGATTGCTCCTCAGGGGGACAGAAGACCCCCTCCTTCTAATGGAGACTTGACCATCCTTCTAACCTTTGTCCTAGTTCCCCCCCTTGTACTAGGCACCCATGTCCTTGACCAGATCTTCCCTGTATGTATGTGTGTGTGTGTGTGTGTGTGTATTAAACTAATCATGTTTTAAACCATATACTCGATGAATATGCTTTTAGATGTATTAATATAACATCTTATACTTGAATATAAACCATACGAAACATAAACCATAAAGCACATAATCTAAACGCATGCATAAGGGAATAGCTAACTAAGTACACAGAAATAAAACGCATATCATCCAAAATATTACACTACAAGGCCCCATTATTGTACATGTCTTTAGAGGTAGGGAAAACCGGAGCACGTGGAGGAAACCTACACAGACACATGAAGAACATAGAAACGCCACACAGAAAGGTTCAGGGTAATGACTCCATGACCTGCTAACCATGTGCTGTGAATTGGGCCTCAGAAAGTGCCATGCTTGTGTCATATTATTTTTGTAGCTGACCCTCATAAGATGAGGTTATGAAAGCTGAACCTCATCTTATGAAACTATTGCTATGTTCATGGCCCATATGTGTTTTGATTCTCAAAGCTTTTGCGTGATTTGAAATTGGCTAAAGAACGACACCAGAATTAAGGACATGGAACATTGTTGTCACTGTTTGTCACTATATTCATACCCAATTATATTTGTATATGCACACCCAAGTGTTTTCAAACTAAAGCTTTACCATTACAACAATCCTATATCATGAATGACATTTAAAACATAAACCAAAAGTGATTGCATGTAATAAATGTAATTTTGTTTTCACTGGTGTTCCTTACAGTGCATGTTAGCTCCACTGATGGCTGACATTGATTTCTCTTTGTGTTTTACTTGCATGTTGGACATTTGACAAGAAATGAAATAATAACAAATCCATAAACATAATGCATTTGAACAGTGTTGCATTTGCACTCAAACTGAAGAAAAAAAGGCCTAATATAAGATGCTTGTGCAACAGTATGTTGGCCATTTTTGCATAAATTTTGCCACATTCAGTTACATGAAAACTTTAAAGAAAAGGTATATTTGTGAATATGTATTTCTCTCAGTGTTTTTTAGCCTTTGTCTGCTAATTATTGCAAAAATAAAAATGTCAGCTTTCTGCGCACAAAGCTGCATTTCTTCCTTTCTGCACAAAATTAGATTTGTGCCTTTATTTAAAAATAACTCTTAATCTTACTGCGAGCTTTGTTTTGCAGATGTGAATAAGGCCTTCCACTCTGCAAACATTTTCAATTGAATACACATGTACAACACTAATAACTAAGATTAGATAAGAATTATTTATCAAAGGCTTTAGAAATTCACTAAACCACAAATTAAATTAGAAATAAAAACACTATAACGATACAGCAATAATAACAGAGTTGTGTTTACAAGTAAAAATCAACTCAAAACTATTGCACCAAGAAAAAAAATCAATCTTGCTTTTGCCCTGTGGAAAGTGTCCAGTAAAACCCTAACCCTCCTTGGTTCCTATGGTATTTATGTCTAGTATTAAAGGAATAGCCCAGTGTTTTGTAAACAAAACAAAAACATAAAAAGGGATCTATGAGATACTAAAAGCAACTAACATAGCTTCTGAATCTTGTAGGTCTACTGTAAGTGTTAGGTAGATGTTACAAATTTTTTTTTGTTTTTGTTTCATTATTTGACTGCTCATTTTTATAAACTCCAAAGACCTCTCAGTATTAGTGCCTCAACCTGGCTGTCTGAAATAACATTTTAAGCATATGTAGCCACACAGTTAAATAGTTATTGAAGTAGCTCTGTTTTAAAAGTTTAAGTGCAGAAGTGTTTAAGATCAATGGGGTATCTTTCACAGCACTACATGGTTTTGTTTCTGTGGGGATGGTGTGCTGACTATAGTTACTACTGAAGTTATTTTTTACCACTATGTTATTCCTGGACCAGTGCATTGTCTAAGTATGAATATAGTATATAGTCTGTGGAAGTCATCATTCATTCAAGGTCAAAAAGAATGCATACTAGAATGCCCTAACATACTAGTTGGGGATGCATATAAGACAATATTGCCTTCCTATTAATTAAACTGAAATCTGTCAAAAAGGCAAAACATATACATACTCATTTTAATCCCTATATTTGGTTTGAGCAGCATGGAATAGCTACACTTAATTATATACAACACTTAATGACATTGAAAGGACAGCAGGTCCTCTGATTTATCTCAAGGTTTAATGGGGCCATAAATAAGGCTGTGACATTGCTACATAGACATCTGACCAGAGCACACTCACATCTCTGTCCAAAAGCATTACACTTAGTGAATATTAATGCACATGTGGAGCGTGTGTGCTGTTGGACCAAGCTTCTTTTACTTGCATTCCATGTCCTGTATAGTTTTAATTTACTCAGGATAATGAAATAACAGTTGTGGCAGCCCCCACAGTGATTCACCATCAGGACATCTGATTTGTTTCTGTTGTCTGCAAGCAACAAGGACATTAGAAGTACTGTATTCACAATGTCAAACCCATCAGTGTGACAATATGCGGGAAGCACATGGTCATTTCTCCTTGATTCGTGTACTGTGGGGGCACTCTCAAAAGTGAATGAATTCCAGAAATTAATACAAGTGCAAGATACTAGGTTAAGGTACAAATGAGCAACTGTGTCCTTGTGGAGCGATGCTGTAAAGTTCTGCCTCTTGCTTTAAATTAATTCCAAGAAACTGGAATGGGGCAGAAAATGCATTAAAAAAGCACCACTTTCCACATAAAGCACATACGTAACAAGTTTTTAATTTTAAGAAGAAAAGTTTTGTAAAATCAAGTTATTTTACTAAACTGTTTAAACAGGTTTCAGCTACACACCAATCCCTTGAACAGCATTTTGAAGTTAGAAATGGTTGCAGACAAAAATTTAATCTACACTACTCAATACAATATGGTTCAACACACTAGCTGACTCATTGATTACCGCTCCAGAAATACAGCTATTTGGTTTAAGTGGGACACAAAGATCTGAAGAATGCTGAAATGTGATCATTGAATATTGACTTGATGTTTTGCTCAATTTTAGGAGTTGTATTTTCAACATAAGCACCTTAAGTGAGATACCTCTGGCGTGTGTTACTTGTTTTAACCATTTTTACCATTTTTGGGCTGTGTCATGCCTTTGTCACATTGCGTGGCGGTTGGGGACAGAGTCTCTAGACTGGCAGACTGGGGTGGTGGTCACTCTTTTAAGAAGGGGGACCGGAGGGTGTGTTCCAACTACAAGGGGATCTCCTCCTCAGCCTCCCTAAAAAAGTCTAAGCCAGGGTACTGGATAGAAGAATCTGGCCAATAGTTGAACCTCGGATTCAGGAGGAACAATGCAGTTTTCGTCCCAGTCGTGGAACACTGCTCTATACCCTTTCCATGGTGTTGGGGGGTGCATGGGAGTTTGCCCAACCAGTCCACATTTGCTTTGTGGATTTGGAGAAGTAATTTGACCATGTCCCTCGCGGCATCCAGTGGGCGGGGGTCCTGGAGTATTTGGTCCGGGGCCCTTTGCTAAGGGTTGTTTGGTCCCTGTACGACCGGAGCAGGAGCTTGGTTTACATTGCCGGCAGTAAGTCAGACCTGTTCCCGGTGCATGTTGGACTCCGGCAGGGCTGCCCTTTATCATTGGTCCTGTTCATTATCTTTATGGATGGGGCCAGAGGCCAGAGGGAGTCTGGTTTGGGGACCACAGGATCTCGACTCTGCTTTTTGCAGATGATAGATAGAGTCCTGTTGGCTCTATCAAACCAGGACCTGCCGAGTGTAAAGTGGCTGGGATGAAAATCAGCACCTCCAATGAGGCCATGGTTTTTAGACGGGAAAAGGGTGGTTTGTCCCCTTCAGGTTGGTGGAGGACTTCTGTCTCAAGTGGAGTAATTCAAGTATCTTGGGGTCTTGTTCACGAGTGCAGGATGGATGGAACAGGAGATTTACAGGCAGATAGTTGCAGTTATGCAGTCAATGTATTGGTCTGTTGTGGAGGAGAAAGAGCTGAGCTGCAAGAGCTCTCAATTTAATGGTCGATTTACCGCTCTTGATTATCCATGTTCTTACACTCACCTCTGGTCATGAACTGTGGGACATAACCAGAGGTGGGTAGTAACAAGTTACATTTACTTGAGTAACTTTATGAAATAAATCTACTTCTAAGAGTAGTTTTACTGCACAATACTTTTTAAAATACTTTTTTGGTGGCAAAGTTCTTTTATCTATTAAGTAGTGCAGTAGCGTCCCCCAAGCTACATTTTATTTCCAAAAACATTTTTCCTGTGAAACATATATCACCGGAAGGTCTGTAGCCATAGGTCTGCATCTTTTTTTTTAAATATCTACATAAACCACAGTTTATAAAAGACGCTGCACTAAAGCCACAGCATCTTAGCCCTGATTTTTATTGTTCAGTGTTGATGTTTGCTGCAGTAAAACACTGCTTTGCGCACATCTGTTTACATTTGTGAGAAACAAAACTTTGGCCAGACCGAACGAGACCAAGACCAGACCAGGTCAGGACTATGGGTGAAGTACAGCTGTTGGAGATGTTTCTGATGGTGAGTCCTTAGGTTATTGAATACACACACTCAAAAAATAAATTACACAGATGGAACTAATGCTGACAGATGATATCAAAATAAATACTACCTTTGCTTTAAAAATGTGTAATTTTAAATTAACAGTTTAACTGAACATTGATTGAACTGACTTTGAATGCAGTTGGTTTAATTTAAAAATAAATAAATAGGTTAAATCTAGCAAGTAGTAAACGACTTTTAACATGAGTTGTAGCTAAGCTTGCTACATTTCTCTGGGGTAGCTTTAGTGTAGTGACAATTCATTTAACGTAGAGTAACTGGTAATTTAGCTCACTATATTAACTCTGCTCTAGGAGGATAAACAGCCCTGGCCTCATTTCGCTCACACACAGGCCTACTGTAGGGATTTATTTAAAAGGTTTTATGTTGTAAAAAATAAAAATAAAATCAGACATTATGATCAAACAGTTACTCAGTACTTGAGTAGTCTTTTAACCAAATACTTTGATGTTTTGGAGGACTACTTTTTACTTCTTCTTGAGTAAAATATTTTGAAGTAACGCTACTCTTACTTGAGGACAATTTTAGGCCACTCCACCCACCTCTGGTCATGACCGAAAGGACAAGATACCGGATACAGGCTGCCAAAATGAGCTGAGGGGGCTTGTGTATCTGTTTTTGATGCTTCCTGGATGCCTCACTAGGGAGGTGATCTGGGCATGTCCTATCGGGAGGAAGCCCTGGGGAAGACCTAGGAAATGCTGGAGGGACTATGTCTCTCGGCTGGCCTGGGAACATCTCGGTATTCCCCCGGAAGAGCTGGAGGAAGTGTCTGGGGAAAGGGAAGTCTGGGTGTTTCTGCTTAGACTGCTGCCCCTGTGATAAGCGGCAGAAGATGAATGGATCTTTTTAGGCACGTGCCAACAATTTTCTTTTTTTTTCTTCTAAAAGGACTCAAGGTTGTCTTGGCAGAGTTTCTTAGTTTCTCTTGGTTTGCGTTTGCATGCACAGTTGTGTTTTTGATATGCCCCCTTCCTCATGTCTGGACGCCTCTGTCATTGTCACTCTGGCCCATACTATATTTCTCCTGCTTATGCACCTGAGACATTTTATTTTATTTTCCTGCCGTAGACCAAGGTCTGGATGATTGATGGAGCCACATCAGCTTCACTCTGGCCATTTATCAAATGCTCTGTTTGGGATAGGTAACTTTTGTGTGCACACATACACAGCTAGTGCACAACTCTTATCTACACAGAAGCAGGAAACATGTTTGGACCTGGCAAATCGTGATAACCATTAAAAGTAGCTGCTCAAAAGGAAGTAAAACATAACACTTCGATTTAGGCTATATTACAATTTTAAATGTTGTCTGACGTACATTGCATAGTTTGTTAAATCAGGCCATAAAAAGACTAAAAAGGACAACCAATGGGTCTAAATTGAAGTGAACATTTTTAGCATGTGTACATTTTTGTAAATCTCATGCACAGCTGATGGAAACCAGGAAATAGCTTCCTTGCACTTGACGTTGCTTCCTGGAGATGCTATGCTGTTAAATTCAGACGGAGGGCAGGGGACAATGACTTTACAGAAGAAGCTAGAAGTTGTTGAGACTGCTTTTTGATTTTCATTAGCATTAAAGTACTGGCTGCAGATAAAACAGGGAAAGTGTCAATTTCAGCCCCGGAGTCCATTATCAATTGATGTTCATAAACCTCATGTTCCTTTGTTTGACGTTGAATTCAGAGGTAGAAATTTAAGGTAAGTTCTTTGGTAACTTTGGTTTGATGCAATGTATTAGCATATTTTCTAGTGTCAAATTGGTCCAGTTTGCAATTAATGCATTATTTCTTTAAACAGTGATGTAGAGGTCCTAAAATAAAATAAAGAACAGTGTATTGTCTTCATGTTGAATGTTGAATGTTGAATGTTGACTGTTGTTTCCCACACAAAACTCCTCACACTATTTTTATCAGGTAAGCAAACTTAATTTTGAGCCTCTGTTACAAAAAAATGGCAATTTTTTGTAACATCAGAGGCACATTTAACATCATGTTTTTTTTTTTAAGATATACTTTTTAAGTTAAACGATATATAGTGTTTTCTAAAGCTAATCATTTTTATAGGATATGAGGATCATTTTTGTCAACTCTCTCAGACACTATTTTATGAAAAAAAAAAACATAATTGCATAATGATGTATGTTATTACGTTCTTTTAAAACCACAATAGTGTATAGTGCTGCTACTCAAATATGCCCATTCCTCTTGATCACTCATCAACTCTGTCCAGTGGCTGTTAATATAGCTAAGTGAAAGTCTAAGAATAGGAGTCAACAGAAGTAACAAAAGAATCATTCACATATGATAACAATTTCTCTACAGCCTTGAGCAACATCAAGCTGAGTATTTGTTGAGTCTGTCAAACATGTAATTGTTTAACATGTAATTGCGAACCATTCATATTTCTATTGTAACACCCTAGACTTAAGTAAGTATGCTAGCTAATGAAAAACATGCCGATAGATTTAGGCAATCCATTATTTTGAGTCTTTTTCTTCAATTCACAACTGTTATTACAATGTTTCCTCAGGCCATATAAACACATTTAAAGTTAAAGTAATCCATAACCAGTTCTGTTCTTGTGTCCACAGTCTGTTTTTGGAGGTGTAGGACATCAGTGTACTGCAGGATTCTCCTCATTAATTATTTTTACCCTCTGGCCTTTACTCAGTCCGATTCTTCACAAATTGAATGTTGTGTTGTGAGTGGGATGATTGTTGCCAATGATTTATTAATGGAGTGACTGGTGTTTGGAGAACTAACAGTTCAGAGATTTTTCACCAATAGTTGACCTTTAAGGGTGTTCATTTTAATTAACACTAATGATTAACAGTGACATGTCAGACCGAATACAGCACTTACATGAAAAACATGACTAATTAATAAAAAAGTATCTTCATTTAAAATAAATCTAAGTAGAGAAGCAAGTGTTTTTGATTGCTTTTGATCTGCTAATTTATTAGCATCATTAGGCGGTAGGCAAGTGGTGGTAGGTGGGTGCTCCAATCCCCTAAAGAACTGCTAAAAAGAATTATTTAGCTCTCTTTTAAAAGAGTAATTGAACTATAGTATTAATTTTCATGTCTTAAAATTAGACCTTCAAGTTCTTGTTGGTTAAAAAAAAAGTGAGAATTACTGCATATGGGTTAGGGGTTACACAAGCCTCTCTCGTGAAACCTCTTAAATGGTCCTCGAGTAAGGGCGCCGCCATACGGCGATATTAGGCGATATTAGGCGATATTAGGCGATATTCAGCGAAATACAGCGATATACCGCTGTCCACCAGAGGGCAGGCTCCAAAAGCTGAAATATAAGGAGAAACCCAACGGCGACTTTACAAGTGTAAAAATCATGTTTACAGCCTGGTACAAAAGATGGCTCCGGTCTCTAGAGCTAAGTGTTTATTACGTGACAACTCTGGGTGGGTGAATTTTTGATTAATATGTCCGTTTATTTTATCTGAAAACTATTGTTTTACTATGCAGGAAAAAGCCCGGATGTAACCACCATTTTTTTGCCCTGGACAATATCGGTAAATAGGGGACCAATGGGCAGATAACATCCATTTTAAAAACAATCTATGGGGTTACAACACATTGAGATGTACATTATGTATGGATTGACGGATTGGTGCAGCTTCTGCAGTGAGGCAGTCAATGTACCCGTCTGTTGTGGTTAAGGAGCTGAGCTGCAAGGGGAAGCTCTCGATTTACCGATCGATCTACGTTCCTACTCTTACCTATGGTCATGAGCTGTGGGTCATGACCGAAAGGACAAGGTCCTGAAATGAGCTTTCTCCGCAGGGTGGCTGGGCGCTTTCTAGAGATAGGGTGAGGAGCTCGGTCACTCGCGAGGTCAGAGTAGAGCCGCTGCTCCTGGATGCCCTCCTGGAAGCCTCCCTAGGAAGGTGTTCTGGGCGCATCCCACCGGGAGGAGACCCAGTGAAAACCTAGGACACACTGAAGGGGATTGTCTCTCTTGGCTGGCCTGGGAACGACTCAGTATTGCCCCGGGAGAGCTGGAGGAAGTGTCAAGGGTGGGGGAAAGGCAACTATTATGTTAAGGAGGTTGTTCGTTTTGTTTTGACTCTATTGCTTGACTCACATTTCTAATAATTTTTCTGTTATATAACATCTAGGTAAATCTGGCATGTTTATGTTAGCTCTGGAAAACTACACACATCAGTGCATTTTTAAAAATAGTCTGAATTCAATTCAAACATTGCATGGATTCTAGGGATATTCACACATTCATTCATACATGTTTAAATACATAATGTTAAATATGCATTTACTGGAAAGTATTGTAAAGATGTCACGTCAGCCCAGGACTCTGCCCAGCCCTCTCCGGATACTCCGGGAGATTCCTCCTCCTGCTCCCCCTCCCCTGCCAGCTCGCTGAGTGGGAACAGGTGTGTGGGAGCATCGGAGGACTCAGCCCAGCTGTATCCAGTTGGTAATCAACTGGGTAAAAAGCGCCTCGTCCAGCTCCTCGGTGCCTGATCGTAAAACTAGCTCATGTCAGTGATACGCCTAGCTATACTGTCCCTTATTCTCACCGTGGATACTTACCTGTTTATTTCTTGTTACGATTCAGATCCGTTGGGTCCTGCCGCCAGTCCAGCTCTGATCCAGCCTCCGCCTACTCCTGGTATTCCCTCGCCGTCCATGAAGACCAGACCAAAACCAAGCTAACTTAGTTCAAATAAATCTACCTTTATATACTATTCCTGTGTCTGCATTTGGGTTCTCTGCCCGACAGTTAGAGTACGATCTGGCCAGAAAATTAACCCAGCAGATCCAAGTGCTCTTCAACAGACTGTCGCTGCCCAGACCACTCTTCTGGAGCAGCATGATTCCATGCATCATGGATCACCTGAAGGAATTCTCCCGTAGCCCTATCGTTCTCGCTCCCCGTGGAGAGTGGATGGAACAACGAGGATCTCCACGGGGCCTTTTTGAATGACTTGACGGAGGACGTGGTAGCTATCCGGATCGACAACCGCCTCCGCGAGTGCAGGAGGGAGACAGCCGGTCAGCTTTTATCCTGGAGGTCTCTTTCCCCTCTGTCTGTCCCCGCACCTCCTCTGGTTCCTCCGCAGCCTCGGTCAGAGAGAGACGGTAATCTGTTGTCTGCGATGTCGGATTCCCAGCACATCCGCCGACTCGTCCTCAGCCTTCAGTAGAACCCGAACCCATGCAACTTGCCCGTGGCCGCTTGGATGAGGATAAGACAGTTGGGACATTTTTGCGCTTCCTGTCCGGTTCGACCAGTAAAAGGGGTGGCTCGACAGTAGTGGGAGATGTACTGTTGAGCCAAACCCGCTGCTCATCTCCCACCAGGGCAAAAATGGAAGGGGTTATTATATTGCCAGACCAGACCTTGACTCTGCCAGTGTTGATTGATTCCGGAGCAGATTAAAGCTTTTTGGACCGGGAGGTGGCTAAGGTGCTGGGAATCAAGACGCTGGACCATCCTCTGGAAGCCAAGGGCCTTATATGGACAAGTTTTGGACCAGGTATCGGAACGTACACTCCCAATCCTTCTTCACCTCTCAGGTAACCACAAGGAGAATATCAGTTTTCACATTTTTGATTGTTCTCACACGCCGCTGGTCCTGGGGTTACCTTGGCTAAAACAACACAACCCTCATATAGATTGGTCTGCCTGTTGTATATTGTCTTGGAGTAATTTTTGTTACTCCCATTGCCTGCAATCTGCCTTGCCGCCTTTTTCCCCCAGTCAGCCCAGGTTCCTGACCCCCCTGACCTACCTACTGTTCTGCCGGTTTATCACGACCTGGGTGCAGTGTTCAGCAAGCACCAGGCCCTTTCTCTGCCACCCCACCACCCATACGAATGTACCATATCCAGGAGTGCTTGGCGGCAGGTATCATCAGACCATCTTCTTCACCGGTGGGGGCAGGATTTTTTTTTTTTTGTGGATAAAAAGGACAAGTCACTGAGACCCTGTATTGATTTTCGGGGCCTTAATAAGATCACCATTAAGAACAAGTATCCACTTCCACTGATCAGCTCTGTCTTCACTCCCCTCTGCAGTTCTCTGAGTTTTCTTGGTGAAAACTCTGGTTTTCCCCAAGTTAGATTTCCGCAATGTCTATCACCTGGTGCGCATTAGAGAAGGGGATGAATGGAAGACGGCCTTATAACACCCCTAGGACATTTTGAATACCTGGTGATGCCTTTTGGATTAATGAACGCCCCCGCGGTCTTCCAGAACCTCGTGAATGACGTTCTTCGTGACATGATTGGCCAGAAGGAAGTACAGCGTTTCTTGGGTTTTTGCTACTTCAGGAATTATTTTGAAAAGTGTAAAAATTACATATAAGACTGCATTTTTACCTGTAGCTGAGAGGTCAGTTAAGCGGCAGTGAGGGTTAGCCACCTTTTGCTAACAAAATAGCATAATAATAATAATAATAATAATAATAATAATAATGGATTGGATTTATATAGTGCTTTTTAGGGCTCTCAAAGCGCTTTACAGATTCCATTATTCATTCACTTTATAGTCACACACTGGTGGTGGAGACTTGGCAGCCATTTTGAGCCTACGGACTCTCCAACCTCCAAACATTCTCACACCATTTATACACCAGAGCTGTGGCACTGGAGGCAAGGTGGGTTAAGTGTCTTGCCCAAGGACACAACGACAGTATGAACTGTGGGGAGAGCGGGAATCAAACCACCAACCTTCCAGTTAAGGGAAAACCGCTCTAAGCATTAGCATCAAAGAAATATTATGAATGAGCACTGATATTATAATGTAAACCTACTTCTTTTGTGACACACAGTAATGTGTATTCACATTATGTTTTATTTTTGTATGTAATCAGAAAGTTACATTTAAGAAATAACTTTAAGTTGTAATTGCACCCTCACGCCAGTAGGTGGCGCTTGTTTTCGTGAGACAGTATTGTGAGGTCTGCGTGTCCTCCTCTCCAATATGGCAGAAGCGAGGCAAAGAGAAACTTCACTGTCGCCTGTCTCATCATTTCCCTGTGTTTTACAGGTTAGTAACTAAGTAGAAAACCACATAAAATGGGTCACGAAGTACTAATAATAAACCCAGCTAACTTTGGAGAAATTTAGCAGTTGGTAAATGTTGTATTTCTGTTGAGTTTGAAGCAATGTAAAAGACGAAAAACAGGTCAAGGCGAAGCCATGGGCGCCATTTTGTGTTTTAGTGCGCATTTTATTTAAGCTCCTGTTTTGTAGAGAAACTACATTTAATGCTCTGACATTGTTAAAAATTGTGAATATGTAATGTTTAAGTTTATGGGTTCAGACAGTCAAAAGAATAAAAATGTCTCAAGCTACAGCTAAAGTGCCAGTTCACACATGGGTTAGTACCATGCAATTTATGAGCCGTTAATTTAGCGGAGGTACAATAAAAAGCAGTTCAGCTGCGAGTTTAAAAGATTAAAAAAAGGGTATTTTTGGTTTTAAAACAAATACGGAAAAATGAGTATGTGAATTGGGAAATTGTAATCATATTGAATGTGTATTGTTAATAGAAAATTCAAAGAAATTGTGTACTGTACAAGATATTATATTTTATTGCATAATTGTGATATAAGAAACAGTAGTTGAAGCTGTTTATTGAAAATACATGATTTGTATTAATAAAAATATGGCAGAAGCGAGGCAAAGAGAAACTTCACTGTCGCCTGTCTCATCATTTCCCTGTGTTTTACAGGAACATTTAATCTGCCCAACAGGCCCAGAACCTGGGTCTGTTACACTTTACACTTTAACAATGCTTATTATGCTATTATTTTACTGGTCCAGCCCACTGTATATCAAATTGGGCTGTTCTGTATGTGGCACCTGAACTAAACTGAGGTTTACACCCCTGTTCTATGGTCTCAATTTCATCCTCCTCCAAGTTTTGAAAATCCAGTTAAGGGGAGATTGACTACAATGAAACGATTGAGCAGAATAAATAAAAAAGCAATGGTTACTTGTGGTAGAGTTGGGCTGAGAAGCTTATTCAATAACAATCCACAGTCAATGTCACCTTAATTAAACCATTATGGGCCATTGTTACATAAATATACTCCCCTTACTCAATCTTCCCCTTTCTGTGTCTTGAAAGGCGACAGGGGCATTTTTGTAAAAATACTCTTCGTAGACGTTGCTGCTCTCGAGAGAAAAAGTTAATTAACTGTTAAATCCCATTGATTGCGTACGCTCTCAGTCGACGTGCTTGAGTGTGTGCAATAGTCATTAATTAAGCAGGTGTTTTCCTTTTTTTTAAATTTCCAAAGTCAATTTAAAATGATCATTATTGTCTTTTAATTTGTTAATTAACAAAGTGAGGGGACGAAGCCATTACATTTTAGAATAGATCCATCAAAAGGGGATTCTCAGCAACAGGACTCAATGCACTTCTTACACCTATCCAACCCACTTTCTAGCAGCTTCATTTCTGAACACAACCCTGGCATGTAAGGAAAACATGAAAACAGAGAATAATGAAAATGAAATGAACCCTGTGGCACGATGTTGTAGTTTGAATTGACCTTTGCAAACAGTCTCTGATGGGTTGCCAGAGCAAAACAATACAGTATCCTTGAGAACAAGTTTATTTTGCAGCTGATTTACCTGTTATCAAAGCTGTAGATGTACACATTTTCTTCGCCATTAATGATTCTAATGTTGGGTTTTAGGAAAATGACAAAAATACAGTAAGTCTAAATAACTTGATTTAAACACCGACGTAAACCTGCTTGTTTTCCTTCTCTTTGTTTCTCCAAAGTCTCTGATTTGACACTTCAATCATGGGGCATATTTACAGAGGACGGCGCAACATCTAAGTGGTCCACAGTGATTTGAAACAGCAATTACCCTTCATTGCTGTGCAGCTAGTAAGCTTGATTTGAGGTTTGATGACTGCTGGATGAATATAGCATCTCTGTTGGGGACTGGATACAAGTGGTCACTGTATGGTGGAAAACAGAGCTATATAACAGTCATATTTCAATGTCTAAGCAACTGAAATTTAAATAACCATCATATTGTTATAACCTTTATATTGTTGCTACTAAAAAAAAGATATTCAAGCCGACATGATGCATTTAAACAAAAACTATGATGTGCACTGTACTTGGAAAACCATTGCTACTGGACAATATGGATCAATATCCATCCACCAAGACTGACCTGATATAGTCGGATATTCCAAATTCTATTCACATAAAATGTAACATTTTAAGACATGCCCATGTAATGTTGCACAATCATTTTTTGAATGCTCTTAGACTACCTTAATACGTTTACATAAGAAAGCTGAGTGGACCAAGTCTGATTTATAGTAACCTATACATTATAGTAACCTCCAAACATTTTAAGAGGTTAAAAGCTCATCCCCTTAGTGTTAGCAGATGCCCAATCCAGATGGTGTCGTATTCTTGGATCAGTTAAATCTGAATGCAGATAAATAAAAATGGTCATGCTCAAAGCCTGCTTTTATGTATTGATTTATTTCACAACAATGGGCATGGGATTGGAAAGAGAAACATGAAGTAAATAGCCCCTAACCTCTAGAAGTTTCCACATCTTTCATCAACAAAAATACAATTAAACAGAAAGCATGAGTAACAGTATTATACAGTCTTTATACTTGTGCTACAAAAGGAAGCTTTTTTGCAGCCATCTGTAATAGAAAGCATCCATGCACATCTGCATAGAAATAGTTTGTCACTTGATTTGTCAGTTGCTCTGAGATTTGTCAAGATTCCCAAAGCCATTTTGAGTCTCTTTATCAGTTAATTTCACATTTAGAATAATCATTTAGTTGCTAAATGGAGGAGATATATTTTCAAAAGAGTGATATCTGAATTGTACTTGGTCTGCTTTCTGCTTTTTTTTCCTTGGACCAATCAGTGTATTTTTGCTGGGTTGCAAGAATGTGAGGGACAGAGTGGCTCAGTGGTAGAGCAGTCGTCTTATAACCGGAAGGTTGGCGGTTCCATTCCCGCTCTGCCCTGTTCATACTGTCGTTGTGTCCTTGGGCAAGACACTTAACCCACCTTGCCTCCAGTGTCCGTAGCACTGGTGTATAAATGTGTGTGACTGTAGAGGTGTGTTTGGTGGTGGTCGGAGGAGGTTGAGCGCCGTGTGTATGGCAGCCCCCATCTCTGTCTGCCCCAGGTGTGAATGTGTGTGAATGGGGTGAGTGGAAGCACGATGTAAAGCGCTTTGGGTGCCCGAGAAGGGTGCAAAAAAGCGCTATATAAATGCATGCCATGTCTGCACCTTCAAAATCTGTATTGATGTGGCTTGAAATCTATAGGGTATTGTTAAGATAAAAAAGACACCATTAGATTATATGAAGTGTAGTGAGTAAAGTATTCTAGGGCTTATTCTGCAAAAACAGACTATTAAAGCTCATACATCAAATGGAGCCAGTGGTTTCCGTGGTATTTCATGGAAAAGAACATGTCCCTGCAGGGCTACCATACCAGGTGGTGGGGTGGCTCCAAAAATTAAATCTTTATTTGTCTTTGATAGTCTCTTTGTAACGTACATTGGTCGTTTGCATTGCAATGTGAATACTGTATTTCTTGTCTTTTTAAGTGTTCTAATACTAGCCTTATTATATTGATTGGACTATATTGTTGTAGGACTCAAAGATTTCTTGAGACCAGTCACACTTTCTACCATGACGTCCCAGGACCACTATTGCAAACAACTGATAACCCCTCTCTGCTCTCCTTTACCAAGTGCAAGCAATCCAACCAGGAGTTTGTCATTGATGGAAAGATAGGACTTGTAGAGTTGTAATTTCAGAATGGTTTCTTGCTATCTCTTCCTTTGATGAATATACTGGTCTTGGTCATGAGTCTCACTCGCCATATCTTGGTCATGGTCATGACATGACAGTCTTGGTTGCTGTCTTGACTTCAACACTAGATTGAACAAATGTGTTGTTGGATTCCATGATTCTAGAAAGCAATAAACTGATACACGTTTTCATTGTATGCTACTGATATAATTAATTGGGTTATAATTTTATAGTGGTTCAAATTTGACCAAAACCTCAAAAAAGTAAAAGTATATGCACTGTAAATAATCAGAAATTGTATATTCGTATTAGTGTTTTATCACATGGTGCAGGTAAAAAGAACAGTTTTTACATGTCTGCGACCAACATTGACAAAACTAGCTAGAAATGTAATAAAATATATCCATTCAAGTGTGTTCATAAACACTATGCATACATCATATTAGAGATAGAAAAGAATTTAAAAAAAGTGATTCTTTGCACGTAAATGTTGATTTCTTCAGTCTTGTAAAACAAGGTGATGTTATTTGAAAAAGGTCCACAAGTTGGATGAGTTTGTGGCCAGATAAAAAAGCCTAGTTACAGATTCAATCAGACACCAATAGACTAGAAAATAAGACCCATTATGCAAATATGGCTTTTTAGTGGAAAAAAACATGCAACAAACAAAGCAGCCAATAAATATGTTTACGGTTGATGCTTTAGATCTATTTGCAGAGCACCATGAACAATAGCCCCTGTAGTGTACACTATCACTGACCACTCTGTCAAAGCATCCTATACCTGTGGGAAGTGAGAACAGATCCTATATCCACTATAATTACTGACTCAATCCCATGAGGGGGGAGTGCAATGGGAAGAAGCCAGAGTGAAAAGGAATGGGGGAGAATGTTTAATTGAAGATCCTTTTAGAATACATTTGCCATAAAACCAATAAGTCCAAGCCAACCACTACGTATGTATTTTGATATGCCTGAGACTTCTATAGATGACAGCTTAATGAATTGGATATCCGTCTCATTCGTTTTATGATTAATCTGCTAATTAATACCATATTTATCATGTGGTATCACTTTGAAACCCTTCACTGAACCCTCTAATCCCATAACCATGTATGTCTGATATTACAACGCATTGCTCTATGGTGGTCTACTTGTACAAAATAGGCTTGACACATTCCAAGAGATTAAACAATTAATTGCTTTTAAACTGCTAACACATCAGAATTTGGTCCAATATTGTAATTAACAATCACTCCAGAATGCCAAACCGTGCCAAATACACAAGCAGGCCATGCTCCAGTAAGTGGAACAATCTACCTGTGGAGTTAATAGCACTTCAAATGTTCCCTTTAAATGTAATTGGTCGACTGTACAGGTTTGATTTGTTTTATAGATAGAGGCAAGGACTGAAGGTCAGGCTGCTCTATGGTGAAAAACACTGGTATTGTGAGTGAAATGGCAAACAGAGGTTATAGAGTGTAAAAGGGAAAAAGGTTTGTCCTCGAAACAGTCCCCTAACAGTAGGTTACAGAGGTTTGGGCTGAATTATATATGGAGGTAAATTAAATATGGACGCTCACTATTGATCACTGCTGTACACTAAATGAGTATATGAAGACCATCTGTACTGACCTACACACACAAACACACACATATACACACACACACAAACACACACCATCGTATACACACACACACTCACACACACACACGTATACATACACACACACATACATAC
>CM044550.2:22912353-22982206 GCA_024416835.2 Perccottus glenii
TGTCTTGGAGAATATATTTGCACATACAATATATTACTAATTTGTTTCATACTGTACAGAAAATTACACTGCATTGTTCACTTTGTTGGCAAGTTACAAAGTGCATCTTTATACTTCAATCATTTTTGTTTCATTTTATGTGTAGGATCTATGCTTTATCACTGTTGAAATTTGTCAATGGAATTGGGATATTCTGCTTTACTTATGTTTTTCTCCATTAGTTTCTGATCATCCCAACCTGATTAAGATCATCTCCAGATTAAGCTATAATTTAATTAATATATAAATTTATGCACTTATATTTTCACCACGCTTTTAGGATTTGCCAATAGGTTGGTGACCATTACCGGAGTGGAGTCAGGAAGTCAGTTTAATATGAAGAGAGTACACTTTTGGAAGGAGAGAGGAAATGGACATAATTAAATAAAAATAAAAAAAAGCACTCGAAAGAACCAAATCAAATAAAGGAGTAGTCAACGGATGGAAATAACTAAAGAGCACGCAAATGCAGAAAAAAACAACTAAAATATTATTATGAGAGAGTGTTTCCTTGATGAGGAAAATTCAACACACCTACATCACAATGAGTGTACGCTGATGTTTCATTCAGAATAACAAAAGTGCTGCAGAGAATGTAAACAGTCTTTTTTCAAATATGGAGCTTACATTTTATGGTGTGCATGTGAGAATGTATGAATTTACATAAAAGTATATGTCCTGTACATTTCCTATGTTATAACATTAGCAGTAGTAATATCTATATCATATTATAGCCTACTTTCAATGGCATTTTTAACATTTATTTGTTCCAGTCCATAAGGACACATCACAATCACAAAGGTTTCTTCCAACTTCCATACACTATTATACTCCTGTTATATTCCATAAACGGGGCCTTTCAGAGCAATAGGAAAAGGCAGGGTTGGAAGTGTCTCCCATCTGAACCTTGTCAAATATTAATGTCCGTTCACCTCAATCTCTACCAGCACTAAATCTGACTAATGAAATGCTTCCTCTATAGTTACATACAAAGCTATCCCTCTTCTCCTCCCTGACATGTCTTACATTCATGTCCCCATTCATCTCCATCTAAGGCACTGATATCAAAAGTGTATGCTCTCAGATGACTGTACAAGAGAACAATCGTCTCTGCTTCTCTCTGCTGTTCAAGACAACATAGAGACCCTAGAGAAGTGCTGCTATACCACATATGTGCACTCAGATTTGTATTATCTCTGACATGTGTTCCATTGTGAATCTTTATTAATTCAATCATGTGTCAAGTGCTACCAAATACAAACCTATATAGAAATAACAAGTGAATTGAAATTTGAATATTGTACAATATAAACATTATCTATTTCTAAAAGATATAGGCTTTTTAATTCTTTGTTTGTTTGAGGCCCCTGTTATGTCATTTCATAAATACTAATATTCAGACTGCAATATGCAAAAAAAAAAAAATAGCAATAAGTTACCATGGACTGGAAAGCATTTGTGAACTCGCAAAATGTTATAAAACTCCATTCAACTTTGTTTTATCGACTAACCTTATATGACCTAAAATCATTTAACTTACCAAAATAAGTTAAATTACTAAAGAAAAAAAAGGAAAAGTAATACAATCAAAGTGATTGTTAAATGTTTAATTGCAAAATAAATATAGTTTAGTTTAACTAGTAGGTGGGGCTGCAGTAGACCTTATGACCAAAAAGGATTCAACTTACTGAAGCAAAAAGTAAATGTGATAAACCATAACTGACCTTTAAACGTTTAATGGAGGAATATTATAATACTACAATATCTAGTTTAAGTTTAAGATTTCTGTGTAAATATAGATGTACATGGTTCATATTCAAGACTGTATTATGGGATTACAGTATCCCTTTGGCACAGCCTTTATGTCTCCCTTTCTCCCAAGTGTCTCTCTACACTTTTTTCTGTCTCTGTTACACTGGGGATATTTGGATATGTTTTATTCCCGGAAAAGGAGATGCACTGAAATGGGAGACATGAACCGGAACGCCGGTGCCAATCTAAATCTGACCTTCTGGTACCGGATGCCTGTGGAAATGCAGTTATAATTAAATCACTATCTTCCCTAATGATCATTGAAATGCTTTGGTGATGGTACTTGTTAATTGTGGTGCAGCTGAATTCTACAGTGTTTATGGATTCTGCTCCATTCCAACTGAGAGCCATTAAAGCCGATCTCCACTAAATAAGTAAAACTAGTATCTCAGGCTGAATGAACCTCCAGTACGGATGACACACCAGCTAAGGCCAGCAGTTAATTTGTTTTATTATGCTGCAGGCAAAACTGTTTCATTCTTTATTAAATAACAATACTCTTTTAGTAAATCCAAACAAAAGACTCCATATTAATGCAAATTAAACGCCTAATCTTTATTTTAACCGAGAAAATGTGGAGTTTTGGTCTTCTCTTTAAATTACACAAGCTAACTTTATAATTTTGTTTCAATGTTGGAAAAGTTTATAATAATAATAACCTTAATTTTTATACAGCACTGTTCCACCTACTGTAGTAGGCACTCAAAGCGCTTTACATAGATTAAGCTATGTACCAGTGTTACAGAACACTCACTGGAGGCAATGTAGGTTAAGTGTCTTGCCCAAGGACACAACGACAGTATGTGGGGAGAGTGGGATGTTATGATGTTTTGGGATGCTTCGAGCGGGGATCGAACCGCCCACCCGCCAGTCGAAGGACAGCCGCTCTACCCACTGAGCTACTGCCGCCCTCAGGAGAACTATTTACCAGGAACATACTTTGCCCTAGTCGGATCACCATGTGTCATTTATTTCACCCAGACAGACCAAAACTGACATCACATTTGAGCATTTCAATAAAAAGACTAATGTTTAGTTTAAGTCAAAAGCTAAGCACCCCCCCCCCTTCCCCTCTCCCAAGAGCATTAAGCAAAATAGCCACATGCTACCAACTAGCTAGTGGAGGGCATATAGCAATTTTCTCAGCCTTGACGTTGAATATAAAATATCCATCAAAGTTAACAAAGGAAGAGTTACCATCTGGGCTTATTGTGTACTGTCAAACACATCCACGCTTCATCTCTCTGTGTCAAGCTGCTGCTCACTCCCTTCTGTCTCATCTTCTCCTCCCTCCACACCTTTATTCTTCACTTTTCTTATGCTATCACTCTCTTTTTCTTCTTTAGGTATCCCTTTGTTGCTCTCTCTTCTGTCGGTGCCAGGCATTCAAGAGAAATGATTACTAAATGATTGCTGGCTCTGTAATTGAATGGCACGCTTGACATTTTCCCCATCAGTTCTATACACTAGAAGGGAAGCACTCTGACCTTCTCCAACACATTGCTGTATTGTGAGCCCCTTTTGTAGGTGCCCACTTTATTCTTTTAATATCTTAACTTCTGAGGGATGTGCTTGTGACAGGTTGTTGGTGAGGGAGCATTCCTGCTGTTGTAGCTGGCCAGATCTGTCCCTGGGTTCTTGTCTGGTTTTCCCTTTTTTCCCTATTGTGTGTTGTCTGTCCTTCTCCAGGCTGCAGCTCCACCTTGGCCAACCTACCTCACCTGTTAGCCATCAATCACAGTATATAAAGACATGGGGCCTCATTAGGTGCATTCAAGATGAACTGCGCCTTGCCTGGATTCCAAATGAGAGCAGACAGCTTTCTGGGAGGGGCAAAAAGACGTCTGCTGTGAAGACTTTAACCGTGTCTGTGTTCAGATGGATAATATACACCCAACACACTCGAGAACTGCACGTCAGACATAATCTGAGCCACAAAACTGTCCGGGTGGTGGGTGTATATTTCAAATAAATAAATTTAACTGATACTATAAGGGCTCTGCCTTCTGAGAAACTTCTGCAGTTGCTTTGTAAATGAGGTGCTATTCCTGGGCACTCATGATATGGGCAGAGGTCTGTGGATTTATGCCTAATTTTAAACATTTAATATTGCATAAAGTCACTGTAATGTGGACAATGTCTTAAATGATTGTCTTCTCTATATTGGACAACAGAAACATTTTTCTATTAGTAAACCTTTTTCATTTGTCACTCAGGTGTCCATCCAGGGCTGACAGCTCCACTCGAACGCACCTAATTATAAAAATTGTGTATGCTCAAAATGATTGCAGAAACTTGCGTACGCCACCTTCCTCGCCAAACATGGGATCTATAAAAGTCCAACTAGATGTCAAACTGCGCGTAGCCCTACACCAGCTCTGACCTTGCCATAAGCACATTCTGTAGACTTAGCACAAAGGCAACCCACACGGTGAGGTGATGAACTGAAGTAGGTTTTAAATTTGACTAATGTGTTTAATATCTTTTTATTTTACTTTATTTCTTTCCAAAAACACATGCATTTTATTTGGGTATAATAATTTAAGCAAATTTTTTTATTTAAAAAGGACTATTCTTTATTCATAATTTGGCTCAATATTTATCAAGGTAAAGCGCTTCCTTGCATTCCCCAGAACCTGCATGTTCGCTGAAGCACGGTGGCACTGGCTACATCATGGTCCTGTTGTGGAGCACGTTGTAAATAGTGATGAGTCGTTCATGAACGATTCGTTCTTTTTGAACGAGTCTTTAATATGACTCGGGAACGACTAGTCATCTCAGAGAGCTTAGTCGCTCATTTTGTGTAGACCAAATCGCATTGCACACACATCTCATACAGGAAACACACACAGCACCACATCTCATACAGGAAACAGAAAGGAGTCATTCATCTCCGAGTCGCTCGCTTCGCTCGCTCGCTCGCTCGCTCGCTCGCTCGTTCACCAAGTCCCTTCCCCATAGAGAAAGAGTATGCAGTTACCGGAAACAGAAAGGAACTGTTCATCTCCCGAGTCGTTCGTTCGTTCGTTCACCAAGTCCCTTCCCCATAGAGAAAGCGTATGCAGTTACCGGAAACAGAAAGGAACTGTTCATCTCGAGTCGCTCGCTCGCTCGAACGAAGACTCGGAGATGAATGAGTCCTTTCTGTTTCCGGACGGACGGATGTATTAGCTACAGCTACATGAGGCTGTCACGGCCCAGACCAGACATGTTGACGGAACTAATGCTAAGCTAAATATGAAGTGACAAAGGAAAAAAACTATTTGGATTAAGAGGTGAGTTGAACTCTCTGCCTGAAGTAAGCTGCAATGAATTTATAATTTATTTTTCAAAGTTTGGCCATGAATGCATTAGCTTATAGTTATTATAGTTTTTATTCCAAAAGTACTAAATGTATTAAAAATTGTAATATGCAACATTTTAATTAGATTCTGCTGAAATGAACGAAATGACTTGAAAAAAGATTCGTTCATTTTGCTGAACGAGACTTAAAGAACTGAGTCAGTAAAATGAACTGAACTTCCCATCACTAGTTGTAAAGTGATGCAGGGCTGATCCTGATGAATCAGAGGCTGCATTTATAAAATAACTATTGGACATGATCCTGATCCTGAGCAGCTCCTACATTGCTCCATTTTTAAGAAGGGCTGTGTGTAGGGCTTACTACAACTCTCCCCTCATTACGCACAGCTCTCACACATCTTCAGTCTGTACTACTGCGTGGACCGCCTCGTGTTTCCGCTCACTTCTGTTTTTTTTTTTGGTTAAAACCCACTTATCAGTAGCTCATGTTTAGGCAAAATTCATTAACAGGTGGGTTTGCATTGTCCTTCTTTGGTTGAATGGAGGATTTGAGAGGGTGTGACGTGAGGCAGATTTACATGCACACTTTTCTGCTGTAGGTGGGATTTATAAATCCAATACAATCCTATACAATCTTCTATAAATGAGACCCCTGCTCTGCAACCAGCCCTTGCTAGAACATTGTACGCTGTGCAGTAATGCAACTTGGCTTTTCTTACCTGGAAGAAGTTTTTACTGCTTGAGTCCCTGGACTCTTTTTATACTTACCGGTTTTTCCCATTTCTCCAGTTTGATCATTCTGCTCTGCATTGCACTGCTGCACACCTCCTGCCTCATTGCAATTTCATTTGTCTTACCAGCATGCTACATCATACCTGATTCAGCCTGTTCGTATTTATAAGTAAATACTTCACAGCACAGAACTTACCTGGTCTCTCACTCTGCATTTTTGGGTACATTTTTGTTTCCAAGTCTAACACCTGCTCTCATTCACAAGGGGCAATAGTGGCCCATGTCATACCATTATGACAGGTGGCCCAGTATGTTGTAAAAGGACCATTAGTTTGGTCTCTGTAGATTTGAGTTGGATTTCCATGGGGGAAGCACCAACAGGCGCAGAACTGCTCTTTCTGCAAGAAAAAACACCAATTGTTAAAGCAACACCTTTCAGCACGTTGAGGACAAAAGGATGTTGCCTTTCAATGAGTATCTGTTATATTTAAGTTGTGATGATGTTCTCTCAAGAAAAGGTAGTGTCCACCGTCACTCAGACTTACATAGTGTAGAAATAGTCAAAAGGGGAACATTTCGTTTGTAGGAAATGTATTAGTTTACCTGTTTAATGTCTGGGCTTAATACATTGAGATAAAAAGTTTCTTAGTGTTGATTTTTAACAACTGTGTCTTCTCGTCCTCTAGTTTATTCATGCATTTTTTTATTAATTTTCTACTGCTTATTCCTGTTAGGGGTCACAGGTGACTGAAGCCTATCCCAGCAGCTCTGGGCCTTAGGTGGTAGGCAAGGTACACCCTGGACAGTGGCCCGCAAATGGCCATGCGCCACGCTTACAGCGGAGGAGGGAGAAGGGCGACAGGGCGACTGCTCCCCATACCTTCATCTAACATGCCAGAGGCCGTTAACCTTGGAGACCTGCTGCAGATATGGGTATGACCTGGCGCGAGATTTACACCATTGCTACCGGATTTTCAAGGGCTGACGAGAGCTCATCGGACCCTGCCGGAAGCGCAATGCTTTCCTGGGCACGGGCACGTGTCTCGGGGAAAACTTATTCCAGGAAGCTCTGTAGAGTTGTGACGTTCGCGAACGAACCGATTCTTTTGAACGGCTCATAAACATGAACGATGGGAGCCGAGTCGCGGCTGGATGGGAGCCGTTCTTTCTTTTTTTCTATGTGTCTCACACAGATGCACACAAATGAGCTCCTCCGCGAGACAGAACAGTTATAGGGGGAGGGGCGCACCCAGCGCAGGCCGACCCTTTATAGCGTGATGATATTAGTTATTAGTTGTGCACGCATCCTTTACATGAGTACTCTAATGGGAAAAAAAACCCTGCATGCCTCTGTCATTGGGTAGGAGCGGAGCCATGACGTGTGCATGCTGCCGTCACATGCTTAGTTACTCCAGTTAAAAAAAAAAAAAAACGTGCGAATGTATATAGAAATTTTTCACTAAAAGCTGTTTTGCACAGACATTCATTGCAGCCCACTTTGTTATTGTTCATTGACTTGAAGGGGCTGATGTCCTATTTGCAAAGTTTACAGTAGTAATAGTATGTAGTATGTAGACATTTCCATTTTATTTATTCTAATTTTATCTACTTCAAATATTTTTTGTTTTCTATCAAAATGTTCTTGTGTGATAATGTTCTTGTGTGGAAGTGTTTGTAGTAAAAGCTGTTTTGCACAGAAATTCATTGCAGCCGGCTTTGTTTTTTATGTTTATTTGTGAGTAGGTATTGTATAAATAACATAAGTCAACGTAGCTTTACACACACACGCAGAGGGATATAGTCCACACATGACAAATAAGGTAATAATCAATATTTCAGAATAATTCAAACTCAGATATTGGTGTGTGATATCTGAGTTTTAATTATTTGACTACAAATCTCACCTCATCATTCCTCCCAGTGATTATTTCCAGGATAAACTGAGATGCCCCCAAGCTGGCTTCTTAAAATTGACTAAATATTTAAAAAGAGCCAAAAGAGCCGTTCTTTTTAACGGATCGCGAAGATCTGGATCCCCTCAAAGAGCCATAAATCCCATCACTAAAGCCCTGCCCTTCACAAAGAAAAGAAAACTCTCCCCGGGGCTCCCGGCAGCGTCTCCAGGATTGTTTGCATCACCGCACTGGACGCCTCCTGGCGTCTATTTCCGCCACTCCAGATTCGGGAATCTGAACCAGACTCCCTTTCGATTGGCCGGGGTCAACATAGGTCATTGTCCCACCTTTCCAAACGTTGTTCGCCTATCTCTTAGGACCGAATGACCAATGTCCAACTGCTTTTCACATAGAATGTTTCGGGTTGCTTGACTGTAACCCTCTTCTCTTAAAAAACGGGAACGAGATGCTGCATATCATTACGCTATGGGGAACATTCTTTGTGTGACCGGTTGTGAAGCACGTGTGTCAAACACGCCAAGAATTGGCTTATATAACCTCTGTTGGTGACACAGCTCATCAGCGGCAGCTGTGTGATTGAGCGCACCTGCACAGAGGGTATATGTAACACATGACGCAGAAGCGTCTTCAGGTCAACTTTGTCTGAAGAGCGCCCGGACACACCCAGTGCGGCATTGCAGCGCAGTATCTCGTTCTCGCTTTTTAAGGAAACAGGGTTACAGCCAGTAACCCGAGACAATTCCTATCAAAAGCTACACTCGATGCTGCATAGCAATACGATATGGGGAACGAATACCAACGCAGCCGCACTGTAAGGGTCTGGACCCCGGTTGTGAAGTGTGCACAAACACAAAAGAGGTCTCAAACATGATTTTGGGACGATGACTCAAGGACATGCGAGCCCGGAGTAGCATGAACATCCAAACTATAGAATCTGATGAATGTTTGCGGGGAGGACCAGCCTGCTGCATCACAAACTTGCTGCAGAGGGGCACCTTTTGGTAGAGCTGTTGAAGCTGCAACCCCCCTAGTGGAATGAGTCCTTGCACCCATGGGCGAAGTTTGACTGCGCTTACACCACAGGCTTGCGATTGACATAAGTCTGGAGGGCACATACTGGAGGCTTGAGGCTTCAAGGCTTCAAGAATGACCGGGTTTAGGGTTGAGAAAGAAACTTTTGGAAGATAATTAGGGTGAGGATGCAAAATGGCTTTGACCAGCCCAGGGGCAAAGTCTAGGCAGGAGAGCCTGCAAATCTCCAATCCTTTTTAGAGTGGTAATGGCTGCCAGAAAAAAACATCTTCAGAGTCAGAAGCCTGACAGATGCTGACTCTAGCGGTTCAAAAGGAGTGCTTACTAAACCCTCAAGCACTATAGCTGGGTCCCAGGAACAGTAGCTCTAGTGGTCGTCCTGAACCGCTTGGCTTCTCGAATGAAGCAGGCAACTAGAGTGTGTCTCCCTATCGAGAGGCATAGGATCTCCTAGTAGAGGGAGACCTAGCACTCCAAATAGTCTCTACAACAGGGGTTGGCAGCCCGACGTCTCTTAATTGGTCCCCCTCAGGGGCCAGACGTGAAGGTTCCAGAGCTCGGGCCGGGGTTGAAACACTATCCCCTGTGCCTGAGAAAGAAGATCCCTCCTGGTCGGAATCGCCCATGCGAGCCGTTGAGGAGAGATATTAGGTCTGAGAACCATACTCTGGTCAGCAAACGGGGCGCTACTAAGAAGCGCAACCCGTGTTGACGGACCTTCGCCAGGACTCCCAGGAGCAGAGCCACCGGAGGAAATGCATAAAGGTGCAGTCCGCCCTGACGATTTATGTAAGAGACCACTGCCGTGCTGTTTACTTGTACTAGGACATGGTAGCCTCTTAGCTGCTGGAGGAAGTATTTCAGGGCCAGAAATACAGCCTTCATCTCGAGGAAATTGATGTGCCATGCGAGAAGATGGCCTCTCCATATCCCCTGGGCTGGATGGCCATCTAAGACCGCGCCCCAGCCCGTGAGGGATCTGTTTAGCATCATTAGACGACAACATGGACCTAGAGTGGGACCCAAAGTGAGAAACCGGGGTCTAAACCACATAGATAGGGGACGTGCAGGAGACAGATGTGCCTGCATCTCAATTGAGACCCAAACAACCCCTAGATATGTTGTCCTATGGGCGGCAGAGAGAACGTTCTTCTCGGCTTTAAAAGGACCTCCCCATTCTGGCGGAGATGATATTCCGCAGGTCCGGCCTCTTTGGAGCAGTGCGAGAATCCGCCACTCAGTCCTTACGAGGGGGGGCACAATTCGCAATGCTCTTGTAACCACCTCGAGCAGCTCCTCGAACACCATGTCAGAGCGGGAGGAGTGCTCCGCCCGAGCACAGAGCCGGTGTCCGCCTCATCTGGAGAGCGCGAGGGACATAGGACTCTCTGCGCCTCAGCCAGATCGACACGCGAACCCCACAACCTGAGTGGGGAGGCGGCCCACTCTTTTTGGAAGAAAGCGAGCGATATATATATATAGATATATATATATATATATGCACTGCGTTTATTGAGAAAGTGGTTGACTTGTTCACTTTCTCTTACTAGCACGGAGAGTAGGTTTGCTCACACTTCACACAATGCGATCTGAAGACAAAGAGACCTGAAGACGTTCTGCGTCATGTGTTACTTATACCCTCTGTGTCACTCACATTCAGGTGGGAATTCAGGCTGGGTATGTGCCTGACGCTCCAGCACCATCCATTTTCAGGGCTGGATGATTCGGCAGGAGAGTTGTTACATATTCCTTAGCCGACTTCCAAGGCCACCGTCCTGCTGTCTATATTGACCAACACCTTTTCTGGGGTCTGATCTTTCTATCAAGTTATATCTAGTGCAGTGGACAAACAAGGCTGACATAAGCCTGCTCCACCATCATTCAGGGAATATGAGACCGCTTCTCTGATGAGACTGATGGGTCTGCACAAATATAAAGAGTACCGTGATATGTCCCAGTGAGATAAGATAGTATACTGCGTTTTTAATACCAGTAATTAATAGGAAAGGTCAGTAACGGTATTGGTGTGTGCAAGGAACTTACTGCAATCCCCAGTAAGTTTCACAGCAGTAGAGGGTTTTGATTTTCATACACACAGCTAAAAATATATATATATATATATTCACAAAAACAAAATACATCAATTATTGAATCAATGCATCTGAATAATGGATTTTTTTTACTCAAAAAATGTATCTTAGAAGCTTCAAAGCCTTTTTGGAAATCTTTCTGTCATTTTCTGTCAACACTTAGTCACTTACCTTGTGTACTTATGAAATCCCTCGACACAACTACTGTATTCTACTCTCAAATCCAATTCATATTTCTGCTTTTTAGTTACTTTTGATCTACAGCCTTTTCTCTTAGGCTGAGCTGTCAGAGCTCCTGCGGCAAAGTCTGCCTGTGTCCTGTCTGAGTAAGAAAATAAAACACAAAGCCTCTTAATTAAACCAAACATACGCTCCCACCTTTCTCTGAAACGCACTCCACTGTGACACACATTCAAAGTGAAGATACGTAAAGTCATTATCTACACATTAAAAGATGGACCGCTTCCCTTGCTGCCAGAATGAAATGGATTATTGTTGTATTGTTTTGCGCTTGTTGCCCGCCAATACGTATGGGAAGTGTGTGTATTAATTACAGTTTGTAAATGAAGCTGTAATCTATCTTTTAAATGAGCAGCTGTCTGTACGCCTTGTGGGATGTTCCCAGGTGAGATTTCTTTATGTCTCCCACTCTGTCTACAGAGATTTATTCAAATGAAAGGGAGCTAAAGATGATGGGATATCATCTATCATTATCAGCGGTCCTGTACAAGAACAGTACAATTTGTAATTGTATTTAGCATATTTTATAAGCAAGTTCTTTTTATGCAATATACACCTTATGGTTATTCAACAGAGGTGCACTAAAGTTTTTGTCTAATGAGACAATTCCTTTTTTTTTATTTAACCTTTATTTATGCAGGAAAGTCCCACTGAGATTACAATAACCTGCTTTTGTTCAAAGGTGCAATCACGTCCCGTAGTAACAAGAGGTTTAACTGTATGTTATAATATTTTATACAATGTCAGTACATTTTAAAGTAAACTAATACAAAATAGGAATTTGCTAATGATTTGATACTCAGATTAATAAAGAGTAATTGCTGATAAAGTTGAAGTAGGCAGGCTGATTTCTGTTAATGTGAACAGTTAAAGCAAGTAGAAGATAAAATGAGCTTCAAAAGACATAAAGTTATAGATGACACATTCACTTTATATTTTTTTAGGGCTGTCAAATTTAACGCAAATTACTTTTAATGCCACTATTTTTTTTAATGCTAGTAAATTACACATAATAAAAAATAAAAATAATGCCCTCTGTAGCTTGAGTAAAGAGAGCGCACTGCAGCAGTAAGTTAGCATACATTCACGAAGAGGCGAAAAGGGTCTTAAGAATGGAAAGTTTATTTTCAAAGCCATGCCAGATGGCTTTCTCAACAAAACCAAAGTTATTTGCATTTACTGTCAATGTGAACAGAGTTACGACCGGCACGTTCAGTCTGAAATATTAACTGCTGGCTAAACACACCGCTAATATAAAGCCCCCGGCTCAGCGATTATATATTTTAATTGTTTCACAGTCCTAATTTTTATTTTATTTTCATCTTTTAAATTTTTTAATTGATAGAAAAGGAACGTTTGGGCAAAATAAAATAATACACTGATGTTTCTTAAAATATTTTAAAAGAGCCATATTTAACTTTATGCCTTTTGGAGACCATTTCATCTTACACTTGCTTAAGTGTTTACATTAACAAACAAAAAACATTGGTCTGATTATAAGAAAAAAGAAAGTTAACTTTCATGGAAGACTAATATTGTCACAATAAAAAAAGATTTGAGTTTGGTTTGATACCTGGCTCGAGTATCACGATACCGATACTAGAACAATACCTTAACATCAGCTTGAAACTTATTAATGGGATAGAAATTGCTAAAGTTCTCTCTTTGTCCTGCTCCTGGCAGGCTTTTGAGCTCTGACTGTATAATTCTGTAATATGCATCTTTTTACTTCACAATCATGGTTAAAATATATAAGTCTTATTTCCCAAAGGAATGTGTTACTAATATTTCTTACACTCTGCTCTGGCGACTGTCTATGAGTGAGAGGCAAATGCCAGTGACATTCTGATTAAAAACGATATTAAAATGCATATTTTAATGACACATTTAAACTCTTAAACATCTTTGTCAGTTTGTGACTTAATTATGCAAATTAGCTGCTCGGGAATATGTGCAGTTACACAAGCCTCAAGAAGCCTGGTCACTGCCACTGCCTTGTGAGTCTCAGGATGCACAAGCACACCTGAGATAAACTATTATTTATCGTCTGTACACTGTCAATATGCAACAAACACAACACTATATTAAAACCAACAAAGCCTCATGTGTTACACATTACCTCGTTAACAGAAGTGTCACTCACCCATTCGTTGAACTCACTTTACATTTTTGTCTTTTTCCGAACAAACCTTCTGTATTTCATTTTAAAGTTTAGTTTGTCGGTAATGAGCCTTTTCTGAGGGTGAGCTGGGGTTCTGTCTCAGTTCTGTTCAGACCCAAGTACAGTCCTGGTTTGTAACCCTTAGTTGGTGGGCTACAGCTCGTGCTCCTCCGCTCATTAGCTGCTAATTGACCCACTCTCACAATCATTATTACTATAATACAGACTTGTAACATTCTTTGGTGTCAAATATAAGCTTCCAATAAATCAATACAAGATGTGGTTTAGGTTTTTGACACAAACATGCCCTTACCAGAGACGTGAACAAGACAGCTTGCGCTGAACTCCACACTCTAAATAACAATTCATGGTGTTAGTGTGTAACTTGATTTAATACGTTAATAACATATTTTATTAAATTGTTCAAAATGAAAACAAGGAGATCTGTCTTAACTTTAAATTATGAAGATTTAAAACAAACTTTTTTTTTTTAACAAAAAAAAAATATTAAGTTCATGCAACTTGTATATCTGTTGGGCATACTTAAATAGTAGAGTACATTTACTGACAGTAGGGGCCACATTGCGCTACTCAAGCATGCAGCCAGCAAAAACTAGTAGTAGATGAAGAGGAACATTTTTCCTGGGATTATTCTTTTGACCGAATGCTGTGAAAAAAGGGACTGAACAGTGAATAGCAGATTAGCAGTATCAATTACCAAAGAAATCTTCGTGAGTAACCACTTATTTGTTTTTTTGTCCCACGGATAAGATACATTTTTTGTAAAATTGTAGTTATTTAGAAAACATCTTACTGCCTAACGTTAGCGTTAAACCACGCTAGTTAAACACCTCCAGAGCCAAACATCTATTTGGTTTGTACTTGAATCATTTTATCAGTTGGAGGTAGTTTGTTTATTTTTTTTGTGTTAAAGCTTAATAATGTACCTTGCATTTTTAGTTTAAAAGCGCATCATTGTCTCAAGGTGGTCATTGGTCATTACAATTAAAACACTTATTTGTCGATTTTATCTTATTGGGTGTGAAGCTAAAAGAACAATATTACTACAAAAAAGTAATTTTTTGCTTTAATTTCTGATAGGTTTGTTAAATTATCAGCAGTTAAAAGTGATTTTCTTTTATAGGTTAGTGTTAAAATAAGGTTTACATTTTGAAAAAGTGAGAGCTCTATTACCACAATCTCTACAGAAAAAGAATACTTTGTGTATATTGGTCATTATTTAAAAAAAACAACAAAACATCCAAACCTAATACTGGATAAACTCAATAATTGTGCACAGTGGCTCAGTGGTAGAGTGGTCGTCCTATAACCAGAAGGTTGGCGGTTTGAATACCGCTCTCCCCAGTTCACACTGTCCTTGTGTCCTTGAAGGGCAAGACACTTAACTCACTTTGCCTCCAGGGCCACTGCCCTGTTGTATGAATGTCTGAGAATGTTTGGTGGTAGTAGGAAAGGCTGTAGGCGCAAAACTGCTGCCACGCCGTGGCGAGAAAGGTCTGGCTGCAGACCTCCAGCGTCAGGACACTTCTGTTGCAGGCTCCAATCTCAGGCCACCTCCAGTCTCAGTACAGGAAATAAAAAACTTTTTCTCTTCTCTTAAGTGCATACTGCATAAATGAAAAAAAAGAATGAAGCGTACCCAATGAGCGTACCACAATAGAAGAAAAAGATTGAAGCTGGTTGCTAACCGCTATTAAAAGTATAAAAAGTGGATGAGTTTGACAGCGGTAAGAGACTCATTAGCATTCTCCTAATTGTAAAAAAAATAATATTTCCTCGTTATCAGGTATTTAAATAGCTGTCACTATAAATGGGGATACATTTAAGTTGCCTGTTATTACTAAACGTTGCAAATGACAGGCATTGTGGAACTATTAGGGAACAAGTTTGTGACCGTGATTAAGTTAGTTTTTAATTCCCACTTTTTATTGAAGCTAACAGTAAATAACACACAATAATGAAGTTGCTCAGAAAAGGCTTAGCGTTAGCTTTGTGTTTTCAGAGTTAAACAGATCACCTTCAAGTCTGTGTAACAGGCTGTAACTTAACAATGACAGAATGTTGCTAATAGCTGTATGATTTTTCACTGTCATTGGTGCAATGGTGTGTGTTTGATCATTTAAATTGGTAATTACATGTAGGCTAATGCTAGTCCATCAGGACTCAGTGAATCATATTTATCATTTTAGATGAATCACTGTCTCATTTTTAAAACCCTTTCCAGGCCATAAATCCTGTGCCATTGAACAAAAAGACTGGTTTTGGAAATACAGATAAAACAACAATTTATGACTATAGTCAAATTGATTATAGTCAAACTATAATCAAACACTCAATTTTTTAAGGGTTTTTCAAAGCAGCAATGACTGTAGCATTCTCATTCTGATAGTATGACACATTTATAATCTAATACTCTGTGCCAATGTATTGAAACTTAAAGGTTTTTCTCATAGTGTGCTCGCTACACTGGACTGAATGTGTTCTATGACTCCACAATTGTAAGTGAACCATGAAAGCATGTGTGAAATTCCTTACTGATGGGAAAACAATTTGCCCATCAGTGGGAAAAGAAGTCCTTCTATGAGTTGAGGTGGCACCAGTGTTAGAAGTTAGATGACATAACTGAAGTCATGTATTTAGTCCTGTTGTATTTAAGATGAAATTGGAAAAAAAAACAAATTCCTCTTCATCAGTCTATAAGACATATATGTGAGATAAATCATTATAATTTATTTATTTATGATGTATTTTTATAAAGCAAAAGTCCAGTTTCAGACAGTTTACAGTTCAGTCCCAAAAGATGGACAGAACAGTGGAAGTGGTTGGTGTTCATTTCATGCCTTTAAGCATCATTTTCTATTTGTTCTAATAATCTTTCACTTATCTCTGTCTTTTCCACACTGAATGCAGAAAGGCAGCAGAATGAGCCCAACAGCAGCAGTAGAGTTTCTTCCAGCTCTGCAGACAGGGGACAACAATTGCACAAGGCTGAAGGACCATGTGCACTTCTCCAACGGTTAACTAGAAAACTGTGGAAGTTTTGTGAGGAAGATGTTGAATACCACATTAATTAGAGGTCATTTCTATTACATCTTCTTTTTCTTCCATGGAATGGACATGAGGCTGACTTTGGCTAGTTACGTAGTTGAAGAACTGCAAGGTTCAGAAATATTTCTCTTTCCTGAGATTATTAGTTCTCTTTTGGCTTTGTCTATATTTAGAAAAATAGTTTTGCCTCAGAAAAGCAATTTGAGTTCTTAACCTGTTGATGTTCTCAGCCTTATTGTTATATCTCTGTTATAATCAGACAACAACTTGTTTTTCATTGTACTCCCTTTATAGAGCAGCAAGACTTAAAATTATCAATGTGCGTAAGTTGGTTACATGTATAACTTTACTTTTTTTCATGTTTTTAGCAGATTTTTATTTATGGTTTGTTTATGGTTTTCTTATTTTGAAACTAGGACTAAACTCAGGCCAAAACTAGGACTACATCTTGCTTTGGCTTAGATCTAACCAATGACCAGAGGGTTGTTCTATAAAAGTCTCTCAGAAAAGTGTGGCTTCAACCTAAAACTTTAGCTGCAATAGTGTAAACATAGTAGTCGAGGGTTATCTTGAGCCATAAAGCCCACTCTGGGCTCAGAGCCAGGCTAACGCCAGGAATTCTGTCACAAAGATTAGAGGAATGGATAGGTATCACTAGAACTGGCCTTAAATGTTTTAAGTCCTATCTGGAATACTTTGTTTCAGTTGGTAACTGTGTATCAAACCAAATGGCCCTGACATGTGAGGTTCCTCAGGGGTCTATCTTGGGAGCCCTATTGTTCAATACAATACATGTTCCCTTTAGGCCAGTTAATACGCAGCTGTGACGTATCGTACCATAATTATTAGCACCAGAATATATTTCTGACATGCTAGTTGCTTATGAACCTCCTCGGACTCTGAGAACATCTGGGAAAGGCCTTCTGCTCGTGCCCAGAGTTAGAACTAAACATGGTGAAGGAGCGTTTAAGTTTCATGCAGCCAAGATCTGAAACAAACTCAACTTTAACAATGTTCAAGAAGAAGTTAAAAACCTTCCTCTTTAGCTCCGCCTACATTCAGTAAAGACAACTGAGAGTGTTTTTTTATCTGCACTTTTCATCTTTTTTATTTTTTCTATTCTAAATCTTGTCTATGTCTTTTAAACTTGTCTTTTATTTCTGTTAAGCACTTTGAACCCAGTGTAAAAATTGTGCTATATAAATAAAATTGCTTTGTCTTGCCTTGCCTTGCTACTTATTAAGTTATAAGTATTGACAGGCATTTTCCTTATCTTCTGCCACATAAATATATAGTATAGCAATCTACACCAAGGGATCCTGCCACCTTGTTTCCATATGGTGCATTCAGAGCCGCTATACAACGTCCTCCTTATGTGTCATTGTCATACCATAATATTGGAACAGATAAAAAAAAAAGCAGGCGCCAAATTGAGTGTGTGTTTTCGCGCATCCATTTACAAGAAACACATTTAGCCTTCACACAGTGGCCTGGAGGGATTCTGAGGCATGGCTTTCTTCTCCTGTCGGTTGTGTTTGCCCACTCCATGTGTTTGCTCTCCTCCAAACTCTCCTCTATATTTCTCATCCCTCGTTATTGCACTCCCCTCTCCTTTTACTTCTCTCTCATTCTTTCTCTGTATGTACAGTTTATAGAGGGTAAAGTGATTTTTAAAGAGAGCTTGTGGTTTGAAACACATCGATCTATATTTCTCGTCTCACCTTGTGTCTTTAAAGTGCAGTTAGGGAACCCCATCTGTCTCACTCTGGCTCATGCTGAGATCAGAAACAGCAGTTCATCTGCAGTTCAGCTTCTGTTTCTGAAAACCAACCATCTCAACCACTCAGCCATTCAAAGCTTTAAACTCTGCTAAGAGTAACACGTCACTATTCCACCAATGAGATTTTAGTCAACATTGACCACATTTGCTGACCTGAGGCTGTCAGCCCAACTAATTACTGATTTATTTATTTATTTATTTTTTTAAATGCCAAACAGCAAATGTATTGGGGTGGTAGATAGATAAACAAAAATGAATCCATCCACTTTGCTGCAGGAGAACCAGTTTTGTAGCCTGGCCTGGATTGGAACCCACTTCACTTTCACTTGATCCCATTAAATCCAACTTCCACTGAGTTTAATACAACCTGACCAATCATAACCAACATAACTCCTTCTGTATTTTTTTCCATAGATCACTAGCCCCATCCTTCAGTTGTGGTGGGTAGTGTACAAAGAGTTTATATTTAGACTTTATTAATAACCAATTTTAAAACTACAATTCAAACGAGAGGCAAAGCTCTTAACAAATGCATCAAAGAAAGAAATGGGTGAAGGAGGAGAACAAAATGAAGAAAAACTCGACCAAAATGGAAGGATTACTACGTCAGCGCAGTGTTTGATTTAGTTTGGTTCTGGCCACTTAAGCCCTGCGTTAGGCCTATTGTTTCCTTAAGCCCATGCTGTAATCCTTCCCGAGAAACAGACAGAGGAGGAAGAAAGCAGGCGAGGAAGAGATCCAAAAGCCGAGAGTTAGTTAAAAATGAAGAAGAAGCCGCCAGAGAGAGAAAGGGCATCCCCAATTAGTGTAAGGAGCTCAGTAGTACAGATACAGATTAAAGTACTGCTTCCATTTCCAAACTTTTTTTTAACAATACAGTCTTAAAGAATTCTTTGTTTACTGAAAAAAAAAATTGTATATATATAATTGAGGGAGATAGATAAATCTCAATAGATAAATAGTAGATTGAGGTAGTGGATGGGTAGTGTATCTATAATGTCAGTTTCACGTTTCTTTAATATTGTACAGTGAATTCTAACATATTGCACTTACTGTATGTTCACTTTTCAGCACTATTTAAAGTAATAATGGCTCTGAATAGATTTCAGTCTGTCAGTATGTGTTCCTGATGTTCATGTAAGGTTCCCAGGTTTATTGAGTCCTGAGAATAAAATCAATTATGAAATGCTGTGTGTTTTATATAAGTTATTGTTGTATAGTTTATATTTATGTAAGGCAGTGACTTTGTTACGCCACTAGGTGGCACATGGGCATCACTCATTTCTTGGAAATTATGTTGCTGAGGTTTTCTTTTTGGTATGTCCAATCCTGGCCACCGTAGCAATGTTGGTGTTTAATCGCGAGGGCAGCCATTTTTGTTTTTATGTCTTGTCCTTACTCCCGTAAGGTAAGCATGGTGTATCGCTGCAAATAAAATCCATAAATATCATAATTATCACCACACATCCTGTTTATATGTAACTGATTTGCTATTGTTAAGATGTTATCCTATGTTCTGAGTTAGGTTTCAGTGATCCGCATTTTCATTTGGTATGATTATTTTGTATTTTAAAAGAAGCTAACTCCTCATGTGGTGGCCTCGGGTTAAGGCCTATCTACCAGTATGAAGACACTGCTAAGCTATGATGTTTTATGCTAAGCAATGGTAATTGATGTGTTGTATTGTTTGTTGGATTGTGACTCGGACACTTATGTTAAAGGCTGTAAAGTGTTTAGTACACAGCTATGTTTTTTTTTGGGTTGTATTGAAACAGTAGGTTGACCTAATTCGATGTATTAATTTATATTTTTGTTTTTATGTCTTGTCCTTACTCCCGTAAGGTTGCCAGATTCTATGAACATCCAAACTGCATAAAGTCTGCAAGCAAGAAAATAAAGTGCCTGTCGTGCATTCCACAATCCAAACCTTCACTGTGTCCAGCTCCTTTTTCTCGGCATCACATCTCGCTACCCACCATTAATAAAACACAACGCAGAGTGACCAGAAAGCTTGGTGTGTAAAGAAGAGGGGGCCAACACAGGGAAAGACTAGAACAATCGGCTAGTCTGGGTTACATCTTTTGGTGCCGTGACCCGGATTGTGGTGCTTCCCGACTAGTGTAAAGCAGAAAGCGGGTGTTCCTATCCTGGCTTATAGACTCCAAAGGTGTCACCGTCGCTGCAGGAGGAGTTGAACTGTGTTGCGGTTGGCGAGTGGATTGTATGCCTAGAGCTGTACTGCTGAGTCGAATATCCCACGATACACCACAAAATGCTGCAAAATTCACACACAGACATGGCAGCAGAGCTACAAGGAGTTCAGGTGGGACCCACCCCAACAAATCAGCCACAGGCCCCTGCTTGGAGTCCTACGGCCAGACACTTCCTAGCGCCGGCAACCTATGCTGATCTCTATCCAACTCCAGCTCATTCTACTAGTCTCCCAGCTCCACAAGCGATTCAAAGCTCCACCCTCCATAACCCCACAATGTTGATCCGTGGTTCAGAGCTCACCATAGGGCATCAACCTATTCCCTCGAACCCAGTCCAGTCCGAGCAGCAACGCCCGTGGATCTCATCTGGTTTCCCACACTCTAGCCCAATACCATTTTCAAATAATCCCGCTGCAAGTGGTCAAACACCAGGTGGCCCAGCCTATAGGCCCCCTTCCCAGGTGCCTGCTTCGCAAGCTGTCTGTGGAGGCTTCATGCAAACACACCAGGTAAAAAGTGTTCAAGTCTTTACTGGAAATGGAGATAGTAAGACGCTGGTGGAGGATTGGGTAAGGGACATGCAGTACCTTCTCGATGCTATTGAGCTCCCGATACACCTCCGCTTTTCTACTGTCGTAAGACACCTGGGTGGTGAGGCAAGAAAGCTAGTTTTGAACTTACCTCCATATGAGCAAACCCCTGAGAAAGCCTTTGCGGAACTCCGAGCAGAGTATAGTGATACGCATGCTTTTTCAGACCCACTAGCAGACTTTTATGAGCGCAGCCAAAAGCCGGGTGAGTCAGCCTGCTCATATGCCATAGCACTTGAAGCCACATTGCGGGGGGTAGAAGAGAGCCAACGAGGTGGCTGTCCCTTCCCGGATCGAGATGGTAAGCTCACACGTCAGTTCCTGAGAGGCCTAATCGATGAGGGCGTATGCGCTAGAATGGCCCGATGAAGCCCAGACTTCTAAATTTCCGGGAATTGCAAGCTGAGCTTCGCGAACTGGCAAGAGAGGGAAAGAGGTTCCAGGCACAAAATAGACAGAGAAAGTCATACACACAGGTTCAGGTCACCCCCGAGCAGATCACAAACACGAAAAGAGAAAAAACAAAGCACACTCCAGAGTTGTCAGAGCTGACAGAAATGATAAGGAAACTGGCTGTTAACCAGGAGGAGCAGATGAATAAATTAGCTCACCTGGAGTCCAAAATGGTCACCTCTCCACAAACTGCTGAACCAGCTCCAATAAACAGGCCCCGGAGTGTCACGTGTCATAGGTGTGGGAAACAGGGACACATTGCCCGTGTCTGTAGAGCAGTCCTCCCAAACCACGGCCCTGCCTGGCCTCAACAGCCTCAGCCCACTAGTTCCATTGACAACGCTCCTCACGTGACCCAGCATTTAAACGAGTGAAGTCCATGGCAACAGGGGCACCCATGGGCAGGAATCAAGGTCCCCACCCTCAAAGGAAAAAGCCAGTAAAAAGTGAAGAGAAAACTCCTTTAGTGGGACCCAGAAATGAAGGTGAAGTGGAGGTTAACGGCTTAAAATGCACAGCTCTCATTGATTCAGGCTCACAAGTGACCACTATTACGCACAGTTTTGGTGTAGCCACCCAGCCCTCCGGGAGCAAAATCTACAGTCCTCCACAGTGCCAATAGAAGGTGCAGCTGGCCAAGCTGTCCCTTACAGTGGTTTTATTAATATACAGCTGAAAGTGTTTGGAAAGGAGTTTAAAGCTGTACCCACATTTGTTGTGCCAGACTCTGACTATCGTTCATCAGTCCCCTTGCTTGTTGGAACGAATGTCCTCAGAGCGTCTAGAGGCCACCTTAAAGACACATATGGGCACCAGTTCCTCATTGAAGTGAAGGAAAAGCACCCAGAGTGGTATACAGCCTTGCTGGAGGTCGAGAGTATGGAGGAGGAGGAAACCAATGACCTGGTGGGCCCCGCAGTGTTTGTTGGCCGCAAAATGAAAATTCTGGCTGGTAAGGAGATGGATTTAAAGTGCAAAATAAAAGTCAGCCCCGAAAAGCAGACCTACACAGCCATCCTCGAAACCCACGCCTCATTGGCGCTCCCCCCGGGCCTTCTGGTAGCCAAAACCCTGGTTAACGTTAAAAAAAGCTGTGTCCCCATTCGAGTGATGAACATGTCTCAGCGTAGCATCACCATTAAACCACATACACCCCTGGCCCATGCCTTTCTTGTAAAAAATGTGGTTGAATTCAAAGACAAGCCCAGTCCATGTCCCACTGGCGGTGGTGAAAAATTGTGCTCAAGCCATAACCAGGTTATAGCAGACAAGGGGGTGGACTTGGATGGTGCAGCTGTGGAGAACGAGCACCAGCGCTCTCTTCTAAAAAGCCTAATAGAAAAAAACCGAAGTGTGTTTTCTCAACACTCAATGGACTATGGCCACACTAAAACAGTGCAGCATGAAATCCCACTCGTGGACGCAAAGCCATTTCGACTGCCATATCGTAAGATTCCCCCCTCTCAATGGCAGGACGTGAGAAAGCTGCTAAATGAGATGGAGGCCACTGGAGTCATCCGTCCTAGTAAAAGCCCCTATGCTTCTCCAGTGGTAATTGTGACTAAGAAAGATGGGTCTTTAAGGCTCTGCATTGACTATAGAAAACTGAACGCATGTAGTACACGGGATGCGTTTCCTTTGCCAAGGATAGAGGAGGCGCTAGAAGCTCTAGGTCAGGCAAAGTACTTCTCCACCCTTGATCTCACTTCCGGCTACTGGCAGGTGGAAGTAGCAGAGCATGACAAACACAAAACTGCATTCAGCACACCTATGGGGCTTTTTGAGGCCAATAGAATGCCTTTCGCTTACAGAACGCCCCCTCAACCTTTCAGAGACTTATGACGTGTTGTTTTGGTGACCTAAATTTCACGCACCTTCTTATCTATCTGGATGACCTGATCATCTTTTCAAAAACCTTTGACGAACATTTGCAAAAGCTGCAGCTTGTGTTTGATCGTCTCAGGCAGCATGGCTTAAAGCTTAAGCCCTCTAAGTGTCAGCTTGTAAGGAAGGAGGTGCAGTATTTGGGGCACATTGTGTCGGCAGAAGGGATAAAAACTGACCCCGAGAAAATAAACAAAGTGAAGGACTGGCCGCAACCCACAAATCGTAAAGAAGTACTCCAGTTTTTAGGTTTTGTGGGGTATTATAGGCGCTATGTTAAAGACTTTGCCACCATTGCAGCGCCATTATACCGCCTCACTTCTGGTGACCCCAGGAGAAAGAAAAGGGGAGAAAAAAATAAAAAAACAAACACCTGCCACCCTTTTTTATGGACAGCTGAGTGTGCAAATGCTTTTCTGTCATTACAGGAAAAGATGACCACTGCGCCCATTCTTGGTTACCCAGACTACAGCCTGCCGTTTCTGCTTCAAACTGATGCATCTGGGGAGGGACTGGGTGCTGTCCTAGCCCAGATCCAAGGTGGACAGGAGAGGGTGATAGCCTATGGGAGTAGAGGTTTGTCACCACCCGAAACAAGGTATCCTGCACACAAACTCGAGTTCCTGGCACTTAAGTGGGCAGTGACCGACAAGTTTTATGATCACCTTTATGGACGTAGCTTTTCAGTCCTAACAGACAACAACCCCCTTAAGTATGTCATGACCTCAGCCAAACTTGACGCTACAGGCCAGCGTTGGGTTTCACAGCTGTCCATTTTTAACTTCGACATTCAGTATCGCAGGGGAAGGAACAATGTAAATGCCGATGCTCTCTCCCGTATGTCTCATCAGCAGGTGGCAGGAGCGTTACAATGCAGCCCCCAGCATGTAAGGAGCTTCGAAAGCGGGAATATAAAGGATAAACCATCGGAGACACCGGTGTGTGCCCAAGATTTAAACCCTGCATCTCAGGAAGGTAATGAGGACAATCAGCCCTACACAGACGTTGGAACGGAGTCCCTTCCAGCTATGACCACTCATGAGATCTGCATGGGTCAGAAAGAGGACCCAGTCATTGGGCCGATTCTGTTTTTAAAGGGCCGAAATCACAAGCCAAGCCGTAGTGAGAGATCTGAACTGGGCGAGCAGGGGCGCCTTCTTTTAAAAGAATGGAGAAGGTTGATAATACGGAAAGGTGTCTTGTACCGCAGTATCAAGGACCAGGAGAGAGGCATAGTTGAACAGCTGATTCTGCCTGAAAAACTCCGCAAGCAAGTAAAAACCACTCTACATGACGACTCGGGTCATTTGGGATTTGAGAGGACACTACAGATGATAAGAGAGAGATTCTACTGGCCCAGAATGTTTCAGGAAATTAAGGCCTGGTGTGAGCAGTGTGAAAGATGTTGCCTCAGAAAGACCCCTACAGCGGGACTCAGAGCCCCTCTTGTGAGCATCCATACAAGTGGCCCCATGGAGCTGGTTTGTGTAGACTTTTTGACACTGGAAAAGTCCAAAGGAGGCATAGAAAACGTGCTCATTGTTACGGATCATTTCTCCCGCTATGCCCAAGCTTACCCCACTAGAGACCAGAAAGCAAGTACAGTGGCTAAAACGCTGTGGCGAAACTTCTTTTGTCGTTTTGGCTTTCCGGCAAAGCTGCATGCAGACCAAGGACGTAATTTTGAAAGTGCAGTTGTAAAGGAACTCTGTAAATGTGTTGGTATCACAAAGACTCACACAACCCCTTATCACCCACAAGGTAATGGTACCACTGAGAGATTTAACCGCACCCTGATGAACATGCTGGGAACCTTAGAGCCTCACCAAAAATCCAGTTGGCACGAGTACGTAGATGCCATGACACATGCTTATAACTGCACGCAGCATGACTCGACTGGTTACACCCCCTACTACCTCATGTTTGGCAGACACCCTAGGCTACCAGTCGACTTGATTTTTGGCCTCTCCTCAGCTAACAAACCATGTGAATATAGTGAGTATGTCCATACCCTGCACAATGCCCTGTCCCAGGCCTATGCCCAGGCTAATCAGACATCTCAACAAGCTAAACAGCAACAGAAAAAGCACTATGACAAGAAAGCCAAGAGTGTAGTGTTCAGCCCAGGAGACAGAGTCCTGGTCAAGGTGTGTCATGTGGAGGCGGCAAAAGTTAGGAGACAGGTGGGAGCCACACCCGTACATCGTGGTAAAGAAACAGCACAATCTACCAGTCTATGTGATAAAGCGGGAGGGTAAGGAGGCTGAGAGAGTGGTCCACCGGAACCTCCTGACACAGTGCATGTTCCTCCCTGTGCAGCAGAAAAACACAACAGAAGATGGTCAGGGTGCTAACACACACGAGTCAAGTGAGGAATCTGATGCAGGGGAATCAGATATTGAGACAACCAGGGAGTCAGCAGACACCACCCCGCCTGAAAAAATGTGTCTAGGACCAGAGGTGTTCAACACAGAGGAGGCGGATACGGTGGCTGGGCCTAGGGAAGAGGAGGAAAATGTTTCCACTGCTAATGTAGTGCCTCGGGGGAAAAAAATTCCAAAAAGGAACCCAACAAGGACCCGACGCCCCCCTAAGAGACTGTCATATGAAGCACAAGTATTGACATATGAGAGTGACAAACAGAAGATAGAAAGAGGATGGAAGTTATGGCAAAGAGCCAAAGCCAAAAGAGTAGCTGGACTCAAATAAAAACACACACGCCTTATATCACATACACACCATGTTTATTTTTTTACTTGACTGTTCATTTTGTTGTGTTTAGAGTGGTTAGTTCAAGTTGTAATTTGTCTAGGCAGATGGCGAGACGCCATCAATTAATGAAGGGGTAGATGTAAGGCAGTGACTTTGTTACGCCACTAGGTGGCACATGGGCATCACTCATTTCTTGGAAATTATGTTGCTGAGGTTTTCTTTTTGGTATGTCCAATCCTGGCCACCGTAGCAATGTTGGTGTTTAATCGCGAGGGCAGCCATTTTTGTTTTTATGTCTTGTCCTTACTCCCGTAAGGTAAGCATGGTGTATCGCTGCAAATAAAATCCATAAATATCATAATTATCACCACACATCCTGTTTATATGTAACTGATTTGCTATTGTTAAGATGTTATCCTATGTTCTGAGTTAGGTTTCAGTGATCCGCATTTTCATTTGGTATGATTATTTTGTATTTTAAAAGAAGCTAACTCCTCATGTGGTGGCCTCGGGTTAAGGCCTATCTACCAGTATGAAGACACTGCTAAGCTATGATGTTTTATGCTAAGCAATGGTAATTGATGTGTTGTATTGTTTGTTGGATTGTGACTCGGACACTTATGTTAAAGGCTGTAAAGTGTTTAGTACACAGCTATGTTTTTTTTTGGGTTGTATTGAAACAGTAGGTTGACCTAATTCGATGTATTAATTTATATTTTTGTTTTTATGTCTTGTCCTTACTCCCGTAAGGTTGCCAGATTCTATGAACATCCAAACTGCATAAAGTCTGCAAGCAAGAAAATAAAGTGCCTGTCGTGCATTCCACAATCCAAACCTTCACTGTGTCCAGCTCCTTTTTCTCGGCATCACATCTCGCTACCCACCATTAATAAAACACAACGCAGAGTGACCAGAAAGCTTGGTGTGTAAAGAAGAGAGGGCCAACACAGGGAAAGACTAGAACAATCGGCTAGTCTGGGTTACATTTACATATAGGGAATTAAACAGAAGTCGATTAATCCAAAGACTGAAAATGGCAACATGGCTGTCAACAAAAAGTTCTAATTTATTTGGTAAGTTTGGGATATTGGACTTGCACACAATATAGATTTTTCAGTTTAATGTTAGTTAAGGTAGCATTTTGTGATACAGTGGTGACTGTAAAGAAAATTAAAAAAATGCTGGAGGTACTGTTTAAAAACACAAGATGGTGTCTTGCCCAAGGACACAACCGCATGAACTGGGGAGAGCAGGAATCAAACCGCCAAACGAAAGCTCTACCACCTGAGCCACTGCACCCCCTTAATATTACTCAAAGGTTTCACAATGATTTTAAATTTACAATGGTGTCACATATCCCATTTCCAAAGCTCTCCTAATCAATCCAAGGTGTTCAGCTCCATGACACAAACCTTCTGGCTGATCAGAAACTTTGTTGATGTAAATGAATGATGATGATGTTTTGTTTTTGTTCATGTATTTTGAATTTTTTTGAACAAGAAAAACACAAATAAACAGAATATAAAGAAAAAATGGATTAAAAATAAAAACACAACTCAGCACAGTCCAAGGAAACAACAAAGAAAAATGCATTGAAAAGGTCAAGTACTCCAAGGTAAAAGTTCCCAGGACAGGTTTGTGCCAGTTCGATTTTGTGGGAGGTTTGTCACTAATCCAAGACAGAAACATTTTCTTTTGTGCAGCATATGTGAGGATGTTAAACAATCTGCTAGAGCCCGAACCAGCACTAATATCCCTAAGAGCAGAGACACAGGATCCAGATCCAAAGTCACTAAAAATATCTTTCTCTTGTGTTCTAGAATGTCCGTCCGATGTGTTGAATTTTAAGACAGGACCAAACACAGTGTGTAAAAGTCTCTTCCACTGATTTACATTTCAGAAACATTGGTGACATTTGAGGGTTCATTTTGTGCCTTTTACTACTACTTAAACTGTAGTAGTCTGGCATAGTTACAAACATATTTCATTTTAGCATTGCAGAGATATAGCCTGACTTTTATTTTTGTGCGCAATAAGTCAATTTCATTTGCGCGGTATTTGAAAACGGTTTGAAGAAACAACTATCTGTTGAGAGACTTACCCTCCAGCTTTCAGACCACAAACCATGCATTAATAGTGTTGGTATGATAAAATACAATAATTGATTCTTTATGTCTGGTCCAATGCCATATGGTCTGTTGCTTGGAGGGTGGGGATTGCTGCACTAACACAAGTGCACAATTGTCTTGTATTTTTGGAGATATTATTTAGATGAAACTGGGACGTAAAGTTTTACAAACAGAAAGAGCCATAGAAACCTAGAAAAAAACGAAAAGAGCATTACCAATTAGTGTAAAATGCACAGTGCTGTAGATACAGATTAAAGCTCTACTTCCATTTCTGAACTCTTTCCCACCGTTACTGTCATTCTGTCTTTGTTTCATGTCGCTTTCATGTCTGCTCTTGTGCTTTCATTTGAGGAATACTGCCCTTCTCTTTCCTTTCTCTCTGGAAATGTCTCCCAACTACAAAAGCCGCTTGAAACAATCTCTTTGAGCGCCTGTGTGTCTTCTCTGGTTCACTGCCGTTTTTTTTAATGAGGTTAATCGGTAAAAACTCAAAGAAATACTCAAGCTTGACTTAATTAAGTTGTCAAAATAGGCTTCTTTAGATGGTAGATTCCTTCCTCCTGGTGTTCCATTCGCATATTTTTTGTCTTTGGTCATTAACTTGATGTTGCCACATCATTCACTATGGTGAGAGTTGTGTCCCTGAGCTAAAGTTCCCCCTTGACCCATGTTTCCAGAAATCTGTATTCAAAACAGCGTGGAGAAAATGGGAAAGTTGGCAAGCCCAGAAAATGGAGCTGTATTAAATGATAATCCGGTTAGTGACGGCTGGGTGTAATCTGGCTCATTAATAAGACACTCCCAGTCTAATCTACTATCCATCAAAGAGAGGAAATGTTCCGCCGAGGACTTCAAATGCTTTTAGTGTATTTAAAGGGACTTTTGAAGGCTGATTTTGGCAGATGTCAAACTTCAGACAGGGTGACAGGTCGGCTGAGGAGCGAAAGAGAAATAATAGTAATGATGGCACTAAGATTTACAGGGAGGATGAGGATTGAGATTCCCAGTAAATAGTTGAGAGTGTGTTGTGAACATTGAAAACTTTAGTGACATTAAATTTAGAAATAATAATAATAATAATAATAATAATAATAATAATAATAATAATAAAATATTGGATTTCTTTGTATTTCAAGGCTATCAAAACTCTTTACAGAGTCCATTATTCATTCTCGCCACAGTCACACACTGGTGGTGGAGATGTTTTTTAAAATTATATTTAGTTTTTTACAATGTTTAAATGACTCCTTTGTTTATTGTAGAGCAAAGGTTTTTATTTAGATTGCCAAAAAATTTCTTTCCATTGAAAAACTTGAAAAATAGCACGTAACATGACAGTAAAAAGGAAGGACACTATTCTAAGAATGATCAAAAACACACTTAACACTATATTATTTACGACAATGTGTAAGAAAAGGATACATTTGTGAAGGGTATGACGTTTGATAAACTTCCATCGATGCCACCAACTGTATCTATAGTTTTCACTGCAGTGTAATGGGGGCTCTGATAGGAAAGGTATTTTGGTTGTCAGTCAAATTGAGTGTCAGGTTATTTATTACAGTTTGGAATTTTTTATTTTTATTTTTTGTGATGTGGATTTGCTGTATGTTCTGTAGCCAGTAGACATGTCTGTATGAGATATTTTTTATACATTAGATCAGGGTTTTTCAAACTTTTTGTGTGTGTGGACCACTATTTGTAATCAAAAAATTTTGCGGACCACCTCATAACACACATAATAAAATGTCTACACACAGTCTTACCTGAATTAATCCGCACCTCTAAATAGGCTTACTAGCACTACTATAACTAGTCATCACATCAGTGTGCAACAGGCTTGTTAAAAGAAAGTTTACTGCACACAACGGCTGCCACATATTTAATTTATTTATTTACTCATGTGCCCGAGGGCATAATCAGGTTAATTTGAACAACAGGCGTATTTCCATAGCAATGGAAAAGAACACTTGGATAGTCAACATTTCAAAACCTTTGGCATTTCTGAAAAAAACATTCTGAAAAAAACATTTCAGAAACTCGAGAGCATAAAAACGGAAAACAAATGGAAATTAAATAATAATAATAATAATAATAATGGATTGGATTTATATTGCGCTTTTCTCCCGAGGGACCAAGGGACTCAAAGCGCTTACAGTCCATCCATTATTCATTCATACACAGTCACACTGGTGATGGTAAGCTACAACTGTAGCCACAGATGCCCTGGGGCAGACTGACAGAGACGTGGCATCACCACATACATTCACTCAACAAATTAAAATTAAAAAATCATTAAAATAACAGGTCTCTCCACAACCCCCCCCCTCTTTTTATTGTCAACTTGACAAATTAATGCAAATGTTATATCAATATAGGCCTACATATTCTTTTAATTTTTTTTATGGGAATTTCCTGGTAAAATGAAGGTAAAATATTATTTTATTTTGCCTTTCCACGGACCACCTGCAGTACCCTCACGGACCACTAGTGGTCCGCGGACCACAGTTTGGGAATGACTGCATTAGATATATTGGTAAAAAAAAAAAAAAAAAAGTGTGTTTTTATTACTAATGTTTTTCAGGTATATTTTGTATAGTATGTTGTTGATTTTAATTTTAATAAAATGTATAAATTTATCAAATTATTAAAATATAATATAAAGATATTAGAAATGGTAGCTACTTGCTAGACAAGCTTGCCAGTTTTACAACTTATTTTAGGAGAATCCCAGTTAATTCAGCCTTCTCCTACTTAAAAAAATATTAAAACAACCTGTTTATCACACCAGTTAATACATCACAGTCTTACTCAAAGCTTGCAGTACCAACAATCTAAGTCTTTTTGTAATGACCGGAGAGAATTCATCTGTTGAGCTTTTTAAATCACTGGCATTGTGCACCATATCAAGTTTCTGCATGACTTCATAAATTTGTAACGCCTACCTCTCCAAAAACATAAATAAAAAGTTTGTGATCAGGTTGATAAGTGGATTCCAAAAAGTCAGAGGAGACCCTGCCACTATATTATATATTAAATTTAAAACTACTACTGCAATTTCATTTCAGCTTTCAGTGTAAGTGGCATCACAAAACAAGTTACCAAGTCAAACAATCAATTCCGGTTTTCTCTGCGGAGCTGTGAGCATGTTCATGAGACACAGATTAAGCAAACATAAAACTACAATCACATCAATACAGTCACACAAACAAATCGACATGACGTGTCTAGACTATTGTTTAAGTGTTAAAATCATTACTGTAGAGGCTGTATCAATCAATAAGCGGCTTTTTTTTATGCAACATTAAAACAATTACAGCACTCAACCTACTGAGGAACAACTAAGTTCTAAGTCTACCTTGACAGAAAGTGTACCACAAAGAAACCACGTTTTACCTATGGTTTACTTTGTACAAGGTCATGAACGTAATAAAGGTTAGCTAATGCAGAAATACAAAAACAAATGTCACTCAAATTAGGCCAATAACACTGGTTCTTTTAGCCCTTATCAGCAATCAGAGTCTGCCATGTAAACAGTGATGTCATACAAGTGTGACACAAGAATTTTTTTTCAGGTTTATTCACAGTCATGTCCATGTTAAAAGCAATATACTTTTTATACTATATCTAAAACAGGAAAACAGTACATTATTTAGCTTTTTTTTTTTAAGTACAATATTTAGCTTGTTTCCACTTACAATGACTGTTTCTCACAAGAACAATGCTTCATTTGAGAATGCATAGTCGTTTTTGTTTTTCTTTTTGCTACAGACAACACTGTATTGCTCGATCCTTTCAAAAAGCACACAACATAGATGAAAGCAAAAGCTGAAGGATTGCCAAAGGAATGCTTTTTAGGAAAATTTTTGTACCCCTTCGGACAATCTAAAGTGACCTGTACAGGCCTGACCCGTACCATTCCTGCGGAAACAAGTCCTTTCTTGTCACAAACCTATACATAATCTTCTGCATCTGTCCCCCCTTTCCCGTCCCTCCCTTCTTTAAACCGCACACATCTGGCCATTTCATAAATAACTCTGGAAGGCCCTCATGTTTATTCATAGCCTGTGAAGGTGATGCGCTGCGTAATTTGTCTCCTTCTCCTCAAACGCAAATTGAACTTGTCTACATAATATTATAGCAAGGGCAATATACAGGCTAGGGCCGTGCACAAGACAGTCACAATTCCTGTCTCACACAGGCAGGTGTAGGGACACGGGCAGACACAAATTAGGCTTGTCTCTAACAAAAGCTGCAGAAGCTACTTGGTTGGCTGTAAGCATTAGGAAATCCAATACGGATGCTTTAAATGAATGCTAGCAGAGATTAAAAGGTGCCGTCGGTGAAGGGACATTGACAGGATTTTAGGCGGGTTGTTGATTACGCTGGTGTTTAACATTAGGGGAATGCCAGAATGGAAACGGCGCTCATATCACCCTGTCAACTGCCTTGTTAGCCACAGCCACCAACTGCGAACAGCTAAATGGGTGAAAAAAAAAAATCAGGTTTCTGAAGGGCTCGGTTTGAATTTCCATTTGTCTCAGCAGGGCCTGGTAGGTAGGGGGCTTGGAAGTGGTTATAATACGAAAAACGTTTTGCATATAGGCCTTAGCGCACAAACACACGCTGACATTTGGAGTCACACACAACACCACTGACTTGTATTTACCCCCGACTGGCTCCTCACAATCCGACACACTCTTCCTCTGTGGCTGTCGCGCCACATCTCTGGACTAAATTCCCTGCAGTTCATTCGGCGCTGGCACCTGTTGGTGAGGAGAGGTGAATTGAGCGCGGGAACACTCCACAAAGAGGAGAGAGAGGAGGAGAAAAGAGATAACGGCCGATTGCGAGCGGAAAACGTCTGCAGTCATGATGAGGTCACTGAATCCCTGCCAAAGCAAATCTACAAGACTCAATGTACCAGAGGAAGAAGGCCACTCTGGGTTTAATGGAGGTGTAAAAAGAATCCAGTTAACCCTTTTTCTGCTGAAAAAGTAACATATATAAATGTGTAGCAAATCTAAAGTGTCTATGGATCGTCTCCAGAATAGGTGGATGCATAGAAAGTGAACATTAGAATGGAGGAAATTTGCTACTTTTCTACATTATAGATGTGTTTTCAGTTTTAGTTAATTGATAAAAAATGTAATTAGGGTTGTCCAGATACCAGTACTCAGTAATCAATAACAATCGGAACCTGTCATATTTGTTTGACCTTCTCCAATACCTCAATACAATTACTCTACTCACATCAGGGCACGTTATTGTTCTTTTTTTCTTCTTCTTCTTGTCTAATGCGAAATTAAAGACAACACAAACAGAGCAAAGTACAACTTATGCCTTTCCAACATATAATAAAATTACTTTTGTTTACAAAAACAGCTGATCAATACCAGGATACTAGGAACTGTGTAATTTGTTGCTAAGGAGGAATCCTGAGATATGATGTTACTTTTAACAGCAGCTGGATTCTTGTGAGATCTAAAATCCACTTCTGCTGGTTCGGGCCATGAGGATGTTTTAGGTTTGTTAACAAAGCAACCATTTTACCGTTACTGATGTAAACAACATGGAGTTACTCTCTAACTGAATAAAATATACTCTCAGGCATTTTATCCAATCTGCTCCAGGGTTTCATCTAAAGTACCTGCTTTTTGCAAATGCTTTCTATGGAAGCCCCCACTGATGGTTCTGAGAGTTAGGTTTAGTATAAGATTGGTTCTAAATAGGATACAATTTGGTCACAACGGTTATTTGCAATTAACTCCTATAACTTGTTTATATTTGATATTATCTCCAGTTGTTGATTGTTTCTTATCTCATAAATAATAACAGATTATATACAGCTTTTTCAAGGCACTCAAAGCACATATGTGTACAATGATCTAACTGTAAGTGCACTAATGCTTTAGGGGTCCTTTTAATGGGCATTTGATGAAACTCCCACAGAAACTACTACTGGCATGTATTATTTCAGATTATTGAGCAAATTATAGACCTACTGTAAAAACTCCATATCTTTTAGTGATACCTATTTGATACAAACATACATACTATTTAAACCTAAAAGAGATGAGCATCTAACTGAGGTGAAAAGGGGACAAAAAGTAATAAACCAAAAGGGAATACATACAGTACATACATATTTTCACCAATCCCACTGGATTATATTTATGAATTATGACCTATCTCCAAACACCTCTTGAGCACCCTGTAGGGACAGCTGTTCATAAACACGAGCAGAACAAGACTCTGTAATATTAACTCAGTAGAACACTATATGCCCAGTGGGCTGTCCTCCGATGACAAACTTGGGTCCTAATTACCCTCAGGAGGTAAAGTCAGAGTTGGAAGCAGCAGTAATAAATGTCCTGCCGTTGGTTGCGATGACTGTGGAGGGACACTAATAGCCCTTAAGTAATAATTATACCATGAAGAGAGGACCTCCACACCTCAAGGGGGCACTCATCCTTTCCACTCCAAGGTAATTATGTCATTGCCATTTCAGAAACCACACACGTTCTCACTTTGAAAATGGCTTTGTCTGCAATCCTAATGAACTCACACATTTGGAGTCGTAATCCAAACCTGGGCTCAAAGTATCCCATGATAGAATGAGGATAAGGAAAGAACAATCAGTTGTCACTTATGTTGAAGTCATCAATTTGAGTTGCTAATCATTATCAGATATTTTATCGGGTTTGTGTGCTTTAGCAATCCAAATGTACGTTTCTATAAAGCAAAAAAAGGCAAATTGACTATTATCCTGATAAATTATTTATTGACCAATGCAAATCTAATACTTTGTCCAAACACTTTGTGGTGTTGTACACAAGAAGAAAGCCCAGTTTAAACCATGGATAAATTTTAAATTGTGCTAGAATAAATAAGTAGGGTCACAGTAACCATCATTTCAGTTGTTGCTTTCCCCTTGTCTGCTCAACCACTTGACACTATTGTTCATGTCTTCTCTGCAAAACACCACCCAGCTTTCAGATCATTGTTTATTTTATCTTACAGAAACTGACACACTGCAAAAAACGGAAATAAAAAGGAACAGGGATAGACAGGCCGACAGACTAACACACTCTGCCAATGGAGTAAACACAGTCGGGTAATTATGGATGTGGTTTGCTGTGGCTGTGACACCTGTGTCCGCCTCCTGTGTCTCTTTGGATTGGACAGCTGTGCTAACACTGACGACTGTGCCAGGATACACACAACCACACTCTCTCTCACACCCACGGCTAAATGAGGCGTCTACTTTATATATTATAAACCCAGATTGTTGGGAGAGCTTAAAGCACTCAAAGTAAGCTGTTGTGCAGAAGAAGAAAAAAATCCGGCACTTTTTCCAGGGAATGAAAGATTCTGCCTTTAACTTTGTCGAGATAAGACATTGACATGCGCCTAACATAAATTCAAAAGTGTAGGTGCTTAAAATACCTGTTTACAATAGATGTCGGCTCCTAGCTGTTTACCTTGGCTTGGTGTCACATTGTTTATTTTTTATTTGCGTTGACAGAAAATATTGGAAAGTAAACCCTCAAATAAAATGTGTATTGTCTCTCTGATTTGAACAGCTTGACATATGGTTTGTATTGTTAGATCTACACATGCTCAAGTGCACTTCAACAACAGAAAATATCCTTTGAATCACTTTTGTCTGGCTCTCACAGTCAGTTGGACTATAATTTATGACAGCAGATGCCAGTGAGTCAATTATATAGAGTTCTCATCATTGAGAATTTCTGAATCACATACAAAATGTCACTGCTTTTAATGAAGATGACTGTGATTTGTGAACTTTAGAGGTAATGTGGTAACAATACAAAAAATGAGGACAAACAATAGGGATAAAATACAGTTGTGCTCATAGGTTTACATACCCCGGCAGAATTTTTCTTCAAGATTTTTCAGAGAATATAAATGATAACACAAAAACCTTTTTTTCAATCATAGTTAGTGGTTTGGTGAAGCCATTTGTCAAACAACAGTGTTTAATCTTTATAAATCATAACAACAACAGAAGCTACCCAAATGACCCTGATTAAAAGTTTACATACCCCAGTTCTTAATACCGTGTTTTGCCACCTTTAACATCAATGACAGCTTGAAGTCTTTTGTGGTAGTTGTGGACGAGGCTCTTTATTTTCCTCAGATGGTAAAGTTGCCCATTGTTCTTGGCAAAAAGCCTTCAATTCCTGTAAATTATTGGGCTGTCTTGCATGAACTGCACGTTTGAGGTCTTACAAGAGTGGCTCAATGATACTGAGGTCAGGAGACTGAGATGGCCAGTCCAGAACCTTCACTTTATGCTGCTGTAGCCAATTTTGACCAAGTTTCCTGTGCCTTTGTAGCTCACACATCCCCAAAACATCAGCGATCCACCTCCATGTTTCACAGTAGGAATGGTGTACCTTTCATAGGTCTTGCTGACTCCTCTCCAAATGTTTTGTTTATGTTTGTGGCCAAAAAGTTACATTTTGGTCTCATCACTACAAATGACTTTGTTCCAGAAGTTTTGAGGCTTGTCTCTGTGCTGTTTGGCGTTTTGTAATGCTTTGTGGCATTAGCATAGTAATGGCTTCCTCAACCATGCATTCCCTTTTTTCTTCAAGTGCCTCCTTATTGTACATCTTCAAACCGCCACACCACCACAGCTGAAGTTATTTCTGGGTTTTTATTTGCATCTCAAAACAATTTTCTTGGCAGTTTTGGTTGAAATGTTTGTTGTTCTACCTGACCTCAGTTTTGTTTCAACAGAATCTCTCATTTTCCACTTCCTTATTAGAGTTTGAACGCTGCTGATTGACATTCTTAATTCCTTGGATATCTTTATATGTTCCTTTCCTGTCTTATACAGTTTAATTACCTTTTCCCGCAGATCCTTTGACAATACTTTTTTCTTTTCCCATGACTCAGAATACAGAAACCTCAGTGCAGCACTGGATGAAAGATGTAAGGGTCTGTCAGGAGCCTTACATCTTAGGTGATTCAACAGTTTTAGCTGTTTATGACCACACTGCGCATCCTGTTGTAAAACCATCTGTGTATATGTGCAGTAATACATGGTTATTTTGAAAAGAGACGAAAAAATTGGTTTGCCTTGACTTTCAAAATTAGTCACACTGTTATGGACTGGCAGATAACCCAAACGCAGAGACACACGTAAAGTAACAAAAGAGATTTATTTGGACAAAAGGACAACTTAGGAATAGCGGATTCTTCGAGGATAGCGGTGTGCAGCAGGACAAGACCGGGACTGGGCTGGAGCGGGACCGATGACAGGACTTGACGGTACAGGAGAAGACAGAGGTGGAGCGGGAACAGGACTGACGGCAGGACTGGAAGGATCTGAGATGAACAAAAGGAACAGGTAAGTAATCAGAAATATCACAAGGCATTCGAAGCGCTAGACGTAAGTAAGTGTTACGATCTGGCATCGAGGAGCAGGCTCCAGGGCTTCTTAACCTCTGTTGATTATCAACTCGGATCAGCTGGGCTTGCTCCGCGCCTCCCGCACACCTGTTTCCCCTCTGCGAATCAGTAGGGGCGGGGGAGCCGGGTGCGGAATCCGCGGCCAACTGTGCAGAGTCCTGATCCACTGTGACAGTACCCCCCCCTCTATGGACGCCACCTGGCGGCCTATCCCGCTTCTCCGGATGGCGAAGAAAAAACTCCCGAATCAGAGAAGGATCTAGAATGTTTCTCCGAGGCACCCAACAGCGTTCCTCCGGCCCATAACCCTCCCAATCCACTAAAACTGAAGGCCCCGACCCGGCGCGCCGACATCCATGATCCGCCGTACCGTGTAAGCTGGATGATCGTCAATCATCCTGGGCGGAGGCGGGGGAGGACAGGGAGGAATCAGGGAACTGGACCTGACCGGCTTGATCCTGGACACATGGAAGGTAGGGTGAATTCTAAGAGACCGAGGAAGCTTCAGTCGAACTGCCGCAGGGTTGATGACCTTCTACTTCAAAGCGGGCCGATGAACCTTGGTGCCAATTTCGTAGCCTCAACCCGCAGCGGCAGGTCCCTGGAGGACAGCCAAACCTTCTGTCCCGGAGTATCTAGGGGCCGGAGTGCGGTGGCGGTTGGCTTGAACCCGTGACTGGACGGAAGCACGTACCAGAGCTGAACGGGCCCTTCTCCAGACCTGATGGCACCGACGCAAGTGTTCCTGAACCGAAGGAACTGCCAGCTCTTGTTCCTGATCAGAAAATAAAGGCGGTTGATACCCATAACAACACTGAAATGGAGACATACCTAGGGAGGCGTTCACCAACGTGTTGTGGGCATATTCTACCCATGGCAGCTGAGTGCTCCAACTTGCAGGATTGGCGGATGATGTGCACCTCAGTGCCACCTCCATCTGTTGGTTTGCCCTTTCCGTCTGTCCATTGGTCTGGGGGTGATAACCAGAGGAGAGACTAACCTTGATTTCCAACGCCGTACAAAACGCCTTCCACACCTGGGAGGTAAACTGTGGACCTCTGTCGGACACTATGTCCCAAGGGATCCCGTGTAACCGGAACAGATGACTCACCAGAAGATCCGCAGTCTCCCGAGCGGACGGCAGCTTGGGTAACGGCACAAAGTGAGCTGCTTTGGAAAACCTGTCGACGATCGTCAGCACCACCGTGTGTCCGTTAGATGGTGGCAGCCCCGTGACAAAGTCCACTGCCACATGAGACCAAGGCCGGCTAGGAAAGGGTAATGGTTGTAACAGTCCTGCTGGAGGTCGATGGAGAGTCTTATTTTGAGAACATATGGGACAGGCCAAAATGTAGTCCTTAGTGTCTCTATCCATGGTGGGCCACCAAAACTTACTACGTAGGACAGCCAGGGTGCGACCAATACCCGGATGGCAAGTGAGGCGTGTCCCATGGGCCCAGTGCAACACCTCCGACCTGACCGGATCTGAAACGCATACATGGCGTTAGTCGGCCCCGTCCAGGATCGGGATGCTGACGCTGGGCAAGCCGGACCCGATCTTCTATTTCCCAGGTGAGGGTAGCCACGATGCGGACTGGGGCAGGATATGCTCTTCCTCTGTAGATTGGCCGTTCCGTGGGAAGACTCTGGATAAAGCGTCTGGCTTGATGTTCTTGGACCCTGGGCGATAAGTAAGAACAAAATTAAACGATCAAAAATAATGCCCACCTGGCTTGCCGGGAGTTCAGTCGCCTTGCCGTCTGGATGTAGGTCAGGTTCTTATGGTCAGACCAGACCACAAACGGATGAGTGGCACCTTCCAACCAATGACGCCATTCCTCTAATGCCAATTTTACCGCCAGGAGCTCTCTGTTCCCACATCATGGTTTCGCTCTGCTGGAGAGAGTTTACAGAGTAGTAGCGCGGGTGAAGCTTCTGGTCAGTGGAAGAGCACTGGGACAGTACTGCTCCTACTCCCGTATCTGAAGCGTCGACCTCCACCACAAACTGTAACTCCGGATCCGGCTGGATGAGCACAGGGGCAGACGTAAAACGATGCTTAAGTTCCTTAAAAGCTTCTTCTGCCTCTGGTGTCCAGACAAAAGATTGTGCAGTGGAAGTGAGAGATGTCAAAGGGCTGCCAGGCTACTGAAGTTACGGATAAATCTCCTGTAAAAATTTGCGAACCCCAAGAATCGCTGAACATCCCTACGACTGGACGGGACCGGCCATTCCCGTACCGCCGTGAGTTTCTCTGGGTCCATCTGGATCTGCCCCTGAGCGATGATGTAGCCAAGGAAGGTAACTGATGGTGCGTGGAACTCGCACTTCTCGGCCTTCACAAACAGCTTATTCTCCAAAAGTCTTTGTAAAACTCCCCGGACATGTCTCTGGTGTTCCTCCAAGTCCTTAGAAAAGATCAGAATATCGTCCAAATATACAAAAACAAAACGTCCAATCATGTCTCGTAAGACATCATTAACTAAATTCTGGAATACCGCAGGGGCATTCGTAAGTCCAAACGGCATCACCAGATATTCAAAATGTCCTAAGGGTGTGTTAAAAGCGGTCTTCCACTCATCCCCCTCCCTGATACGCACCAAGTGGTAGGCGTTGCGGAGATCAAGTTTAGTGAAGACCATGGATCCACAGAGAGGAGTGAAAACAGAACTGATCAAGGGAAGTGGGTATTTGTTCTTTATAGTAATCTTGTTCAGACCCCGAAAATCGATACATGGTCTCAAGGATTTGTCCTTCTTGTCAACAAAAAAAACCCCCGCACCTACCGGAGAGGACGAGGGTCGTATTATCCCAGCTGCCAATGACTCCTGGATGTATTTCTCCATCGCCTCGTTTTCGGCCTCGAGAGGTATAGAGGCGGCTGCTGGGTAGAGTAGCACCGGGGAGGAGGTCGATGGCGCAGTCGTATGGTCTGTGAGGTGGAAGCGACAAGGCCTGATGCTTGCAGAACACCGCCTGATAAGTCATGGTAGGTTAGGTGGAACCGAGGACAGATCTGGAGGTTCAGGTGCACCGGGTGGACCTAGAAGAAATAGGAGGCAAAGCAGACTGCAGGCAATGTAAATGACAAAAATCACTCCAGGACAACACTTGGTATGCAAGCCAGTCTATGTGAGGGTTATGTCTTTTTAACCAGGGTAACCCCAAAACTATTGGAGTGTGTACACAGTCAAAAATGTAAAAACTGATAGTCTCCTTGTGATTACCCGACAGAAGGAATGTTACTGGAATAGTCTGTTCCCCGATCTGGGTCAAAACCTCTCCGTTCAAAGCCTTAACTTCCAAAGGCACCTCCAATGGCAAAGTCCGAATTCCCAACTTAGCCACCCCACGGTCCAAAAGGCTTTCATCAGCTCCAGAATCGATCATGACCTCCAATGTCTGGTTCTGATCCGCTAAAATAATAGTTCCTTCCATCCGCAAGACTTGGGAGAAGAGCATCGGACTTGGCTCAGCAGTACCTCTCCCCTTACTGCCGAGCCCACCCTTTTCCCGGACGGAGCGGACAAGAAGCACGAAAATGTCCTAACTCTCCGCAATAGAGACAACTCCCTGTAGTGACCCGACGATGTCTCTCCTCCTCCGTCAAATGGGTCCGGCCCAGTTGCATGGGTTCGGGTGCGGCTGGTTGCAGTGGACGACCCGCGGATCTGTCGTGAGAACTGGCTGAGCCTCTTCCATCAACTGTCTGCGTCCTCTCTCGTTGAGGCTGGGGAAAGCTCCCCTGATGTGCTGTGGATCCAGACCATGGATTCGTAGAGGATCTCAGCGACGCCTGCAGGCCGGCCTTCTCCCTCTTACGCTCCCGGAGGCGGTTATCAATCCTAATGGCCCCCTTTATGAGTTCATTAAGACTAGTTGGTGGCTCCCGCGCCGCCATCTCGTCCTTAAGTTCATCCGAAATCGCATTCAGAAAGGCTCCGTGAAGAGCATCCTCATTCCAACCACTCTCCACGGCGAGTGAACGAAACTCAATGGCAAATTCAGCCACACTGCGATTCCCCTGGCGAATGAAAAACAGTCTCTTAGTAGCCTCCCCTCCTCGAACAGGGTGATCGAAAATTAGTTTCATCTCCGTGATGAATGCGGTGTAAGAGAAACAAATAGCCTCCTGTTTCTCCCAAACAGCAGAGGCCCAGTGTAATGCCTGACCCCTTAGACAACCAATTAAAAAAGCAATCTTTGAACGTTCGCTCTGATAAGTCTTAGACTGCTGTTCAAAAACTAATGAGCACTGTGTTAGAAACGCTCGACAAGAGCCCAGATCTCCACTATATGGTGCAGGCGGCGCGGTACGCTTCTTTGTACACCGGAGGCGGGCTTCCGTAGTCAGCGAGAGAGCTGGAGCGCTGGTAGACGGCGGTGTGTTCAAGGAAGCCATCTTGTCACTCAGCACGGATAGGTTGCGGGAAAACTCCTTCATGTGGCCCATGAGAGACTGAAGAGTTGCGTCATGCTGCTCCAAAAGCGCAGTCTGAGCAGCAACAGTCTGTGGAAGAGTGTGAGGCTCTGCTGGGTTCATTTTTGGCCAGATCGTACTGTTATGGACTGGCAGATAACCCAAACGCAGAGACACACGTAAAGTAACAAAAGAGATTTATTTGGACAAAAGGACAACTTAGGAATAGCGGATTCTTCGAGGATAGCGGTGTGCAGCAGGACAAGACCGGGACTGGGCTGGAGCGGGACCGATGACAGGACTTGACGGTACAGGAGAAGACAGAGGTGGAGCGGGAACAGGACTGACGGCAGGACTGGAAGGATCTGAGATGAACAAAAGGAACAGGTAAGTAATCAGAAATATCACAAAGCATTCGAACGTGAGACGTAGTACTAACGGTAGTAAGTGTTACGATCTGGCATCGAGGAGCAGGCTCCAGGGCTTCTTAACCTCTGTTGATTATCAACTCGGATCAGCTGGGCTTGCTCCGCCGGCGCTCCCGCACACCTGTTTCCCCTCTGCGAATCAGTAGGGGCGGGGGAGCCGGGTGCGGAATCCGCGGCCAACTGTGCAGAGTCCTGATCCACTGTGACACACAGTCTATAAAACACTAATGCCTATGACCAGGGCTGGACTGGGACAAAAAAAAGGCCCTGGCATTTTTACTCAGACCGGCCCACCACAATCGGTCAGACACAACCAACTAGTACACCATCCTTGCGGTCTCTGTAGATATGCATATCTACTGTTCCAGTGCAAGTGGACCAGTGTACTCACTCTCTCTTGACAGACTCCCTGGTGATCAAAGGTTCCTCCCTGTCTCTCTCCTCCACTGCTAACTCAATCCGGCTTGACTATACATAAGGACAGAGAGAGAGAGGATTACAATTATTTGGAAGAGTTATTAAAAGTACACTTAGTAAGGATCCATTTTGGTTATATAGTCCAGTATTCTTGAAGAGCAGGATTTCTAGATGGACAAAGTGCTCCATGTTATAAAAGCTAGTTAACCCTTTAGAACCCAATATAATGTGGATGTAGAATACTGCTAATTCTAAAAAGAAATGTTTTTTTTTTTTTTTCCAATGAACCAGACAGCAGAAAAACTAGTTTACAATTGCAAGTATAGGCTACTTTGTTTTAAAGAGCACAAACCCTCTTTAATATGACACCAAACAAGATTTACCTCTCATTGTTGAGATACTCCACTTAAAAAAAGAAAACCAACCTATACTACCAAATTACTCACACAAAACGTCCTAAAAATATATGATATTCATATTATTCACTCACCGTAAATATTGCATATTAATGATGTTGGAAATTCATTAGAAACATGAGCAAATATCTACTTCGTTAAATATACAGCTAAACAAAAATATACAGCTTTCAAAATGCAAGGCGGGTTTTAATCCCCAAATAGCATGCGTTATTCGCCGTGGGCGCTTTGACGCAGCCATTCTGAGTAATAATTAAAATAATCAAATGGCATCATTTAAGTTTTTCTAGAGAAGGGCCGTACGGCCATTATGGGTATTAAAGGGTTAACATTAGAATAGTCAGCCAAAGTTGCAATTGAATAAGTTAACTCTGCTAACCTATCTACAAAAACAATGCAAAATAGCTTATGCTGTGTTATTTGACTTTAGCTGACTGAGTGGCTAGTGCAGTGGGTGACAATCTGACAGACTATATAATGGCAACAACGATTAAGTTGTCTTATTATAATATTCATAGGTAAATCATCATCTTCGTCGTGGCCCAACCAGGCCCACACACACACACACTTTCCTCCTGCACCCGCCCTGATTAACACTCCCTCCCTGTTAATCATGTAGCTAACATGCTTACCGTTTCAATTACACTCTCCATGTTTCTGCAAAATGTCGTCAGGTACTGTAGGCTTGGATACTGAAGCTATAGCACTAAACGTGTCTGTTATTTTTGCACATGTTGAGGCATCAACCTCTAGCATTTTTATTTTTTTGGCCCCTAACCCCTTTCACTTTTGTTTCTCCATCCTAAATCCACAGATTTCTGGCTCTGAGCCACTAACTGCATCTGACACAAGAAACAGGGGAGGAGGGTGGAGCCTGTTAAGAGATGATTGGGCCAGCCCAGTGTCAGTATGAAAAATGAACCAATGGGCCGCTGTCCCTGCTTTATGGGCCGGTCATTGGCCACTTAAAAAAAAAAAAATCATATTATATGGACCGGCCCCCAAGTGCGTCGGCCCACCGGGCGTTTGCCCGGTATGCCAGATTACCAGTCCAGCCCTGCCTATGACCCTCAATAGTTTAATGTTCTTGTCACTCTATTTGAGCCAACAGGAGTGCTCAGATCCTCAGCCACAGGTTTCCTTGTTGTGCTCTGTGTTCAGTCCAAAGCATGTGATGTTGCATTTGCTTATGTAACCCATGTGAAACAATGGGCTACTAAGCCTGTGTATGTTGTTGGAGTTGCTATGTAACTTGTTGACAACTAGAGTGTGGTATAACGTTTCTATAACGTGCAGCCATGTGGGGGCCCGTGTGCTCTTGGGAGAGGCGGTCCGTCCCCCGACCACAGACACTGAGGTCTTGGTGTTTGAACATGGTGCCAGGATGCTCTTGTGAGAAGTGGTCCTGGGCACGGCTTGGTTAGGCTCACAGGTGACAGCGGCGGATGCTCTTGGGAGAGGCGGTCTGGACACCGTTGCCTGGGGTGGGGCATGCATGGCCACTTTTGGGAGAGGTGGGCTTGCACTGCTCCTGGGGTTTTCTTGTTCCCGTGCCAATCGTTTGAGAACCTGTCCAGGTGGGAGTACATTGATCTCCTAAAGGCCTCCGCCTCGGTAGGTAACCACTAGCGAAGCCCGTAGTTGGGCGGAGCACACATGAAGTAAAAATTATAGTTACCTGATGTAACTACAGTTCTACGAGTGTGTGCGTAGCCCACCTACTCTCAGGCCCAGTTGGACTGCTTCCCTCTTTTTGAGCTGGTTCGAAGAAGGGAGAGCATTGGGCGAGGGGGGTTTAATAGCCCCTGAGGCTGTGCCAGGACGTTGGCATGATTGGCGCGGTGAGTGCTTTGATCTTTCTCAGAGTGCTGGCTGGCGCCAGAGAGAGGTAACCACTAGTGAAGCCCGTAGATGGGCTACGCACACACTCGTAGAACTGTAGTTACATCAGGTAACTATAATTTCCTAGTCACTCTCACATCCAACGAGCATGCTCCCTGTATGAGTAACCTCATGAACAGAGTGAGAAAGTAAAATGGAATATAAATATTGAATAATTTTTAATATACCAGCTGATATTTTGTTGTGAACAGACTGTGAACCCTGCTGGTCACCTTTGAGCTACAAGAGAGAATTTCTTTGGAAGGACCCGATGAGTGTGCTCACATTTCAGCTACATTTGTGAGATGAACATGGCTAATTACATAGTTGTACTGCCAGATATCATTCATAAAAAAAAACAATCGGGTGTTCAGTTAATTTATTTTCATGTTTTACCTGCTTTTTTACATTTTGTATTAATGCAGATACAGACAGACTAATAAATGCTAAGCGGGCTAAAGCTAGCTGCTATGCTAATGTACAACGTGGTCAATGTTATTTCCAAGGCCAGGATTAGCATAAAATCAAGAAAGCATGTGCTTTTTTGTGGTTGAAAGCCTATTTAAATACACAGTAAGCTGGCTTTGGTTATAAAAGCATAAATATTCTGAGATATGTTAAAAATTCATTTTACACATTAGAAATCTAAAAATATTTAAAAGGGGTGATGTTTTTTTTTTTTTTATGCAGTGAAGCAATGAAACCACTTGTTTACTTGTTCAGTAAGTTTGGGTAATCCCTTTAGTACATTTTCTCCTGCAACGAACCTAGCTGATGTCTAGTATCTTGTCGATACTAGTCCATTCTTAAAGCGCTACACTTACTCCACTCACAAGAAATGGAACTTATTTCCAACCAGTGTTAGAAATGCTTCAACACTTTAAAACCTAAAAAGCAAGCTTGTGAGGTGCAGATCTTAATTGGGTTAGATACATTGTGTAACCAAAAATATGCACATGTTAGATGCAAGGCAGATTATCTTAGACCAAAGCAGCTTATCACAGCTCAGTCAGAGGATTGTTTGAGTTGTGAAGAATGACTCAGAAAACTTTGTGAAAAAATGATATAATATAGTTGTCAGTCAAAAGAGTTTTAAAATACACTAGTTAATTTAACTTTTAATTAAGATTACAAAGAAACGCCATTAGAGACAAACATGAAATCTCTCTCCAAACCTCTGGGTTACAGATAAATTATCCGCTGGAACAAGTACCTATACTCTTCTTGTGCTCCCCGCTCACCTGAGGAAAACATTTAATCACCCAAAAGACATCAAATCTCAGCGAGAGCCAGGTAGCTATATCCAAAGTTTTACAACAGTTTCCGTGATGGATGATTTAGGGGGCAAAACTTCTTTTTTAGAACTACAATAAAATCCAAGTGTCATCTCCATCAAACCGCCCAGCCTGAGAATGACAGCCTCCTAAGTCCATTTAGCATCATAAAGTATATCAATTTAGTGCATAGGTTTTTCTTTTTCTGACACAACCCCTTAGACTGTAGCATCATCATTGTTTTTACTTCATGGTGCTTACAGTGAGTTTGTCTGCTTATACTTTAGTATATCTGTCATTAAAATGGATTCACTGGCAATAATATTAGCACTAATGATACAAATAGGGTTTTGCAAGTCAGCCGTCTGAGGAGTTTGACTTTAATGATGTTGATGTAATATGAAAAAGTGAGTAAGTATGTTGAGGCGATGCTTAGATCACATTGATTTTTAATTTTAATCAACCATTATAATTTAGCTAATGTTCAGATTTGTGTTTAAGTGAGGTACGTTTGAAAATGTATGCATATGAGCTAATTAGCCAGGGAAATACATGTGGTATGGTAAAGAGATGAGTAATTCCACTTTGGAGAGCAGACTATCCGATGGACACGTGGTTTTGAAATAATTATACAGCTAATGCCTGTAGCTAAAGAAAAGCTCCAAAGACCTGACTAACCCTTCATGATGAGTAATTTTTCTTTACCCATGGAATAAAAGGCAAGAGGAAAGGGGACATTTAACTCCTGTTTAAAATTGCCATTTAAATCTGATTTCAACAGATATGATATAGTATGTCAGAACCATAACAACTAAACTTGAAATCTAACATAATTAAATTTTTTCCGGATCGGACAGATAAAAAATTCTAAGATTGAAACCCAACACTGGCATTAATTTAGTTTGGTTAAAGAATAAGACAGTGGTGCAAATAGTTGCATTTTACCAGAACAGTTTATTCATTCATTCACTTGCTTCTACTTGGTTGTGTGAGGGGTCGTGGATGACTGGAGCCTATCCCAGAAACTTAGGTACACCCTGGACAATGGCCAGTTGGTTGCAGGGCTGGCATTAAGACAGTGACAGATAAGCATTCACTCTCACATTTATATACCAGGGACACTTTAGAGTTGTCAATCTGTGCATGCATGTCTTTGGGCTGAGACAACAGAAAAAACTTCAGCGAGCAATTAATTTGCAGTCTGGACTCTGGACATGAAGGGGCGAACATCTCTTGGTCTGACTGCAGCTGGGAGGGACTGCTTTATGAGGAGGACTGGGCTGTCTGGGAGTGCTCTGGGAGGAACCCACGGCAGCTGTTAAGAAAACTAAGAACGATATGTGTTTTCACGTCAGTCTTTAATAATACCAAAGAATAAAGAGCGACAAGTATGTGCTTTCTTTACTCTGCGGGCATCATCCAATGATAATAATCGGGATATTTATTTTTCAAACTTTCCCCCTATAGAGAACGGTTAAAACTATAGCCTCTTTTCATGCATGTGGAGAGTAGGTAAGTGCCAGAACAGGCAGTCACTCAAGAATTTTGAACACATCCACCAAATATAAATCCAAGCACTTGATTTTTCGACATAGTGGTTCTTACTCAAACACATTTGATTTAATTGCTTAAATTCTCCTTTAATTCCACAAAAGATAGACATACTGTAACTTTGCTTACACTAACTCAATATGAACATAGATGATCTTAAGATACTTGCAATTTATTGAGGCTTTTATATTTTTGCGCTTTCTTCACCTCAGAAATATAGATGATCACTATAAGAATCAGTAGATCTTAATTATTGCTGTCTTTATCAGTGCATCCAGTCAGAAGATTAAAAGGGGTGTAGGAGGGAGGGCTGTTTGAAAATTAAAGGTCAATAAGAAGATGATATGAACCCAGGCCAGTAGAGTTATGAAGAAATAAGAAGGAAAGCATCCAGGTGAGAGGGATGAAGGTATTAGATTCTGTAATCAGATTAATTGGAATAATTGGATAAGCGGTTGAAGATGGATGGATGGTCTGGTCTTGTTCTGGTCAATCTGTAGTTGTTTCTATGATGTTTATAGATGGCAAACATGATAAAATGGTTCTGTGAGCTGAATATTAAAACTATGTTTGGGCTTTTAGACACTTCCTATACTTAATTTACTTAATTTGAAATCTTTTAGTTTTTACCAACATGCCTTTTATTGCAAAAAAGTTGTTTTAATCGTAATATCTAAGAACACACTTGAGGATTAAGGGTCCAATTTAGAGAGCAGAGATTTGCTCATCCTAACAGCTATCTTGATCAGAGTTGATTATCTAGTAATGTGAGGATTTTATAAATTCAGTCCCATTCCAGCTATCGATCAGCTGATATGAGCAAACCTGATTATATCATAGGAAGACCCTGACATACACACAAGGTTTTCAGTGTGTTGTATATTAAGCGGTAGATCAGCCAAAATATAATTTGAAGATATTTATTGAGCAAAAGGTATCAGGTGGAAAACTAAAAATATGTCTGGTCACAATATCTACATACAAACACTGAAAACACATTCAAAATAAAGATATGGTAAAGTCTAGACAGATAATTTCTTCTATGGTAGTGTAGAACCGCTGCATGTTCAGAACAATAGTGTGACAGTACTGGCAGTTATTGGCGTGTTTTAGGTTTGAAGACAACCTGTTTTAACTAGTTTTACTGTTACTAGTGTAAACATAGTGTTGCTTTGATTGGATATTACCTTGAGATAGGGAGTTTCTGACCAGTGGTTCATCTAATCACCAACCATGTATTCATATAATGTAGCTGCCCTTGCAAACACCTTCTGTGGAAGCCCTTCCAGTTGGTTCTATGAAACAGATAATCTGGCCAGTCAGGTTCTCATTTGTGAAACAACTCCCCATCACCACTACCTTCCTTGGACTTGCAAATTGTCTTTACTAGTTTGATACGTGAGGTAGAAATCTCACTATTTGTTTTACCTGTGCTGCATAATAGCCACAGTGGGCAGAGTGATGCAAAATTCCTGATTTTGCACATATGAACTGTTCAGGTATCTGACTTATTGCCCCAGTATGTATCTTTCTCGCCTTCACCGAACTCCTGTTTTAGTGAGGCATCCCCTTTGCTAATGCTGTTATTGCTGTTAATGCTTGTTAATCAGGACCAAACGACATAATGTTTTTACTAGAGTAAAAAAAAAAATCACAGTGTTTGGTGAATACCACATTCTTCTCTTAGAAATTGTCTCAAGATGAAAATTTCTATATGAAATAGATAAAGTTCTATTTTTGTATTGCAACAATGTTTATCAGTAGTACTGTATGTAATTCTGAATAGTATACTATTTTGAAAATATCCATTATTTAACCCCCCTTCCCTCCCACACATACAAAAAAAAAAAAAAAAAAAAAACCACAAAACATATCTTTAGACTTAACCTCAATCTGTGTTCTTTATTTAGCTATTTTCCCCCACACAACGGGTTTATCAGGGATCTGTCAGACCTCAGGTATTTTCTGCTAGTTCTAAATTAAAGCTACAGCTTAAGAACAGCTTTTACCTTTTGTCGAGAGGGATTGGAAATTTAAATCTTCTCATTTGTCATCAAGATTATATCTGTATTGTTGTGGTCTGTCCATATCACAAAATGAACAGCTGGTACAAATATTTATTCACATCTCCTGTTTTTTGTCACTGCACAACAAACAATGAAACCTGCTTGGCAGATGGCTATATTAAAGTCACAGACATTAAATGTGTATTGTCTCTATAAAGTTTAACCACACAGCTAATGATGTATCAACCAGACTGTGTTGCAGAATGGGTGGAAACATAAAAGTGACAGCTTCTAATTACTATTGATTCCACCATTTCATATCTGAAGTAAACATTGAGTGGTATTGTATAGGTGCACAATTTCCTTACATACACATGGGATATGATATAAAAAAAAAAAAAAAGCTCTTCTTCAGGCTTGGAATAGCTGGATATTTTTGATGCATGTCTTTGTTTGCAAACCAATTTCCCCAAAGCTGAAGCGCTACAAGAGAAAACAGAACCTATTTCCCTGCAAGTGGTGTTTGGTGGATTTATGTGCAGCACAGAGCAATTTATAGCTCAGCATGACAAAAGAAGAAATGGGCTGGTATATACACATATCTTTACACATTTGATTGAGTTGACTTTTGAATATTCATTCCAGGGACATACAGTGCAGCAAACAATGTATTTATTTAAAAGGAAGACAAAAGTGAAATCAACTCCACTTGTGTTATCATTCGCACTCCATCTTGTCTTGAGGCTAACCCTCCCCATCTCTGATCTTTTAAAGTTCTCTTGTCGGAATTGTCTGCACTCGATGGAAGTGCTTTCTATCTGACCCAGATCATTGGAATGAGTTTTCTCACTGCGAGCGTTCCGAAGACAATTCCCCGGGCTGAGAGATGGGAGTAAAGCATTGGCTGAAGCCTCAGATAAAACAAGAACAATCAGTCATTGGATGTGTGTAAACATGCCCTACTGCAGGTTTAGAAAAGTGTGTTTAAGGTTTACCATGGTTCAACGAGTCTCACATGCCAACACAGCAAAAGAAATGCTGAATGTTTGCAATTTTAAATAATTTACTCATTTAAATATAATTATTCATAATGAAAGTTTTTCATATTGTTTAAATAAATAAAGATGTATTGTATTTTTTATACTTAATATAATTAGTATAATAATCATAATTCTTAAATATCTACTACCCATCAATCTACAAGTAAACAATACCATGCACTGTCTTTATCAAAAAGATTTCCGCTTGTCAATGCACTCACTCCCCTTGTGTTGAGCGGGCGCCTCATTGGTTATTTGAAGTTTTCAAAGGTGATAGTAGAGCTTTTGCATTGTTAAACATTTTTGTTTTTTAGTGCAAGTAAAATTAAATTGCAATTGTATCTTGGCTTTTTTTTTTTTTTCTTTAGTCAGATCAAGGCTAAAACTTGGTTTTATGTTAAAAATTGACCACAAACTGTTCATTGTTGGCTTCTAACTCAATGTTAAAGGAACATTATGGAAGATCCAGAGTTTTTGTAGTGGCACCTCTGGCGATAGTGGTACTGCATCCAGTGTTGTGCGTGTTCACTGTACGCACGCTTGTCGAGCACAAACAACTGAAGAAGAATCTGCAGGTTTCGAGAGCGCTGGAGGCCTTTCTCTTCCCTGTGTTTGCAGGATTCATTTTCAACTTTGCCGATAGCTTTGCTTAGTTTACTTATGGCGGAAAATCAGGACGTGGGAACCAGTTAATCGAGCATGAACGCGCATTACGTCACACTGAAACAGCGCAGGAGTTTCATTACTAAACCATTCTCATTTATTTGACTGTACAGGCTTACAGAGGCAACCAAGGCAGATTCAGGCTCATTCTGCACATCAGGCTGTTGCTGATGTATGTATAGGTTAAAAAGTATATTATTTGAACCACTGAATATTCCGTAATGCACCTTTAAGGTTAATGGGATGTGTTGAGACTTAACTCTTTCGGAATGAATAAGATGATACCTATAAATCATTTATTGTATTTACTTAATGCAAGCAAAGCATCATACATTAAGTAAATTCAACAAAACATTTTGTCATTATATAGTTATAGCTGTAGCTACTTAATTACATGTGTATATCTTAAAAATATTACAAAGACAAATCATGTGCTATTCAGAATGTTTATTTTTATTTTTCTGTGAATACGAGTGCAGTTGTCAGTGTGTCATGGACTACCACAGATGCTATCAGGCTAATACTTCTGTTGGGCCTGTGGCTAGCTGGAGTGCATGTTTGTCCTCCCACTGGATAAGAGAAAGAACTACTTGGAGGCGAACTGGAAGTGAATGTTAATGTTATCGGATGTTATGGACCCCAGGTGATCAATCCCCGGGAGTCAGTGGGAGTCCGAGTGGCGCATGTTTGTGTGCAGATGTTTTATCAGTGCAGGGAAGCTTGTAATGGTGAGTGTGTGGATTCTCCGATCATTAAATTCAACTTCCACTCTTTAAATCCCGCTGAGAGCAAACTATTTCCCGCTGGCAAAAAAAAGGTGTTGTCGCATAAACCCCAGCATGCACACAAGTCCTTCTGGTGGAACAGCCAGTGCTGTTGTTTTTTAGTTTAAATGAGTAACCTGAATGAATTTTAAATACACATACAAATGTTAAATGTTTTCAAATTCCATGTCCATATCCCTTTCAAGTTAAGTTGTGTATTTGGCACAAAAAAGGCAAATAAAACAAGAAACTTGGTCTCAAATAGTTGTTAGGCACTTATCAGGTCGTTTTAAAATCAAGGTTCTTTTCAAGAAATTCCTCATGTGTGTATTTAACATGATCTATTTATCCATCTATTGGTTATTTCTATAATGAGTGGTAATTTGGTAAAAACATTTGTTAGGATGGGTGATTTGTTTTATTGGTTACCTTAAATTCTTACAAGATTTGTGGGTTCACAAAATTATTAAAGTATATTTTGTCCAGCACAAGGCGGTGTTATTTCTGGAGACCCTGCTGCATGGGCCAATGATGTGACCTGACAGCTGTGGGAGTGTTTTAGGTTTGATGACAAAGCAACCGTTTTACTGTTACTAATAAAAAACAACAAGCCATTTCTCAGATTGGATAAAACCAACGGTAATGGCAGATGATTCCCCCAATCATTCAAGAGTCCTACATATTAATGCAAAATTCTGTGTCCAGAAATAAACATGAATGAATTTCTCCTACAGCATTGTTCAATTTGTCCTCTGAGCAGGAAGAGAAAGTAATGGAAGTTCCATTTGGTTCTACAGAGATTTAAATGTATATTTTTTTACAAGACAGACCGCTGCAAGCAACTAGGACAATACCAGATTATTTTCCACAAAACACTTCAGCTCCATTAAATCGAACATGCTTATTGACCTCTCCAATTGGTGCCATTAAAAGCACAGCAAACAGAAAGATGAAAAGTAAAATCATCCAACAGTAGGAGTGAGATATTGAGTTAAAATCAATATCATCTATCATCAGACTGATGTGCTCATATCAACGAACAAACATGTTTTATTTTTCAGAGCAATTATACCAATAATGCAGCACACTTGTCATCAAGCTGTTCTGAGAACATAATTGCTTTGGTGCAGGGAACCCAAATTAACATTTGTGAAACGGCAGAAAAGCCAGACTTCACTGTTGGTGAGGATCCTAATGAAAAGGGTTGACAGGAAATTCTGTTGGGTGGCACATAAAATTGAAATTATCACCAGAAAGTATCTTTTGTCTGTGATTTGCATAAAACAATCCTTTTCTGCTGTTAATAATGATGAGTTCAGGTTGTAATAATCTGTCAGGGCTGTGTAAATTGCACAGTTAACAGCGTCTGCACTGGAAAATGTCAGCACATGCAGTTAAACTTTTATCAAAAGCTAAAGCAGCAGGGTTTGCTTTGGCCAAAAACATGTCACTGTTCGCCCTCGGCTTCACTCCAGCTGCAAGTGCTTACTGCATATTACCTACTTTTTCTTATTTATACCATCAATCCTCCCTAGCACTTTTCCAGTTCAGGTTTATTTTTACCTGACTTTAGCATGTGTAGAATTACTACAAGAGCAGTTGGATGTGCTGCCTCTTCCGTTCCAGAGCTGAATGTGTGAATGACATTACAATTTAGTTGAATGGTAAGATTCATTGAAGCCAAAGCCCTTATCAAGGGAGCACAAGAGCAAGAGCTACTCCTGAAAAGAGATTCACACAGAAGAGCTCTCAATCTCCCCAAACGCCAGAGAAGATACAATATAGATGCAATTTAGAGAAACACTATTCATGTCACTTACAAATCTTCTACAGTCCATCATCTCTTTTATAAACAACATACAAAAGCACTGTGAACATCAGTGAAAGATTTTGGCTGTACAGGAAGGTTTTTGCCATGTGGTGCAAAATACTGAATATATTTCCTCTGTCAAGAAGATTATGTGATGTGATTATTCTTGGCTTGTCTTTGGGAGCCAGATTCTACTCCAGGAGTTTTCATGAAACCTGCAAACAAAAAAGGGCATGAGCCAAGGACAAACCTATATTCTTAAAGTGTGCAGACACAGAAATCAGGTTTTCTTTTCCTTTTCTGGAGTCCAGTGGTGTTCTAGCCAGAGGAAAATCAAATACATGGCTCTGTATTAATGCATTATGTAAGAAACCACACATAACATATTTTAAAGAATGAGTAAAACGAAATAACAATGTGCATAAACAATGACAATCAATTTTATTTTTCACATTCCACAACAACTTTAATAGTTTGTATAAATTCTTTTATGGATTAATTATTAGTTCCTGATATTTAAAACATTAATTTTCTTTCACAATAAAGTATAGTAATAATTAGCATTTTCTTTAATTCTCTTTTGTTAAGTTGTTATAATGCGGTGTTGTTTAATGTGTTGCATGGTCTATATAAATCTGCTGATTTGATATTTTTTGAAGCAGAAATGACTTATCTTTTGACTCTTTTTAAAGCTGATAAACTTGGTTGAAAACAGTTATTGTTACGGACCGGCGAGACAACCCAAATGCAGACACACAAGTAAAGGAATATAAACAGATTTATTGAGACACAAAGGTATGACAGGTTCTTCTGGGGTAACGAGAGGACACAGGACAAGACCGGGGCTGGACTGGAACTGGATCGAGGACGAGACTTGAAGGTACAGGAACAGACGAAGACGGAACAGGAACAGGACATACGGCAGGACTGGACGGGTCTAAGACGAACAAAGGCACAGGTAAGTAATTTAATAAACAAACACGGCAATAGCAAGCTAGATGCATAACTGACTGGAGTTAGTATTACGATCTGGCAACGAGGAGCATGCGGTGCTTCTTATTCTCTGTTGATTGCCAACTCGGCTCAGCTGTTCTTGCTCCGCCGGCGTTCCCGCACACCTGTTTCTCATCTGCGAGTCTGTAGGGGCGGGAGCCGGAGGCAGAGGCCGCGGCCAACTGATCAGAGTCCTGAGCGACCGTGACAGTACCCCCCCCTCTATGGACGCCACCTGGCGGCCTTTCCCGCTTCTCCGGATGACAATGAAAAATTCTCGGGAAGGATCGAGAATGTTCTTCTGGGAACCCAACACCGTTCCTCAGGTCCATAACCCTCCCAATCTACTAAAACTGACGGCCCCGACCCGGCGCGCCATCCATAATCCTCCTCACCGTGTATGCAGGCTGATCGTCTATCATCCTGGGCGGAGGCGGGGGAGGACAGGGAGGGATCAGGGAGCTGGAACTGACCGGTTTGATTCTGGAAACATGGAAGGTAGGGTGAATCCTAAGAGACCGAGGAAGCTTCAGTCGAACTGCCGCAGGGTTGATGACCTTCTCCACTTCAAATGGCCCGATGAACCTTGGTGCCAACTTAGAAGATTCCACCCTCAAAGGCAGGTCCCTGGATGACAGCCAAACCTTCTGCCCTGAAGAGTACCTAGGGGCAGGGGTGCGATGGCGATTAGCTTGTACCTGTGACTGGGTAGAAGCGCGTACCAGAGCTGAACGGGCCCTTCTCCAGACCTGATGGCACCGGCGCAGGTGCTCTTGTACTGAAGGAACTGCCAGCTCTTGTTCCTGTTCTGCAAATAGAGGCGGTTGATAACCATAACAACACTGGAAGGGAGACATACCTAGAGAGGCGTTGACCAAGGTGTTGTGGGCATACTCTACCCAAGGCAGATGGACACTCCAACTAGCAGGATTAGCTGACGACGTGCACCTCAGTGCCACTTCCATCTGTTGATTTGCCCTCTCTGTCTGTCCATTGGTCTGTGGATGGTAACCAGAGGAGAGACTAACCTTGATGTCCAACGCCCAAAACGCCTTCCAAACCTGGGAGGTAAACTGTGGACCTCTGTCTGAAACGATGTCCCAAGGAAGGCCGTGTAACGAAATAGATGCATTACCAGAAGATCCGCCGTCTCGAGCGGACGGCAGCTTGGGTAAGGGTACAAAATGAGCTGCCTTCGAGAACCGGTCGACAATTGTCAACACCACCGTGTCCTTTAGAAGACGGAAGCCCAGTAACAAAGTCCACCGCCACATGTGACCATGGCCGGCTAGGAATCGGTAGTGGTTGTAGCAGACCGGCTGGGGTCGATTAAGTGTCTTATTCTGAGCACACACTGGGCATGCCGAAATGTATTCTTTAGTATCCTTGTCCATAGTGTCCCACCAAAACCTGCGCAGGACAGCCAGGGTGCGACCAATCCCGGATGGCAAGTGAGGCGGGTCCCATGGGCCCAGTGCAATACCTCCGAACGAGCGTTACTTGGCACGCATACAAGGCCTTATGTGGCCCAGTACCAGGATCAGGATGCTGGCGCTGTGCAAGCCGGACACGAGCTTCTATCTCCCAGGTAAGTGTAGCCACAATGCGAGACTGGGGCAGGATACTCTCTTCTTCTGTAGATTGCCGTTCCGTGGTGAATACTCTGGATAAGGCGTCTGGTTTAATATTCTTGGAACCTGGGCGATAAGTAAGGACAAAATTAAACCGATCAAAGAATAGTGCCCACCTGGCCTGTCGGGAGTTCAGCCGCCTTGCCGTCTGGATGTAAGTCAAATTCTTATGGTCTGACCAGACCACAAATGGTTGAATGGATCCCTCCAGCCAATGACGCCACTCTTCTAACGCCAACTTAACCGCCAGGAGCTCTCTGTTCCCACGTCATAGTTCCGCTCTGCTGGAGAGTTTGTGAGAGAAAAAGCACATGGGTGAAGCTTTTCATCAGTAGCAGATCGCTGGGACAGTACTGCTCCCACTCCCGTATCTGAAGCGTCGACCTCCACCACAAACTGTAACTCTGGATTAGGCTGTATGAGCACCGGAGCAGAAGTAAAACGATGCTTAAGGACATTAAAGGCTCCTTCTGCCTCCGGTGTCCAGGCAAAAGGTTTTGCGGTAGACGTGAGAGTCGTCAAAGGTTCTGCCAGCTTACTGAAATTTCGTATGAAATTTCTATAAAAGTTCGCAAACCCCAGGAATCGCTGAACCTCCTTACGGTTGGACGGGGTAGGCCACTCCCGTACCGCCGTAAGTTTCTCTGGGTCCATCTGGATCTGTCCCTGAGCGATGATGTATCCCAGAAAGGTAACAGACGGTGCGTGGAACTCGCACTTCTCGGCCTTAACGAACAGTTTATTCTCCAATAATCTCTGGAGAACCCCCCTGACATGTCCCTGATGTTCCTTCAAATCCTTAGAAAAGATCAAAATGTCATCCAGATACACAAACACAAACCGACCAATCATGTCTCGTAGTACATCGTTAACCAAATTTTGAAATACAAGGAGCATTCATAAGTCCAAAAGGCATCACCCGATATTCAAAATGTCCTAAGGGTGTATTAAAAGCAGTTTTCCACTCATCCCCCTCCCTAATACGCACCAAATGGTATGCGTTGCGGAGATCTAGTTTGGTGAAAATCATAGAACCACAGAGAGGAGTGAAAACTGAACTAATCAAAGGAAGTGGATACTTATTCTTGATGGTGATCTTGTTCAGGCCCCGAAAATCAATACATGGTCTCAGACTCTTGTCCTTCTTATCAACAAAGAAAAACCCTGCACCCACCGGAGAGGACGAGGGTCGTATTATCCCTGCTGCCAACGACTCCTGGATGTACTTCTCCATTGCCTCATTTTCTGGCCTCGAGAGTGTATAGAGACGGCTGCTGGGCAGAGGAGCACCCGGCCAAGAGGTCGATGGCGCAGTCGTATGGTCTATGAGGTGGCAGCGACAATGCTTGATGCTTACAGAACACTGCTGACAAATCATGGTAGGTTGGTGGAACTGAAGACAGATCTGGAGGTTCAGGTGCCGAGGTGCATCTAGAGGAACAGGAGGTAAAGCAGACTGCAGACAATGTAAATGACAATATTTACTCCAAGACAACACTTGGTATGCGGCCCAGTCAATGTGAGGGTTATGAATCTTCAGCCAGGGTAACCCCAACACTATAGGTGTGTGAACACAATCAAAAATGTAAAACCTAATAGTCTCTGTGTGATTACCAGACAGAAGGAGTTTAACTGGAATAGTCTGTTCACCTATCTGGGTCAAAACCTCACCGTTCAAAGCCTTTACTTTTAAAGGCACCTCCAAAGGCATAGTCTGTATACCCAACCTCTTAGCCACCCCACGGTCCAAAAGGCTCTCATCTGCTCCAGAATCGATCAGAACTTCCAATGTCTGGTTCTGATCTGCTAACATAATAGTTCCTTCCATACGTACAGAAGTGGAGAGGCGAGCACCGGACTTGGCTCAGCAGTATTTCTCCCATTACCGCCGAGCCCACCCTTTTCCCGGAAGGAGCGGGCAGGAAGCACGAAAATGTCCCAGTCCTCCACAATAGAGACAACTACCTGTCTTGACCCGGACAAGTCTCTCCTCCTCTGTCAAATGGGTTCGACCCAACTGCATGGGTTCAGGTGCGGCTGGTTGCAGTGTACGACCCGGCGAATCTGTATTGGAACTGAATGAGCCTCTTTCATCGCCCGTCTGTGTCCACCAACCCCCGGTCCTCTCTCGTGGAGACTGGGGAAAACCCCCCTGATATGCCGGGAATCCCGAACCAGGACTAGTGGAGGATTTCATTGACGCCTGTAAGCCAGCCTTCTCCCTCTTACGCTCCCGAAGGCGATTATCCATTCTAATAGCCCCGGTAATGAGTTCATTCAGACTCGTTGGAGGCTCTCGCGCCGCCATCTCGTCCTTAAGTTCCTCAGAAATCGCATTTAAAAGGCTCCGTGAAGAGCTTCCTCATTCCAACCGCTCTCCACGGCTAATGAACGAAACTCCACGGCAAACTCTGCCACACTGCGATTCCCCTGACGAATGGAAAACAGTCTTTTAGTAGCCTCCCCTCCTCGAACAGGATGATCAAAAATTAATTTCATCTCCTTGATGAATGCGGAATAAGAGAAACACAAATCCTCCTGCTTCTCCCAGACAGCGGAGGCCCATTGTAAAGCCTGACCCTTAGACACCCAATTAAAAAAGCAATTCTTGAACGATCACTCTTATAAGTCTGTGACTGTAGTTCAAAAACCAAAGAGCACTGGGTTAAAAAAGCACCACAAGAGCCGAGATCTCCACTGTATGGAGCAGGTGGCGGTACAAACGCTTCCTTGTAACCTGGAGGCGGGGCTTCCGTAGTCAGCGTAGAGACGGCTGGAGCGCTGGTAGCCGGCGGTGAGTTCACTGCAGTCAACTGGGCACTCAGCACGGAGAGACTCTGCGAGAAGTCCTTCATGTGGGCCATGAGAGCCTGGAGAGTAGCATCATGCTGCTCCAGAAGCGCGGTCTGAGCAGCGACAGTCTGCGGAAGAGTGTGCGGCTCTGCTGGGTTCATTCTGGCCAGATCGTACTGTTACGGACCGGCGAGACAACCCAAATGCAGACACACAAGTAAAGGAATATAAACAGATTTATTGAGACACAAAGGTATGACAGGTTCTTCTGGGGTAACGAGAGGACACAGGACAAGACCGGGGCTGGACTGGAACTGGATCGAGGACGAGACTTGAAGGTACAGGAACAGACGAAGACGGAACAGGAACAGGACATACGGCAGGACTGGACGGGTCTAAGACGAACAAAGGCACAGGTAAGTAATTTAATAAACAACACGGCAATAGCAAGCTAGATGCATAACTGACTGGAGTTAGTATTACGATCTGGCAACGAGGAGCATGCTGCGGTGCTTCTTATTCTCTGTTGATTGCCAACTCGGCTCAGCTGTTCTTGCTCCGCCGGCGTTCCCGCACACCTGTTTCTCATCTGCGAGTCTGTAGGGGCGGGGGAGCCGGAGGCAGAGGCCGCGGCCAACTGATCAGAGTCCTGAGCGACCGTGACAGTTATTTGTTTGTTGTGTCACTAAACCTGGGTCTGCCATCGTAATAATAAAAGATTATCATGGTTTAAACATGTTTCTGCAGTAATTGGTCATTAGGACTACAAATTTCCATTAGGACAAGAAAATTACTTTGATAAATCTAATCCTCGCATAGAAAGGACACTACTATTGGCTTTTTGTTTCGGCTTGTCAACATTAAAGGAGCACTGCAGAACATTTAGAGGGCGTAGATCCCTCCACAACAGGGTTCACCAACCTTTAAACCAAACAACTTAGTGTCATTTGCCATGTTGTTGTTGACACCAATTTGCAAAGAGAGTTACACATTTTGGTACCAACGGCTCCAAATCCCTCTTTGCAATCCCTAACTCTGGGTGTAGTCTTAATGTTATTTTACTACTGTTTGTTTTCAAAACCTGGTTTAAAGTATTATTTTGTATTCTACAGAAATTATATTAATGTGTGGATACAGCGCATCTAACGTGGCACCAATAAGCCTGTCCTCTTCTCTTTCCCACAGCAAGCCAATCAAATGTGTGCTGAACAAAGAAAACCAATCCCAAAACAAGTAGGCAAGCCCCAACAATCGCTGTAAGAGCCGGTGTTGTTGACTGTAGAAAACGTTTTTGCTCGTCACCGACTCTAGTTGTATAGCAATTTTGAGTACATGTATGACTCAATGACTCAACAGCATTGTGGAGAAGCATACTAAACTTAAAAAACAGGCATTTAAAGAAAACAATTAAATCACAGTGTTTCATCTGTTGTGAAGAGATTACAAGCAAACTGCCGTGCTACATGCCTTAACAGCGTTTAGTTTCTGCTCCAGATGTTAGGATTAACTGCAGGTTGACTTGTACAGATGTGCACTGAACGCACTGTAATTCAGACATCACACTGACAACTCTGCAACTGCAGGCGCTCAACAAACTGTGCTGCTTTCACAGGTTCAGGCCTGGCTGCTTCCTCGTAACATACAGTATGTGTCCAACAGATGAAAATCATACACACACTTCCAGCATGTAATGTAAAAATTAATTTAAGGGAATGTGAGCAGTCGTGAGTGACACCTCAAGACGTTGCATGTCAAAAATTTAATTGCTTCAAAGTTACACCCACTGGTCTCTGTGTGTGCGTCTCTCCATGTCACTAAAATGTAAAATTTTAATTGTTCTGTCTCTTTAAAAGAAGTTTACCTTGGGAACTTTCATTTCATTTTATTACGAACAACCTGGATGCCAATCAGTGAAGGAATGTAACAGTAAAGGTTACTCCACTTAAATACAATTTTCACCCTTCTGTGTTTACTTGGATTTAACAGTACTTTTGACTTTTACTCCACTACATTATTAATACACTGCATCAAAAGCAATGTCTGTCCTTTTTGGAAAACAGAAATAAATAAAATGTTAAGCTCACAACAGATTTGTCAAATGTTACACATGGATAATCAGATGATATCGTCATCTGCTCTTCTGCGTCCCTAAAGCCCTAGAGGAGCCAAATAGACTTGGATGGATGGCCTTTTGGCGGATGTCCTGTCAAGCAACACAAAGGTTATTTCTGTCACAGCGATGAGTGAGACAGTGAAGCAGATTTACAAAAGGCCAAAATAAGCAAAAATGAAGCCATTATGATTGCCAAGATTGTAAGTAGATGCTTCAACAGTTCTTCTAACTCAGTGAACTTTTAGAGTTGAGGTCATGGTACACAGGAGATAAAGGCTTCTCTGTGGGAGAGTGTACTATCAACTATTGTGTTCATTAGCACTAGTAACTCTTCACTGGCTCAGTAATAAACATCAAAAATAGAGTATGTAATAGCATGGCTAATTTGCTCTCCATCAGCCTGGAGATATTGTATACAGAAAGTGACAATTTAATAAGGCTCCATATGGAAGTAGCACTCCCTGAAATGATGCGATGACTTGAACAATATACTGTGAAGGCTGTTGTTGCTGTATTAAATGGTAATGACAGTTTTAATATCTTAGCTAATGCAGACAGATGGAAGACATTTTAAAGGCTATATTTTGCAAGATTACTATCCACAACATGACCTCAGCGTGACTGTAAAGCCAAGCACTTTTTCTCTTTTCTCATTGTAAATGCCAGGAATGCATCAATGACAAAAGGGCTCAAACCTTATGCAAAGATTTATTGCATCAAAGGTTTTTAATTGAGGTCAAGGCAGAAGTCATCCAGAGCAGGCCTCTAGGCTTTATTTTTCTGAGGTTTTGGATTACATTGAACAGAATACTTAATCACAATACCAACTTATTTGTTACAGTTACAGTTAATGCACTAAGAAGTCAACCAGAACCCATTCTTTCAAAGTAAATTGGGTCTGGGAACCCTTTACTTCACAGAAATTAAAACTTAGTAGAAATAATCTAAAAATGTATCTAAACATTTTTTATGCAATGCTTTGTTTTCTCATTAGTGGAATGTGTTTCCTGTTGGATCCAGAATAAGTTTAATGTGCAGTCATTGGTAATGCTCCACAGATAACGAATTCAAGAGTTTTTGCATAGAACTGGAAAATAATTAGACGGAGTTTAGTTCTTGTCCAACCTCCGTTTCCGCTCTCTTATCAATCAAGTGTAGTCTTTGCCGTATTAATATTATATATATGTAAAATCTGTTTTTCACTTTTACAAATTTTTAACTTGTAACATTGTAACTTTACAGAATTTGTAAATTATCAAAAGTAATTGGTTTACATTATTTGTGTATTGTGGTACTTGGATTACAATACTAATTCCATTTTCATAATTATTAATTATTATAATTGTGCTGGTAACCCTCCCCAATCTGGTCTTACTTCATTGCAAACAAGCAACTTCACAGCTTCCAGGTGCAGTTCTTTTGAGTCTCCACCTCTAAAGACATAATGTCACTCAACTTGGAGTCTTTTGCCCTTTCACAAGCCAACTAACGTACACATGAAAAAACATCCACGCGCATGCAAGCAGCCCTAGCTTGAGGCTGCGTGATGCATGCAGTCAGGCCTGATAAATGAAAGTGTCTCGGAAGAGGAATGAGTTGGTGCCTTGACCTCCCTCCTGGCATGGGCATCCTTCTCTAGACTGCCTTATCACCAGACAAATGGTCACAACGGTACACACATCACTCCCCAAAAAACTCTCAAGTAGCCATCCAAGTATTGAACAACATCAACTTCAAAAGAGTGGGCCGGATCATACACAAAGGACACACTGTTTTTCATAACTTTAGATGAATGGCGCAAACTGAAGCTTGTGACAGTGTGTTATTTTAGTAGTCACTTCATTTTTTACCCCTTAAACCTCAGTCAACATCAATGTGTCCCTGAGGAATGTATTATAAAATTAATGTAAGAAAAGAATGACTTGCACAATGTATTTGCAAATCAATGCAAAAGTAGTCAACAGTGGCCTCGCATAAAAACTACAACTTAAAAATCTCTAAATAACTCTATACTCTCATCAAGATAAAAGAAAAAATGAACTCGTGCTTGAGGATACTGTAGCAGGCATTATGAGCTGCTAGAGTAGCTCTGGGAGGCCTCTTGTTTGTTCTCAGAGGTAAAAAGATTTTTAAAGCTAGGATCTAGCTGCAGTCTGACATGGATTTCATCAGATTATCATACACCAGATTGAATAGTCCTTTTGCCTTAATAGGCACACATACTATTGCACACAGAAGTTGGTTGTCTATACTTGGCATTGCTGTTGCACAGGTGGCATTTGCAGCAGGGGTTGAGACAAGTGTATATGACTTTTGCAAGTTGGAGATTTGCAACTGGCGTTTTGTTTTTAACGCTGGGCACATTTTTGTAGATCAGGACAGAATTAGAGACAGTGACAGAAATTTAGTTTTTATCTTTAACTTCCACACACTGCAGTTGATTTGCTCTTGACTTGTTTTGTCTGAGAATTAACTGCTGTTAGTGTCATAATCCCATGATCAAAGACAAGTTAACGTCAAGCTTTAAGTGTCTAGCCAGAGCAGTTAAAGAATTGAGTCACCCAGCACCTTTTTACACAGAGTAACTTCTCCTTTCCCAAAAATTATGAACTTCCATTTATACCACAATACACCTAGAATTTATCATGTCAAGTATCAGCTGAAGTGCTTTAAATCTGAGGACATTGTATAATTACTGTTTCTGCCAACCTTGAGCGAGGACGTTTCAACACCTAAAAGTCTGCACAATGGTAAAACTAAAACTCAAGAATGTAAGTGTTGCATCTAGTTCAGTAACGTTTGGTTTCACACAACGCCTTTTAAAACCGCACCAAAGGTTGCCATGGCAACGGGAGATGTCTTACTATAAATATAGAATTATAACAAACAGCAGCAACTTGAAATTCACTGTTTTAAACTTGTTTCTTCATCGCTATAACATTTATAAGGAAATGGTCAGCTGCAGACAGTGTAGCTATAACATACTGTCAATTACACCATAAAGTCTGCAAAACTACACTAATATCTCTCCCCTTTTCCTTCCTCTGTTAGCTCTATTCCAATTGTTTTATTGTCTATGACTTACTGCAGGGGTGCTCAATAAGTCGATCGCTGGACGATAGTTTTGGTAGATCGCTTGACATAAAAAAAAAAAAAAAAATAGCTAATCATCAATCCAATTTCTTGATTTATACAGGGCAGCCAGTCAGATGAAATCTGATTTTTTCTGACGCTTAGGTCACTGCGCATGCGCAAACAACGGCGCTAAGTGCAGCAAAACTAACACGCTTTAGCAACTTACCTCCAATTTTTAAACCTTGTTTTTTTCTCTTAAACTTAAGGGTATAAAAAATGAGTGAGGGAACTGAAACAAGTAAGAAGACATAAACGTATCGCTTTCATAGAGAATGGGGAGGAGGACTTTTTTTTACGATGACGTTTTCAAAGTGCATTTGCCTCATCTGTCATCAGCTACTGTCCAGACTATGCATCCCTGGCTGATTCAATTCAGTGCAAGTCATCAGCGTAAACTCAAGTAATGACAAAAATTGTATATAGTCAGTGCTTTAAGTGGGCCGGTACGCACCGGTACTCAGTACCGCCACTTCCAAATATAGCTCTTGAGCGTACCGCCACTTCACCGTGCGCCCAGAACGTGCTTTTGTAGTACCGGACATCTGTTTTAAGCCTGCGCTGCCGCTTTCCAGAGCGCCCTTCACAATGCACGCTTCCAAATTCATCCCAGCAAGAGCAGAGACTACATTACCCATAAACCCTTGGGTTTTACAAGTTAAAAACGCATTCGTCGCTTTTGCTGCTGACAGTGTCAACAACTCAACGTGGCCGGAGAGGGTGTGTGAAGCTGGCTGACACCCCAGCTACTGTTCTATGGTTATGTTATGTTTTATAATTTATTTTATGTACGTTTTGTTAAAAAAAATTCAATACCCTTTTGCGCATTTTATTTATGTTTAGTAGCTCTTTTTAGCTCAAGCAAATCCACAAACTAATAAAAGGATTTATTATTTCTGTTGACTGCTGTATATAAAACCCCTTCAATATAGTTGTTGTTACCTCAGGGGATGAGGGTAGTCATCAAAAAAAATTAAAAAAATAAAATAGGCTATAATAGAGTACCGGCACCTCTTTTGGTCCACTTAAAGCACTGTACATAGTTAATTATGTTGTGTTTTTGTGCAGTATTGTGGTTTGCAAGGTACATCAACATACATTGTACACATAAATAATCCTTAATATATTTGTAAATGAATATATGTTTTGCAGTGGGTAGATCATTTTGACCTGGTCATTTTATAAGTAGCTTGCGTGCTGAAAAAGTGTGAGCACCCCTGACTTACTGTATTTGGTTATTATTTGTAGTATATACAAAAAAAAATCAATGACATATGATCATTCACTGTCAAAATATCAAAATATAGTAGACGTAATAGAATAGAATAACCTTTATTGTCTCCCATTCGTTCAGAAAAAGCAGAAGGTTTTCTCTGGCTTTCAAAAATACACATTTCATATACAAACACAGACATATTTCACAGTCCAAATAAGCATTAAATAGATAAAAACATACATATACACTGTTTATAATTAAATATATAGTGACTAGATCAGGACCTTTTCCTTTCTTTCACCCCTTTCAGCTTTTATTTTCAGGACAAAGGTACAGGAAGTATTTAAAAAAGCTGAATGGAGCACTAAATAAGCCCTAATTGTAGCCAGTAGTTGCTATAGCCACCAAAAAAAGGCAAATAGCCAATGTCCCAACAGTCCATCGCAGCTGAAAACTCTTCACACCATCCAAGTGGCATGCCATTATCCAGTGTAGGTGGCACAATGACAAAAATACTTGAGCTAACCTTAATATACAACTTCTAATGTCCTCAAGTAAGGGGAACATAAAAGTTCAAGTGAATGTGAAAAATACTATAAATATATTTTTGTCCTTGTCCTTTATTACGTAATGGATGAGAGGGAATGGGATTGAGGCAGACAGATAGAAATGAGAGAGATGTTATGATTGGAATTAGGTTCACCTTTAATATGTAATGATTCAGCTGTGAAATGGATCAATATAAAAATACTGCTCACTCTCCCCGACTTTAAATATTAGGAAAGCTCGGATTTGTGTGCCTATCATTTAAAAGTAATGAAGCTTATCCATGTCATTGATATAGCTTTACTTTTTTTTTTTTTGGCATAAATAAACAAAGACATTATTGGTGCTGGTGTAATTAATGTTCCCATATCGCCAACTCTTATTAGAAGACCACTCAATCACAGTCAGGATACGCTACATTAGAAACACAGCCTCTGGCCAAATCTCAAATTTGGACAGGTTCCATTGCTACTCCCTGGATCCATTAGAACACTGAAAGACGCCGTATAATCTATCATTACATAGTTTTTGTTGGAGTATTATTTTATGTGCCAAGTCATATAGACAACTTAGTACCACCTTTTTGGGGAAAAAGACTTTAGGAAAGCTCATCAGCGAAAACAAAAACAAGATTATATGATCTATATATTTTTTTTCTCGTTATTTCCAGCCTCTGAGTGTCTCTTTGAAGCTGCTCTCCAGGTGAGTCAGTGGTTGTAGAGTCATTAGTTTTGATGGTGGTGCTCTATGTGCGTCTGAGAGGAAGACGGCGGAGACCAAAGGATAAAGAAAGGCCAATTCAGTCACAGTATCAAAGGGGAAATTTGATGGAACAATATCTTTTTATACACAGCTTTTGCATGTACATGGAGCTTAATGGAAAACAGCAAAGGTGTTTGATTTCAGTTCAATTCAAATAACTTTATCTTCTGAGAAAGATTTAGCATAAAGAGTTGCGTACACACACAAACAGATCTTCAGAAAAATGTCCTATTGCTAAAATGTAGTGCAAAAAGTTGAATAAAATTAGATAAATAGAAGAGAAAAGTGCTTTGTGATATATTGTATAATTAATGTGCAATATGCCCAACAGCAGTGCTAACAGCAATCTTGACAGTTGAATAAAATACTGACTACTCAACATGCCAGCCAGTCTGCTGCATGAGCACTGGCTCAGAAAGAGTTGCTGAAAGTCAGTGGAGACTTTAAAACAAAGCACATCACATGTTAAAACGTCCTTGAAACAGGATATATTAACTTTATAGTGTTGTTTAATTTTTATACAGTGTTCAACTATTGGTGCAAACTATTAAATATTTTGTGCAGCATGGCCTACACAATATAATACTCTAAAGGTCAAATTTTCAAAGGGATATTACAGATTTTGGGACATGAATACTTTTTTCAAATAAGCGTGGAACACTATTCCCTTCCACATTAGGACAATACGTTCTCAGTAACAGTTCCAAAAGGCTCAGAGGCAGTTTTGTGCTGGACAGTTCCTATTGTGAGCACTGACAGACTAGATCTGATACAAGAGTGGTGTTTCTCAGTTGTCTTGTGCACAGCTCTTGATGTGATTGTGATCTTTTTGTTCTTGTGCTGCAAATCAGTTTCTTTTAACTGAGTCAGGCCCCATTAATTGTAAAGCAACTGTTGCTTTTAATTCTTACAGTTTAATAAATGAAATGAATGACTGAATAGAGAAATTTGTTTTCCATATCCAGTCTGACTGGGACAACCTGTCAGGAGTTGTTGGCAGTGGCTGAGTGCCTGGGGACCTTCTCCAGCCTTCTCTTGAGTGGTGGGGGATATTGTTCCAGCCATACTGTGTGCCCCAGCACTTCAAGTTGATCTAAGACTATATTCTAAGACTTAATTCTAAGACTCAAAATAGTTTACATAGTAGCAGATTGGAAAGAAAATGATCCATCCACAGGTACCACATACAGCCCTACTTAAAAAAAAAAAAAATACAGATTATTCCTTTAAGATATTTTGCCATCTACAAAATGTGTTCATTTGTCCACAGTTTTTTTCTCTATCCAAAATGGTTTTTTGACAACAATCCCCATACAAACACAAGTGAGCCTTTATGTTGCAAGCGGCTACTAGAGTCCTAATATTATTTTTTAGAGAAATATACTGTATGTGATTGATGAAAGCCAGGGGTTAACTGTGGCATTAAAAACAAGTTGTAAGATCAGTGAAAAGCTGTCTTATTCACCTTATTCACTCAGGCATGGTGGGCAGTGCAACTTCCGGTGAAGCCGTTTTACACAGCGTTACTGTTGATCCCAGTGCAACTATTTAACTACTTTTTTGTGAAGTAAAACATGAGTTGCATTGAATGCTATGGTGGGCACTTGTAAGACAGACAGGTAAGCAATGGACATTTTTTAAAACAATGCAGCAATCCAAAAACATGTGCTGACCAAAATCTAGAGCAGGGGTGCTCACACTTTTTCAGCACGTCCAAGTCAAAATGATCTACCCACTACAAAAATGCAAAACATATATTTATTTACAAATATATTAAGGATTCTTTATATGTACAATGTATGTTGGTGAACCTTGCAAACCATAATACTGCACAACACAACATAATTAACTATGTACAGTGCTTTAAGTGGACCAAAAGAGGTGTACGCTATTATAGCCTCTATTTTTTTTTGATGACTCCCCTCATCCCCTGAGGTAACAACACTATATTGAAGGGATTTTATATACAGCAGTCAACAGACGACCTTAAAAAAAATCCTTTTATTAGTTTGTGGATTTGCTTGAGCTAAAAAGAGCTACTAAACATAAATAAAATGTGCAAAAGGGTATTAATCTTTTTAACAAAACATGCATAAAAAAAAATTATAAAATATAACATAACCATAGAACAGTAGCTGGGGTGTCAGCCAGCGTCTGATTCTGATCGTGTTCTTTCAGTGCTCAGAGTCTGAAGCCAGGAGAGCATATTAAGTGTTGTACTTTTACCGAGCAGAGTGTGCGCGTTTCACACACCCTCTCCGGTCACGCTGAGTTGTTGACACTGACGCTTTTCACTTGTAAAACTCAAGGGTGTATGGGTAATGTAGTCTCTTCTCTCGGTGGGGCCAATTTGGAAGCGTGCATTGTGAAGGCGCTCTGGAAACGGCAGCGCAAGCAA